>OZ007556.1:55251944-55600534 GCA_963931855.1 Philhelius festivus | reverse complement strand
TCCGGACTTCCCTAACTTCCATTAATATTGACATATCATCGGTGATAAATAAAATAAATCTGATTTTTCTTTTGATCTACTACCTGTATCTACTTCCCTGTGTGCTTTCAAAGTAGGAAAAAATTTTGGTGTGATAGCTATTAACTTTAGCAAGGCTTTCGACAAAATATCCCAGTATATAATATCATTTAAGCTAAAACAACTCGGCTTCCCGCATTTGATGATTTCATGGATTCAATCATATTTATCGAAACGACAATACAACGTTATATTCAGGTCGTGTATATAAGCCTTCATCTGTGCAACGTCTGGAGTTCCACAAGGTAGCCACCTAGGACCACTTATTTTCTGTCTGTACCCGAACTTAACATGTTTTTTTTTTTTATTTATGAAGAAGATGAGATGGTATGGTGGGATTGAGCAAGTTGATAGAAATTGCTTTTTCAGGTAATTATGTTAAATTAATTTAAAAAAATGCAAAGTATTTTATTTTTTGAATTTCAGTATCATCAGTTTGAAATTTGTATCGAAAGTTCGTTCATGAACACTAAATTATTTACCACCATTCGTATCTCATCCAAGTTTTTTTTTGTTTAAATTAAATACAAATTATTTAATATCAAATCAGAAAAATGCTTCATTTTGTTTTCATTTGTTTTTGCATTCTATGAACAAAAACGAAAAAAAGGAAATTTAATTCAAAACTAAGTTCCGTTCCAGGAAACTAATTTAAACAAACAGAATTCCACCATCCGCAGAACTCAATTAAGATCTTTAATTTGTACTCGCAATGCAGAAAATTTTCCTTTCAAAATAAGAAATAAAAACAAGGCGAAAAAAATATAAATTAAGATGTCTTCCTCCAAGATTTTGTAAGGACAAATCAGGAAAGAAAAAAAAACATGAGTAGGTTGGCTCTGCATAATCCATTGGACCGACGACTCTTAGAAATAAGATGACTCTGATGAAGTTACGTCAGACTGATTTAAGCAAATTTAACTGAATTGAATTTAAACCTATGTGATTTTATTTTGAGGTAGAAATAATATTTTCAATTAAATTTGAAGTTTCGCTATTCAAATTAATTTGATATTGAAGATCTTATCAAACAGAAAACCTGCAGAAGAAGATTTAATTGGAGAAATATGTCAATGTTTGACAGTTTTTTTTATTTATTTTGTATAAGGTATGTCCACAAAGCCATTACGAGCAACAAAGCTCGAAAACCCAAAAAGACCAACAATAAGCTGCTTCGTTTCTTAAATAAGATCTTAAAGGCTTTGCAATAGAGGTGGACAAAATTGAATAAAACAAGTTGTTTACGAATGGGAGGTATCAACCTATGTGTGGAATCCAACATCTTTCAAATGGTCCACCGCAACTGCGATGATCTTTCTGAGGAGTTAATTTATCGATGACTCTGCCAGATAGACAGATCTGACATCTGAATTTGAGGCCTATTTTGTTGCCCTTAAGAGAGTAACGGTTGTCGGTGATTTATTGGAATATACAGGGTCCGTCCAATGAAGTGTTACTAATTTTATTTTGGCAGTTCACTTATATTGACAGTCTTTTAAGTTGTTGATAACCTTAAGAAGATTCATTATTCTGATTTTAAAAGGCTCGCCAAAGGTGAGTGTATTGTTGAAATACAACATTTTGAAGTTTAACCCGCAAATTATTCATCTCATTTACCTATTCTTGTCTCATGCATTTTCGATTCAAAATGAATCATAGTGCATAGTTCGACATCAAGTTGAAAATGTTAGGCAAAGTCTTCAATGGATCGAAAGAAATTTAGATATTTCAATTGAGCGAATGAGCGACACAATTAACGAGTTAAAAATTTCTTATGTCAGAACAATTAGACAGGCAGTCGTGCTTGATTCTTACTCTAGCGGAAACAGAAAGAAATCTTTTAAATTCTTGAAACTTTTGAGGAACAGTAACAACAGTGCTTTTTAAATAATCCCAAACTTATAGAAAGCAAGGATCCTAAGGCATTTTAGAAGAATGTTCACTGTTTCGCCTACCCACTTTTTCTTGCTACTTTACTTCGTTCTGAAGGATTTCTCGAAGTTTTATTTTTTATTCATTCTTCATACTGAACAATTGGAAATGAAGTCTCTTTCTTGGAGTCTTTTATATTTACCTTTCCCAGTACACTTCCTGCTAATCTTAGAATAGTTCCCTAAGCTGCACTTTCTATTACCATAATATATAATATTGGAGATAGTATGAAAACCCTCATTACTGCCGTGGAGGAAGTTCTCATTGCTTCAAAAAATGCATACACATGCCAGCTTTTGATCTTTTTTTCTAGTGATTTCTTAGTTGTTGTGGCACGCAACAGCACAAAAGGTAACATTAGGGTGGAGCGAAAATGGCAAAAAAAAAAAACAAAATTTGTTTTTTCCTATATTGTTAATTAGTGACTATATTTTAGGACATCATTTATGCAAAAAATCAGGAGCCTATGACTTGGCATCCATTTTTGCAGTAATACATTTGTTTGCTATTAACTTATCAAAATGCCTAAGACTCGTAAAAATTCACGTTGTTCTGTTCTTGGTGATCCACAAAAACTGAATTATAATAGGTTGCGGAATGCTCGTAAAATGTATATTTGATTTCTTGATCAGGTGGCAACCAAGGGTTAGCATCATAAGAATCTCAGGAAACGAAAATACCAACAATTTTTAAAAACTACGGCTGATACTACTGCTGCTGAAGCTGTGGAATATTTGTCTGACATTACTTTTACTGAAAATGAAGTCAATGATTTTTATCCCCTGCATACAAGCTACAGAATTAGGCTACAGCTTGTGATAGAACTGAGTTTTCAGATAGATAGGCAGCTATCATAGTAAACGCTGCTATGTTGGATTTAAACGTCATAAGTAGTGGAAATTCATCGAGGGTAATAGATCGCAGTAAATTACGACGAGAGCATCAAAAAGTCCGTCTAGGTTTACAAAGTGAAGCTTCAGGTTTTGAAAACCTATGTCCTCACTTTATTTTGACGGCCGTAAAGATATAAAATTATTCATCGCCAAGACTGACAACATATCACATCAAAAGACTATTACTGAAGAACATTATCTCAGTTATATCGGAGCCAGAGTCAGAGTACATAGGACATCTTTCAATTGATTCGCGAAAAGTACTTACTATTGAAAAAATTATAGTTGACTTTCTGGAAAAAAATTTTTAACTTCGTACGTCTTTAGTAGCAATTAGGTGTGATGGCACAGCTGTAACTACAGGATATAAGAACGGCGTTATTGCATTGCTAGAAAAATATTTCGATCGTCCTTTACAATGGTTTGTGTGCTTATTACAAATGTAAATGAGCTACCGCTTCGTCATCTGTTTGCAAGTCTCGATGGAACCACCACTGACCCCAATAGCTTTTTTCCGGAAGCATTGAAAAAATTATTGAAAAGTGCCTTAGCTTCAAAGTGGTGAATTTTGAAGCAGTAAATGCAGAACTTCTGAATGTGAATTCTGACTCTTTAATCATAGATCAAAAATATTTGAATCAAATGTGCTCAGCTATTTCTAGAGGTTTAATTTTGCCCGCTTTAGCTAGCATTCTAGCAAGGATCAAACTATCAAAGTATATTTAATAAAAAAAATATTTTATGATGCATTTTATTTCCACCGTTTTGAGATCCCTTTTTCGATGATACTTTAAAGTTCTAGTCAAGCGTGTCACCTTAAGATGTGTACGTAGAAGACTGAAATTTGGAATTTATACATTTAAGACCATGAGTCAACAATTTATGATACAGGAAAACAAAAATAAAAAAAATGTACCTAGTTATGTTAGTTTGCCTTCTAGAGCTGTGTAAATCGTTCATTTCAAATGATCGAATCGTTCAGCAATCGATTACTAAAATTTTTCGATCATTTCAATCGATCGATCTTTCGATCATTTTCATTTCACTCAAATGATTCAATACTATTCCGATTCGATTTCGATGATAAGATTGCCAAATGACATCGAATGATGAAGAAGAATAAGAGATTTTATTTGTGGCTCCGGAAAAGAGCAATTTTAGGGCTTTCGGCTAAAATTTGGTACGAAATACTCTTTGTACGTCATAACTGAACTCTTCCTCTATTTGTAAATTCATAAATCTTCAAATTCCATCAAAGGATGGCTGCGATATCGATGGATAAAGAAATGGCTAAATATGCCAAAAAAGAGATTTTATTTGTCAATTCCCACAGTAAACATACCAGATCCTGATACTTCAAATAACACCAGTTCAACCTAACAATTGTATTTGCGGCTACAACATCAACAACCAACTCAATCAACCATGTTCTTCAATGCGGAGTTCAACCCAGAAATTCCAGTCCACCGTCCGTTTAGCGTTCATTAAACCACATTGATTGAATCGGAACGAAAATCGAGAATCATTGAAATGATTCAGATTTAAATATAAAATCGAGAATCGACAATCATCTAAATTTCTAAATCATTGAGATTGAGATCGATTAAAATGACAATTTGTGATCTCGATCATAAATACTTTTTTATCTCTTTCTGAGTATCAAATATTTCACTAGCTAACATAATAGGTTTCATGTGTGGAAGAAGTCGTGGAATTACTGTTGTTTTTGCAGGGTTGTTGCTCAAGCCCACTGATAGACACCATTCGGCTTGTAATTGTCAGTCCTCTTTGGATTATGTATATTACAGCGAGTTCCTTAAAAGCTCCTTTATCAATGAAAACCATCTGCAAACATTAAATTCATTTCCAATAAAAATTCACTTTTCTATCTCTTCTTCTTCGGACATCACCAATGAAGAACATCAAATCCGGAGGCACCCAAGGCTCAAACGTGGTTCCGTTTCTCTAAAGCCTTATGATAGCCGACCAAACAGTACCAACTTTTTGCGAGAGATTTCTCTATTTAGACTACTTACTCATCCGAATAAACACTTCCAAATCCGAACATTGTTGCTTAATATGATCCTATAAGGGCAGATCAAGTCGCAGAGCACCGAATTGCTGAGACCTGAGATTAAATCTCCTAGACGAATATACATATAATAGCATCAAAAGTCAATGGTAAGTATCTGGGAATCCACCTCAAAAAGTTGTGCTAAAATGCAATCTGCTCTCAAGAAATGTGCCTACGAAAACCAGCTACACCTATTGATAAAGAAAGAAGGTTAGGACTTACTTTGGGTTCGGTTAGGTTAGCATGGGTGTCAGGTTAGATGCTTGACACCACTCTGTTATACCACTTTAATCAAGTAGACTTTCTCCCTACTCGGAGAAGAACTTAGAACACCTTACGAAGCATGCGGGACTACTATAATGGCTACATTTCCCAGGTCGCTAGGATTATTACAGCAGAACTCTCCTAAATGGCGCCTATGTCTTTGATATAGAGCAGTAAATGTACAGAAAAGATGAGTTAGAAGAGTTGTCTATAGAGTACTAGAAAAGTGTTCGTCTTAGCAATATTTATAACTGCGAATCTACAGGCCTTCTTCAAACAAGGGACTTCAATTTGTTAAAATGAAAAGCTTTGAAATCCAATTCCACTCCATCCTATACACCTTTTCACATTTTTTTAATCTTTCAATACTTGCCTTTCAATCATAAAACGTTTTGTCATAACAAATATTTCCGGGTCCAATAAACTTTGGTTTTACTCGTGTAGCAAATCTTCTTACAATTAGATTATAAAAACCACACTCGTTTCCCTATTTTTCAATCCCCAATCCCTCAACAATAGAATCAAAGCTTTGCGACATGGATTATTACACAAAAGGTGTGGATGTTACCAAATCGGATTCCATTAGCATAAAAATATGTAAACTCCTTTTGCTTTAAGCTATTTTCCAGTTGAAACTTGAAACCTGGAACCCTCACTTATGTGTGTATAGAATGACACAACGTATTCAACAGTTTTATTATCGCATTTTGGTCTTGAGCTACACAAATATTTTGGTGCTTAAGTGAACCTAACCTGAAAGAGAGAGAGAGAGAGTGGCATGAGGGATAGAGAAACATTTTCCTGTATAGAACCATTAAATTTTACTAGCATCCTTAAGGCAGCACCTGAAGTCGTATGGAAAATGTTTTTTGGTATGTACGAACTTGCTAAATGTGAAATTGGCCATTTTCCTTTTGGCAGAGTTAGCTGTCTAATGGCGATGCAATTCGAAATAGTGAAATTAAAATAACATCTACATTAAGAGCTAGATGTGATCAGGAACATTTGTGGAAAATGCATGTTGTCAAAAGGAATTGGCAAACTGAATCACAATTTCTGACAATTTAGGTTAAGTAGAAACTCGTAAGGATGAACTGTTCTTTTATAAATAAGAAAGCCAGTTTGTGTGGAATGTTAGGCCAAAACGAAATTCTCTTGTCTAAAATACTCGTAATAAATTTTCTTTAACTATTACAATCACCTGTGCAGAAAGCGTTAGAATACAAGAAAGTTACAAAAAAGCTTAGAGATTATACACTTTCTAAAAAATGGTTGATAAATGATCTTTTCTATAAACTTGGAAAGCTTCGTGTGGTAAGAGAGAGAGAGAGAGAGAGAGAGAGAGAGAGAGAGAGCAAATCAGTGAAAAAGAGAGGAAGCTAATATGGATTTCCATTCGACGTCCAGATGAGTAAGGATTTGAAATGTAAAATTTTAATTTCTCTTCTATATTCGTATCCACAAAATAAGAATAAGAAACGAAAGTTGTGTTAGATAAATGTTGATTTAATAAAAATGTCAAAAGTAAAGAATATAAAAAGGATTCGTCAGAAATTGCCAGATTTCGATATAAATGTGGAACAGGTCATCAATGATAGCAATCTATTACTGGTTACTGGTTTGCTCAGCAAAAGGAATATTTGCGGAAAGAGATTACATTATTGGTTATTATTATTATACAATAAGGGAGTATGCATTGAAAATAGGGACATACTCCAATGAGTTCCAGAGAATTTAATCAGATTTTATATATGTTTATGCAAGAACAAAAACAAAATACAAAATTCTTAAAACATTTTTAAGAAAAAAATTTGTTACGCCAACTCAAAGTTTTTATCGCGAATAAACGAATAAAAAATAAATTTACAAACAAAATATTAAGCCGTTTTTGAGATATTGAATTTTAATTAAAAAAAATTGTTTTTTTAAGTTTTAAAATGCAATGTTTTTTAAACTTTTTAGAAGCTTCTCTATAAGAAAATTCATTAAAATCCGTTATGCCAATATTGAGAAATTCAAAACTTGGAAAAAGTGGTTTTATGGTAGTTACCAGTAAGTAATATCTCAATTTCAAAATTTTTTCTATTAAATTATAAATAAATAAATAAATTAAAATAAATAAAAAAATTTTATCAAAATTCTTGGAACCGTTTTCGAGAAAAATACGATTTTCGAAAACCATTTTTTAACATTTGTATATGGTGGGTACCGTTATTTTTAAGTAAAACAATTTGTTTTTTTTTTCAAATCTTGTAAATTATATCAAGAAACTTTTACTTATCAAGTTTAAAAAAAATCAATCATCGGGTTTTCGAAATATTGAGTTTCCAAAAAAAAAAATTTGAATTTTTTTTTTTAAATCCAAAAAATTAAAAATTGAAAATTTGAATATGTAATAATATTCAAACTTTAGAGAAGCCTTAACATTAAAAAAATGATTTAAATCGGTTGCACCGTTTTCGAGGAAATCAAAAACAAAAAAAAATAGTTCCAGGGAGGCTACCCAAAATAACCATTTTTTGCTAATTTTTGTTCAACCATTACCTAGCTTAAACTAAATTAAATTTTATGAATTTTTTTTCTTTAATTCTAAGAAAAAAAAATATTTATTAAATTTCGAAAAAAAATTGTAGGGTATCTAGGTACCGTAATTTTTGGTCTTAAAAAAAAAAGAAAAAAATTAAAAATGGTATCTACCAAGTTTAAAGAAAATCGACCGAGCTGCTTAGGCTGTAGTCGAACAGACAGACAAAATTACGGTACCCACTTTCTAAGTCTTCTCTATTAGGTATCGTATTGTTGTGTCTGATCAAAATCTCGATTTTTTTTACGAATTCATAACTTGCCACATAATACCTACATAACATCTTAGAAAGGAAAATGTTAACAATCGTAGATGTAAGTAAACTAATTTTTTCCAAAACAATTTTTTAAAAAAACTGTAAACACAAGTTTGCCAAAGGGCCTCAGTTGAAAATGAAAAGTTTATACGAGCAGTTTATATGAAAATTTATTTCAATTAATGTGTCATAGTGCTATTTCAGAAGAAAATGATTTCAGAGAAAATTCTCAAAACAAAAGACTACGAAATGTGACTTGGAACTCCGGTATTCTCGAAAAAAAAAATTTAAACAAGGGGTTTGCAGTATAGGAAATTAAATCTGCCCGAACTGGCTTACGATAAACGAAGCGATTTTAATTGCTGTAACTCAGCATTTTTAAATTAGTTAATTCTCCGTCTAAACTCAATGTTTATTATCAAAATGCGGAAGGCTTACGCACAAAAACTAGTGGGCTTTTCATAAACTCTTCATTACATGAATATGATGTGATAATAATTACTGAGACCTGGTTAAATGAAAGCTTTCTGTCTTCTGAAATGTTTGATGCATCTTATGTCGTTTATCGTGTTGATCGTCCCATTGAATCTGGAATGCAGCATGGAGGTGGAGTTTTAATCGCTGTACGTACTTCGTTAGCTAGTCGTCAGTGCGATTTACCTACATATTCATCATTCTTCGAGCAACTCTGTGTGTATGTCATCACTAAAGACCATGAATTTTGCTTTATTGTAAGTTATATTAGACCGAATAGTAGTTTTCAATTATATGCTCAACTTATGTCAAATATAAACGTAGTGGTGAAAGAGTTAACAATTGATCAGTTTCCATGTGTGTTATAGGTGACTTCAATGTTGGCGACATAGACTGGTGCTTTATGGCTGATGAACAAATTCTGGTTCCATTTAATGTTACATCAGACATGGAAACTGAAGTTGTTGATTCTGTAGCTTCGCTAGGTTTATTTCAAATAAATTATTCCAAAAATATATTAGGTAGAACATTAGATCTTATTTTTTGCAATAATGATATTAAATACTATCTTTATGAATCAGCTTTTCCTTTAGTTAATAATCAACCTCATCATAAAGCAATTTATGTAATTTTTGAATTTTATGAATTTAACCAGAAATGTAAAACTAATAATTGCGTTAACTTTAATTTTAAAAAGGCCGACTTCCAGGACTTAATAATTTCTATAGTTCAATTGATTGGGAATTTAGACTTTGCAACAGATCTGTTAATGATATGATGTATGTAGTTTTTAAAGAAATAATTTTTAATGGTATTAAACAGTTTGTTCCGGTTTTAAAGAAAAAATCATGTTTTAAGCTCCCATGGTTTAATAAAAGATTAAAAAATCTTGAAAATGTTAAAAATAAGGCTTTTATACGTTCAAAAAAATCAGGTAAACCTGAGGAGCATGCTCGCTTTCTTCAGCTTCGGAGAGAATTTGCTTTTTTGAATACATTTTTGTATCATCAACATATAAGTGCTGTTGAGAGTAATATCAAAAGGAATAGCAAATCATTTTGGGTCTTTTTAAATTCCAAATGGAAAAGTTCTTTTTTGCCGTTAGAAATGGAACTTGATAGCGAAAAATCGCGCGATATAAAATCAGCTTGCAATCTATTTGCAAAATACTTTCAGTCTAACTATAATAAAGACCTTATTTTAAATATTGTCGATTTTTATCCATCTATTTCTTCTAGTATAGATTTTGATCTAAAGTGTTTTTCAGATCAAGATGTACTTGATGGTTTGATTGAACTCGATTCAAATTCAAATAAAAAAACTGGAGTTGATAATATTCCGCCATCTTTATTATATAATTGTGCCTCATCACTTTGCTCCGCGTTAAAAATCATTTTTAATAAATCCTTAACAACTGGTGTTTTTATTGACAATTGGAAAATATCTTATGTAAATCCAATTTTTAAAAGTGGCCTAAAACACCTGGTTAAAAATTACAGACCAATATCAAAACTTTCTGCGGTGCCAAAATTATTTGAAAAGTTGGTTACCCAGAGGATATTTTTTTCAGTCAAGGAATCTATAACGCCAAAACAACATGGGTTTGTTAGTGGCCGTTCAACTACGACTAATTTGTGCCTATTTTCTCAATTCTGTTTAAAATCCATGGAAAATAGAAAGCAAGTGTATGTCCTGTACACAGACTTCGTCAAGGCTTTTGACAGAGTTCTTCACGGACTATTGCTCCAAAAACTTCGAAAGCTGGGTTTGAATGCTAATTTTTTGAATTGGTTGAGTTCCTACTTGTCGAACCGGAAACAGGTCGTTCAGATTGAAGGTTTTACATCAAACTTTATTCAGGTTGATTCAGGTCTTCCCCAAGGTAGTCACCTAGGACCAATTTTGTTCAATTTGTTCATAAATGATATTCCGCAAGTACTTAATTTTTCGGACTGTTTGACGTTTGCGGACGATGTTAAATTATACAGTGAAATATCTTCGGATTGTGACTGTTTAAACTTCCAAAACGATATTGATATGTTTTTAAATTGCTGCAAATACAACCACCTGGAGCTAAATTTTGCAAAATGTAAGATTTTTAGTGCCCATAGAACCTTATCCCCGATAATCTTTACTTATAAGTTTGAAAATAAATCACTCACTGGAGTCAACGAAGTTAAAGATCTTGGAGTTATATTCGACTCCAAATTTTTTTTTCAGCTCACATTGATTTTATTGTATAAAAGGCAAATTCTATGTTGGGGTTCCTTAAACGAACTTCGACTGTATTTAAGGATGCGTATACATTAAAGGCAATTTTCATGTCATTGGTACTACCCATCATAGAGTATTGTTGTGTCGTCTGGTCACCATTTTATGAAAATGCTATTGATAGAATAGAAAAAATACAAAGAAGATTCACGCGTTTTGCGTTAAGAAATCTGAGATGGTCTTCTGATTTACCTGATTATTTTTCAAGATGTGCGTTGTTAGATTTGAAAACTCTGGAAAGCCGCAGATAAGCTCAATGCGTTCTTTTTATCAAAGATATATTATGTTATAATATTAAATCGGAAGAACTTCTGGCGTTAGTTTCTTTTTATGTTCCGGAAAGAACACTAAGAAACAGAAATGACATACTCTATGTTCCCAATCACCGAACAAATTATGGTCTTAATAACCCAGTAACTCGTTCTCTTACATTGTATAACTCTTGTGAAGTCGATCTTTCTATGAGTAGGGATAGTTTTAAAAAAATTTTTAAAAATCTATTTCAGTTCTAAGTTGAGCTAGATCATATATTGTTAAGTTTAAGCAAACATTTGTAGTCAACAGATTGTAAATCCATTGATGAATAAATAAATAAATAAATAAATTAGTAATCGGATAATTCCTCTAAGTTTTCTGGTCCATCTGGCTATAAGTCCTTATTTTGCTACATCCTTGCAAACTTGTTCTTATTTTTCTTAGAAAAGTCTCGAATTATGGAAACTAATAATTTAACTTTCTCACGGGATAGTTATGGTGGACTCGAGGTAATTTTTATCTTTTCGTGGGAGGTATATCGCATGAATATTCGTAAAATACCTGCACGCACAATAGGGTCATAGTTTGACGAGCAGTGGCCTTACTGACTTGAAAACGCTGAAACAATCACTAAGTTGTTGAAGCACTGGGCTCATTTCGAATAAGAAGAATAAGAAATTTCAGTATGATCCTTGCGCCTAAGTAAATCCATTGCAGACTTTAAAAATAAAATTTAACAACTTTGGTTTTTTCTCCTGTACTGAGTCTATAATAATTAAAAGTTGGTAAGCTTGGCGCTTATGCCCATATCAAAATCAGCTGATTTGGAAAAGAAGTAAAATAAATATGTAATTTCTTAGAAAAACATTCAAATTTAAATAAATAAAGAACTAAAACAAATAAGGGTTATAAATAATTTCTGAATCATCAGATCATATTCATCTAGTAAATATTTAAACTCATAAAGTGAACAAAGAAAAAGCAAACGAAAACGATAAATGAAATGAAAAAATCCACATTGAATAAGGATGTGTTGAAATAGTAAACGTTATTGTATGTCAAGTTGAAATAGTGTTGAAATTGATGGTTATATGTATGAAGTAGTTGAAAAATTAAATTCTAAAAAAAACATCGATTAAGCTTTAAGCTCGTTTTAGATAATTTTCGGTAAAAAAATTGTCAAAATCATTATTTCACTCTTAATATGAAGATGTGGCTTGTGCTTTATTTTGACCACTGAAAAATTTTCTGTCAAACAAATAGCAAAATTATTAACAAAATCAAATCTTAATAGCATGTACACAAGGTCAAATAAAGGCTCAGTGTCAGAAAATATCAGCAAGATTATTCTTCCTTACATTATGTCATGATTTGCAATATGGTGGGCATATAATATTACGTGTGTTGGTATCCTTAAATTTCACAATTTGCTGTCGAACCCCGTACGCAAAAACCAGCTTAACCAAACTTGGTGAAAATCTAAGTTACTTTATATTAAAACGATACCAGTTTCTTATGTCGAAAATAAAAGCAAATCCAAAAGTATTTTCAAGGATTTTATGGATTTCGTTGCAAATGTCATTGCAAGGACATCCAATTGTTTTTTTTTCTAGGAGGAAAAATACAATGTCATTCCTTCACTTTTCATATGATTTTTAATCTATTTGGCATCGCACCCACCATTCGCTGAATGTCATACTCTTACCTGGCAGATTGGGAACATGTATCTTTAATTGGACTCAGATGTGAAGCGAGATACGTTAGCACTTTGACAAACATTGTGACTATTGACTGTTAATGTTTACCGTCTAATGGTAGGTTATTATTCTAAGCCACATAATTTTGGTTTTTGTGAAAACAGACCATTAAGTGCAGAAGTATAACCGAACGCATCCTCAAATAATCAAAATTTGCCAAACTCACCAAAAAACATTTTTTTGCAATCAATTTGAGCGTCATTCTTTTCAGACGTTCCAAAACTTTATCCACACTTTATGCACTATTCTTACTGCCTAGTACATTAACCAATTAAAAACGACTAATGTCAGTATTTTTACTTGCGACTTATAGGTACTATAAGGCAAGTTATGCATTCGTAAAAAAAAAACGAACTCGAGATTTTGATCAAAGTTGACATTACGATGATAGCGAAAGACTAAAAAAGTGGGTCTCGCAATTCTGTCTGTCTGTCTGTCCGTCGGTTCGACTACAGTCTAAACGGCTCGGCCGATTTTCTTTAAACTTGGTAGATATCACTTTAAATTTTTCCCCCCCACACGTTTTTTTTTCAAAAATAACGGTATCACTATACGATTTTTTTTTTGAAATTTTATAAATATTTTTTTTTTCGCAAAAACTGTTCTACAGATTTAAGAAATAAAAACACAAAAAAAATTCATTTAGTTAAAGTTAGGTAATGGTTGAAAAAAATTTTCCGAAAAATGGTTGTTGAGGGTACCACCCAAGGAACCATTTTTTTGTTTTTGATTTTCTAAAAAAACGGTACAACCGATTTTGATCATTTTTTTTTTTGCTAAGGCTCCCCAAAAACTTAAATAGAATTGTATATTCAAATTTTCAAAAAAAAATTGTTTTTGGTTTTTTAATAAAAACTTGAAATTTTTTTTTAAAACTCAATAAACTCAATATTTCGAAAACCCCATGCTAGATTTTTTTTTAAACTTGATAAAAATAGTTTCTTAATGTAATCTACAAGATGTGAGAAAAAAAATTTTATTTTACCCAAAAATAAAGGTACCAACCATACAAATGCTAAAAAAATTTAAAAAAAAATGGTTTTCAAAAATCGTATTTTTCTCGAAAACGGCGCCTAGAATTTTGATAACATTTTTTTTCTTTCAATTAATTTTTATGATCTTTAATTTAATAAAAAAAATTTTGAAATTAAGATATAACAGCTTGTACCTACCATAAAACCATTTTTTCGAATTTTGAATTTGTCACTATCCACATAACGGATCTTAATGACATTTTTTATAGAGAAGCTTCTAAAAAGTCTAAAATTTTTTTAAAAAAAATGTATTTTTTCTTTTTTTTTTTTTTGAAAATTTGATATCTCAGCTATGGCTAAACATTTTTTTGGTAAATCTAATTTTTATTCGAACAATAATAAAAACTTTAAATTGGCGTACCAAAATTTTTTTTTAAGAATCTTTTAAAAACATAAAAGCTTTTTTTTAAGAAACAACTACAAAGACTTATAATTTTTGTTCTTGCATAAATTCATATTTGCACAGCATTTTGTTTTTGTCTCTTACTACTAAAAGAATTTAAAAAATTAATTTTATCCTTATGAACAGTTTTCCCTAATAACTTTCGTTTTTAAAATTCCTAGTCTATTACATAGGAGCAAGTTGGTGCGACCCAGTCGTGCATTTTATTTTGGGAATTCTTGTGATTTTTTTTTCAAGATGTAAAGGGCTTACAGTAGGAATCACGCAACAATAATTTTTTAATATACATATTTATCAGTACAATTTTACATTAGATTGGTTCAATTTTCGGTCACTTTGGCGCAAAGATTATGCTGGATTCGAACGATGAAATGAGTTATGATGACTTCGAGGGTTTGCTCCTAGTAACATACGACTTATGGAAACCTCACAAGGAAGAGTCTCGTGAGTCATTCACATCGTGTGTCTGCGATATAACCGCTTGCTCTCCGATCGCTCAGAATGAATGAGTTTCACAACCATATAATCAAATTTGGGACATCAAAATTGGTACGAGTATCATCGATCGTTCTTTAATGGTGACAATAAGCCATCCCAGTTTTGTAAGAAGTATAAATCGATGCGGATTAGCATCGTACCAAATCCTAAAATTTAAATAGTTGAGCTACCTGTTCGTCTAAAAATGGTGATAATAATTATTTGCTGAAATCGTCGTCCGTTTCCAACTGCTGAAAAAGTGCTTCATTGTTCGGGTGATTCGCCTTTGATGTCTGAAAAATTATAGAAGGAAAACTGGAAAATTAACAAAAGTTGAAACAAAATGACCGTCATGAACTGTCAAAATCTATTAGAAACCCTTTGTTTTACGAATTTCTCCAATTTTTTGTCTCCATGTCCAACTTTTGAAATTCCAAGCTCCTTAGAAAATAGAGCAGAAGCAGTTGGAAAAAAACTGTTTTTTCTCAAGAGTCGAATGCACTCGATATTTTTGGACCATTTGAAGGGATTATCCCAAATAGCTTCATTTTAGCAAATGAACAAAAAACAAAACCATTTATTTGCAGATATAATGTAGGTACATTTCCTTATCTGCAAATCCTTTGCGATTACTTTTTGTTCACTTCTTGCTATAAATCACTTTTTTCCCGAAAAAAAAAAATGCTTTCCAATTTGAAGGAAATCCTTTTTGCTTCACCGGAAACTATTGAAAGGAATTGATTTTAAGTTGCTTCCAGAAAAAAAGGTTTCCGAAAGAAAAGCAATAATTCAAATGCTTTTCGAGGGCATACAAGACACACATTTCTGAGATATTAACCACATCCATAAGGAGTAAATGTTTTACTTTATTTTAGATAAATGAAAAGTGGTTTTTGTCTGAATATTACTTTTGCCACATTTAACACGGAAACTGACCAGCAATATCATTAGGGGGTTTTTGAACTTGATGCTATTGCTTATTTATTCGAATTTGTTCATCAAAAGATTTTGGCACCAAGGAAAGGGAATGATAGCTCATTAAGTCTGAAAGGAATATTGTACCTCAAACAGATAAACGTACTGTTATTTGAAGTGAGGACTGGTGAGCACTTTGGTGGATGCTTTTTATTTTGTTCATTTTTTATTCCTATTGAATTTCCAAAGCAGTCGATATCGATTTTTGAAATTTTTCATTAAGAAAGATTCACTGCGGGTGATGGGGTTGTCCACAGATTGTTGTATGTCAAAAATCATTCAAAAACGGAAACTCTTAATAGTCCAATCACATTTGATTGATTATTGTAAATAATGGTTCTGTGTGAAAGGTAACAGAACAGGATATTGGTATAGGTGGATACGTTTAAACTAAGACATCACAAATGAGCTTGGTTTCACTAGATGACAGTCCAATGCACTTACCTTATGTCAAGGGATAGGTAAGTAAAAATGGGAACCACTGACAGTCTAGCTCTGTGGCCTAATTATCGCTGAAATGCTTGGTTTTGATACCTTAAATTGTTTGACAATGTGTATGGAACTTCTATGGAGAATTATGGGCATATCCTCACCAAGTCGTCTATTTTGGGATTGAGTTAAAAAAGGGTGTTAGGTATAGGTTATGATGTGTCTTATTGTTGTTGTATGAAGTGTGTTTGCTTAAAAACAATTATCAGGACTCGGATCATTCACCCAACCGGACAACAGCCTGTATCCGAAACAATCTTCTCAGTGCCAAACTAGGCAGCTGGTTTACTGGTGTTGACTGCAACTTATTCGATCGAGTGATCACGTGGCCACTTTCCACCATAAGCCTCAGTCAAAGCTCCCAGTCAGCTAGTTCGCAGTTCATAGAATCAAACCGAGGGCACGACACTGAAGTAACAGAAGTTGGTCCTATAGATCAAACTTTTGATCTTCATTTCCGAAAGTTCGTAAATGTCGTTCAAAAATGTGTAGGGAATTAGTTTTTTTTTATCAGAAAAACAATAAAAAAAAAAAACAAAACAAAAAAAAAAGAAAAAGAAAAGCCTACAAAAAGAAAGATGTTACATAGAAAATAGAATTTAAAATTTGAAAAGAGGAATATTTTAGTAAGTCTACCAACACTATCTCTTTCATATGATTAGCAGAAAAAAAAAAAAAACAAAAAACTAAAGAAGATAAAATGACAGCAATCACTTATGCATAGATTTCTTTTATGCAAAGCTTAAACTAGAGGGACAGAAAAGTACGAGGAACAGATGAGAATGGACTGCTGCAATGCAGGTAATATGATCTGTTTTATAATTATTATATTGTCATAAGCCTTATGTTATTTCTTGGTGAGCAATAAGCTTTAACACTAGCGATTAGGATTTTAGCTCAATCAAGTCAGTTGGTGCTTATCTTTTAAGTGTAGCAGTTGGCGACACTAAAATAAAAAAAAAAAAGAAAAAAAAAAGAACTGAAATGAGATTGTCGTGTATAACGTAACGTGATACATATATAAAAAGAAAAAAAAAGTTCGATAGAACTCCGAGGATTGGTGTAGAAAATTACTGAGCGAACCGAGTGGAAGGGTCACTCGTTTAGCAAGATTCACCAACAAAAATTTAGTGACGAAAATTAAGCAACGAAAATTAAGCGCCAAAGACCGAAATATAAAACAAGAATAATAAACCGAGGCTTGTCACACTAGTTGGAAATAAGCAAAACAAAAAATAAGCTAAAATCCCTGCTAGACAAAGGCTAAAAGTAGTACTCAAACCTTCTCGGTTCGACCAGAAACGACCTAAGAAGACCCAGAGATACTCAAGTCACACAATCCGAGGTGTTCAACCCTTAAACAACAGGAATATCCGAGCCAAGAAAAATCATCGACATCCCACGAAAAATTGGATGAAATTTAGTCATCGAACCTCGAACCAGCCACCACGACCAATTTTGATCGACGAACAATTCAACAAGGGGACGCCATCCCTACCTATATAGTTTAAGTCCCCCTTCAAGATTCCTTCTTCCCTCCGTATCCTATCATTACGACCTCCAACTCCAAAACTTAATAAACAAAAAAATTTGAGAAAAAAAAAGTTAAGTAAAACTTCAAGTATACCTATAAGATTTTGGTGTGCATATATGAATAAATATAATTTTCTTAAAGTCAACAGGTAACTTAAAGTGTATAACGAGTCCAGCAAAAGCAGTGCGCACCGTTTTTTCGCCAGGAATCGCAGCAAATGTATCAAAGGAGTACAGTAAGTACCTTACCTTATTCTATTGAAAGTTATATCACATTTATATTGGACACCAAACAGTAATTAAACAAAAAAAAAAAAAAACAAAAAAAAGCTATATATAATTTATATGCACGGAAAGGCAAAACGAAAGCCAGAGAGCTACCTCGTTTTATTGTTTATTTCTAATCCTCTAGTTCCGAACCTAATCCTTAAGACCCCCTCTTTCTAAATCATATTGAAATTATAAATTTGTGAATCATTTTATTTTTACCCATCACTAGATTAAAGTTTATACTCACTCTTTTTAATATTGGCTATTATTTTTTTTTGTATGGAATCGATTTGGTTATACACGAGTCAGATCAACATTAAGATTTAGGGGTAGGGTTCCCTTTAGTGATTTAATTTAGAATTGTGATGCAGTTGGAAGAAATGAAGTCATTATTCAGTGCAGATCTAACTATGTGGAGTTATTAAATCCAAGTTTGGATGTGAGCTAAGAAGTGTAAGAGAGCAAAACCGAGGTAGGATGAATTAAAGGAAGAATATATTTATTGCTTTTTTTATTAGGGGTTATTGCTCAGTAAGGAGCTTCAGCAATGACCAAGGTGTGCCGTGCCCAGGATTCGCATTCTGGGGGTGACACAAGGGGAGGGTACTATGCTCCGAGAACACGACCACCTATGTTCTCTTTGTGACATGCCGTAGTAAAGACAACTAGAATTCGGGTTTCACAATTCTTACAAACATTATTATTATTTTTCTCGAATTCCATCTTCGATATAATTTTTTTTTGGCCTGATACGACAAAGGTAACATCGTCCATCTTTAAGTAACAAGATCCCACCCCACCGACGAGCTAGGATGAGCGTGGACTAGCAGGCCAACCGTTGCTAACAAAGTGGACAGCCCTTAAAACTCCATCTTGCTGGTCTGAACGATCTGTAGCGGTTTGAACCAACGGTTGGAGTTCAAATAGGACGAGTGGCTAACTAGAGAGTGATTGATAGGAACTCGAAGAGTTACTGAAACGTTTGGTTTGGATTGGGCGAACATACCTGGACGTTCAACCCGTACAAACTAACGCGGTCACTCAGGCGTATACTTGTTCTTCAACAACCTACAATTTAAATCATTGATTTATCAGTTAATAAAAGGGTCCTTTTATTTAATTATTACATAATTCGTTACAAATGGTCTTCCTAATGATTATGCTCTTAATTTGGCCAGAGCAGGGCATTTGCAGATTAACTGAATGACTGTTTTCTTTTCCAGCTGGACTCAATAGCTACGACAGTTAATGTTGTGAGGAATGCCTACCTTTGTTGCATGCTCCTTTATTGGCCAATGTCTGCTACCGGTAGTAACGATTATGTATGCCTGGGTCTGCATAACATGTAGAGTATTCGGGGTATATTATATGTAGGTGGTTGGTGCGCCAAATCTTTCAAGATACAGTATTAAAGTTAGTTAAACTGTAGTACCTGCGGGTTGATTCATTAAGAAAAATTAACAGAATATGCCCTTCAACTCCGAATGAAATGTTGGCTCTTTCTGCAAACCTTACCTAGCCAGCTCGCCTGTCGGTACACTCACATCTTTTTTTCTATGATGTGGGACCCATCATTGCTGGACCAATATAGAGAATTATATACTAGAACTGATTTCCTGTAATAATAGTCATATTCCATTTTTGATGGGCTTGATAATTCAGCTTGAAAAAAAACATAAGCAAAGTCGGGTAGCCAAAAGGATCTAGATACGAGTATATTTTGAGTCATATACACTCCACCTCCATCTTTAAGCCATCAGTAAAGTCAAAGTCTTTCGTCACGACGCACAGTGCGTCGATTGTATGGTGGTAGTGGACAAAAATCTGTTTTTTAAAAGTAAGGTAACTGTGCACAAAAATTGGTTAGTAAATGCAATAAATAAGGGATTTTACTCAATTTGAGGAATTTTCACGCCCCTTGCCCCGCCCACTGCTGACAGAAAATTGGTTAAACGGAAACTTCCGTACGATAGTGAATTCAAGTATTGATATTCTGGTTAGTTAAGAAATTACAAATTAAGAAAAGCGTGAAGTATGCCCACTGCCATGCCCAATTTTTCTATAAAATTGTTTTTTTTTTTTTGTTTTAAACTTCTCGTACGGAATATATCGGCATAAAAGATTTTGCAAAATAGAATGAATATTTTTATTGTTGACAAAAATAGTTATTTATAAAAAAAGTAATAACAAAAGGAGAAACTGAAAAATAAACAATTACGAAGAATGATTTTGATATATGGCCTGACATCGCTTTGGTCAGCTTTTAAAAGTCTTAAATCTGTCTGAAATTCGAAATAAAAGGATCAGACTTTAAAAGTAATGTTGTCATGAGGTCTTCGTTTGTATTAATCCGGGATGATTTTCTTGTGTGAGAGGGGTGATTTTTCCATAATTCTTTATG
This sequence comes from Philhelius festivus, assembly GCA_963931855.1. NCBI lineage: Eukaryota > Metazoa > Arthropoda > Insecta > Diptera > Syrphidae > Philhelius > Philhelius festivus. The sequence goes on along the minus strand of OZ007556.1, from coordinate 55,580,114 downwards.
ACTTGCCTCTAGTACTTCTGCAGACAGTATGTCTTAAAGGTATTTAAATTGGATAGAAAATCCTGAAGCTAAGTCTCTTAATGCGATTGAAAATTTATGTATGAGTTCTTCATCAAGTCTTATTATTTCTGCAGTTATTTTCGAATTCTGAAAAAAACTTTTTGCCGTGATTCCATAATTTGTTGACCCAAATCCCAACTTAGGCTTTTCAACAATGAGACCCAATCTACTTTTGAACAATTTATTTACAAGATGTTGAATTTTCCAGAAAACTAAGAATAATATTTGGAAAAATAAAAGAAGTTCTCAACCAGACTCCGTGGCGTCTCGCAAAATGATCGCCGTTTCGTGTAGAAGCCTTCCACCTACGTTCAAGATTTTTGAAAAGAAGGCATACTTTTTCGACCAAAATCGTTCTTAGTTGTAACCGGACAACCCTTAATTTTTAAATCATTCAATATAAATTCAAAAACACCTTCAACCTTGCCCTACAAAAAGTCAAATATTCTGAAGGTTAGCAAGAAGTAACAAGAAAAGTAAACATTTTCTCAAAGCACAATAACAACAGAACATAATGAAATAAAATATTTTGCTACAGTTTGCTAATATTTTTTTAAAAGCTCAACTTTATATAATTTGTAAGCCTCAAAAAAGAGTATTTTTCAAAAATTCAAATTTATAAGAAAAATTCGAAACAACAACTCATACCTGCAGTCAAAGTATTCATTATTAATACCTATTCAAACAAAAAAATTTATACAGCCAAAATATTTTTCTTACGCGAGCTAAGCTGATTTGCACAAAATTGCAACTTTCAATTAATTACATTGCAGGTTAAAGTATATCAAATACTCACGAAATTCCCGCTAATCCAGCAAGAAGAAAATAACAAAAACAAAACAAAATTAAATTTAAGTAATTCAAGATGTTTTAAAACAGGTTTAGAGCATAAACATAGTATTTGCATTTTTATTTTTTTTTATTTTTGTCCCCTAGTCGACGCACTGTGCGACGTGATGACTAGCAAGTCCTTTCTAGATGAGAAAATACAGAGGTAAAAGCTATGCAGGCCTTCTTAACTATTTCTTCAATATTTATCCAGGTAAATTAAGAGTCTAGAGTAACACCTATATAATATTTTGGAGGAGAGCGAGAGTGTTTAGAAGTTGAGTCTGTATAAGGTGAAGGAGTGTCGCCAAGGAAATGTATCGAATGATGCAATTGAAATTAATAACGAGAAATTTGTTTTTGAAATATTTTTGCCATAATTGAACTCTCGAAAAATTACAACAATGTTAAATTTGTGATTTCGATTTGGGTATTTTGGGTTTGCTGCATTCTGCTTTTCGCCAATCTGAAGATCTGATGATTTTATAAAAGATATTTAATGGGAGAGTCTTAGAAGCTGTCTGGGGGCAAATGTATGTTTTCAAATTTGAATTTCATTTTATATTATAAAGGGAAAATAAATAAAACTCAAATGCTGCCCATTATAATCGAATACGCTGTTGGAAACGGCCCATCACATTTCTTGCTCTTCGCTAGAGCAAGTCAAGCTGAATATCGTCAGTTTTGCGATGGATATTATTGTTCAAATCCACTTTAGGATTTCGTAGTGTTATTATAAAATTTACTAATATACTTTGAGATACCCCCATGCAAAATCCCAAGGGTTAAGTTCTGGAGAACTTGCTGTTCACGCTACGGGACTTCTCTAAATCGGCTGATCAGCTTCATGAGCAAACCGATATTGCTTCTAGCGGTATGTCCACTCCATATACTCCGTTTTGTTGATACCACGTGTTTGATGAGTAAGATTGATGTAATCGTAAATATGGTAAAAATTAATCCGTGATCAATCGCTTCTAGTTTAAGCTATTTACATTTTTCAACTTTTCCATAGCATTTTCAAATAAAATGCACGACTGGATCGCACGAACTTGCTCTTATGTGAAAGTACTTTGGAATTTAAAATACATTTTATAAATACAATCCATGAAATTGCCGGAAAAGTATGAATTTACGCAAAGAAAAATTAAAAATCGTTTTATTAAAGTAATTTTTTATATAACAAATTTCTTTCAAATTTTTCTAGAACAAAATTTGGGATGCCAATTTTAAGTGCTTAGTAATATAGATTTTAGGAAATAATTTCAAGAAATAAATCGGTCACACGTTTTCAAGACATTGATTTTTGAAAATATAAATTAGAATTTATTTTTTTCAAAAAACAAAATAAATATTTTTTTTTTCGAATATTTGTATATACAATATTATTTTAAACTTAAGGGGGCTCCTGGTGAAAATTTTTGGTTAAGATCGTTAGAGCCGTAAATGAGATAGTCGAAAATAAAAAAAAAAACTGTTCTATGGCAGGTACCATTAATAACATTTTGCCCCAAAATTTTTTTTACAAATATGTAGTCTATGTCCATAATATCACACATATTTTTTTTTTATCAAAATCGTTAGAGCCGTTTTCGAGACAAATAAGATTTTGCATTACGGGTGTATGGGGGGTACCGTTAGTTTTAGAGCTAAAAACAATGCAGAACTTGCCCTATAGTACCTATACCGCAAGTAAAAAAGGGCCCGATGATTAGGCGCACCAAGCACTTCTACATTTGACAATATAAAAGCTGTTGATGTTTTAAACGTGTGTTACGGTGTCTTGGCTTGAATTCGTCAATTTACTAGTGAGGTCTTTGTCAATATCGAAGTTTTGCTAAATTCAGTTCAATCTAACATCGATTTTTTGACAAAAATCGAATGTGAATCAAAGTGTTTTTTTTAATCGGCTGGTAGATTTTGGCGTCCTGGCAGCCATGTTGTTTTGGTGACATCTGTCAAATGTGTTGTATATTATTCAGTTACTGATTGCAAATCATCACGGCAAAGTACACTTTACTATTAATATAAGTGTTTGATAGCGCAAACATTGTGCCCATTTTATGGTATACGTGGTTGCCCTTCGCGGTTGAAACGTTGAGTTCGGTAATTAATCAGCTAAGATTCAAGATCGGCGGAGAACTTCGCCATAAAAGTGTACAGCAGGACCCGAGGCAGTCGACTCTTCGTCGTACACAAAAACTCGGCCTTTCATAGACCTCAACTTGGAAAATTTTGCGTCAGGACTTGGGCCTACACCTGTACAAGATCATACTGGCCAAGCAGCTCAAAGTTTATGACTTTAGCCAACCCCGTTGGTTCACCGACTGGGCTCCGGAACGTTCGGAAGAGGATAGAGGACCCCAATTTTGGCCGAAAAATGATCTTAAGCGTTGGATTAATGGCTGTGTTAACAAGAAAAATCAACGTATGAGACGACACCAACCCACACAAGGTTCACCAGGGGACAATACATCCTCAAAAGTTACGATTGGTATATACAGTTTCGAAAACGACGTTGGTAAGGCGGTCAACGTCAATAGCCAGCGTTACAGAAACATGATAACTAACTTATTATAGCCTACATTGAATCTTATGGACCTAGACGATATAGGGTTGCCACAGAATGGCGGCGTCACGTGCCACACAGCGGAAATCATGATTGACACTCTGCATGAACAATTTGAGGTGAGGGTAATGTTATCTATCGCAGAGGTTATATGAATTGGCCACCAATGTCATTCGATTTTAACCCGCTGGACTTTTTCTTATAAGGTTTCCTGAAGTCGAAGTTCTATGCGAATAAACTTTAATCGACGAACGCCCTTAAGGTGATCATAGCACATGCCATCGCCAAAATTCAGGCGGATCTATGCGGAAGAGTCTTTGAAGATTGGACGACTCGGATCCATGCCACCGTAAGAAGCCGAGGCGGTCTTTTGAACGATGTTATATTTCGTTCAAAATGGCCATGGACATTTTAAAGAAAAAAGTATTCTGTTTTTACCTCACACACAGGTTGTTATATTCTATTTTATCATCTACCCACCTTTATTGAAAAGTCCTTTATATCCAATAACATTAAAATTCTTAATCGTTAAACCTGGAAGGTTTTTCCCTAACATTATTATTCCAAAGGAAGGTTTTTTCATAATAATACTGAAATAAATGAGCTCAGTGGAAGACTATTTAATAGGACTTGTTAAATTTGTAATAGGTGTGTTTTTTTGCAAGTCCATATAGAATTGTAAAAAAAAACGACATCGGGATTTAGGAGCTTTTTTTCCACATAGCTGGAAGCACTGTGTACGCTATGACATTTGTCAGCTTATTGACGACTAGCATCAACCAATCCAAAAACTTCACTTTTGACGTCTCTGAGCAAATTATCGATAACATATAGATAATACTATTTTGGCATCACCATTTTTATCGGGTCTTAGATTAACGCTCGATAATTATCTGGTCTTAGCTAACTCTGTATAGATTTAAGTAGTTGTTGCATTTGCATGTAAAGCGCTTAGTCCCGATGTCGTTTTTTTTTACAATTCTATATGGACTTGCAAAAAAAACACACCTAATGATTCTGTTGGCCTTTAGAGCCTACAAAAACTGACGTTTCTTTTTCCTTTATGCACGTACCTACCTACACGTCTACTTTCTTTGAACCTTTGGTGTTCACAAAGGTGACCATTTAGGTCCACTTTACTTCATTCTTATTATAAACGATATTTAAATGGTCATAAAACACTCCTATATTCCCCTGCGTGAGCACGAAAAAAAACTTCTTCAAGACAATTTCCTCAGCACAAAAAATATAAATAAAAAAAAATATTTATAAAATACCTCCTTCATAATCAATCCGTGTCCACCTTTCGAGTCGAATTTTTAGTTTTGCTCTTCGAAGTCTGTCTTGGAAGAGGCCTTTCCTTAATCCCATCCCCCTGTCTAGACCACCCTAACGTTGACAACCTAAATTTGCTGAAATAAAACTTCTGTTAAATATTTACTTACCTTTCTTAAGACACCGTCTTCCGAATCTTCCTCTTCAACTCACATCCTAGCTATATTTCAAGATAGATTTAGAATTAGCTTGAATTAAACTGAACAAATGGTTGTTTTTCCCGTTAAAATCGACTGATATTACACCTGAGGGTAGCGTCATCTACTACCTAGAAATACAGATGTCGATCCTAAATCGCACATTTAACTCAACTCAATGTTGAACCAATGAAATTATTTCAATATTTCCGACTATCAAACTTTGGAGTACAAAAAAAAAAAAAAAGAACCTTGACCCAAACCTTGTGCACACACATTTCTAACCGCGTCGATACTCGTAGCTACAGAAATAAAACCTTGTTGCAGTCATCTTTTCAACTCTCGAAAACTCTCGTAACGATAAAATCATTTATAAAGCAGTCAAGAAAATACGAGAAGCTAGTGCTCTTCAATTTTTCACAAATAGCTTGCTTCCTACCCCCAAGTCCCTTAGTAACCATTAAAAGAACCAACCAAACGGAAGAAATTCGAAAATAATATTTATGTTTCAATAACAAAACTGGAGATGCCTTATGTTACATTTATTTTTGCTTGGTCGGTCCGCTGGAAGGGGAAAGGGGCAGTTCTCTAAAAGTGCAGTCGTATTTCTTGTTTTGAAATTCATTGCGAGCTTGTACGCTTTTACATTGAATTCTAACATGCAACCAGCTGAGCTGCAAACATTGATTTTTATAATCTTTTGAAGTTTCTTTCTTTTTTGCAAAACTGGCAAATGATGAGACGAAACTTAAGTGCGGTTATAGTGTGCGTTGTGGACGCTTAAACCGAATTAGGTTGAAATCAATATTTACTTTTATGATTCATGGGACGAATTAAGGGACATTTTGAGAACTGAGCAAATCAAAATGTTGTTCTCCGTAAGGGACATAGAGGACGAAGAATTCTAGAAAAAAAGAAAGATGTGAGCGCATTTGTAGTTGTCCTATAACTTATTGAAAAGATTTCGATTTCTTACCCGTAAGACGATTTGTAGTGGAGTAAATCAATGCCTCTTTAAGGTGAGATTTTTCGATTCACAAAATAAACTATTATTTCAAGTGAAAGTTTTTTTTTTATATTTTACGTGCACTAAAGCGATTATAAATACCCTTAAAATGTTTAGGCACAATGCGAGCGTTTTAGGGCAATTCTAGAGGATTTAAAAGGACATAAAGAAACACATTGCTTTCGAATATCAAAATATCGTAATGGGAGACCGGTTAAGTATTTCACATTCATATAGTGCGGCTAAAGAAAGAATTTTTGAATAATTTAACAGTACTTTCGAAATTAGGCTCAAAGGTAAACTGATGGGCATTCCTTGAAACGCGAGTATTACTGTTGAATTTTGTATGGGCGTGAATTCAATTGGCTATTTCAATAGAGCAGTGTTAGTAAAAATAACGGTCAAATAGTGAAAGACCAAAAAAGATTCAAATGTTTCTGTTAAAGTTATATCATTTGTAAAGCTCTATTTTTACTTGCGACTTATAGGTACTATAAGGCAAGTTATGCATTCGTAAAAAAACCGAACTCGAGATTTTGATCAAAGTTGACATTACGATGATAGCGAAGACTAAAAAAGTGGGTCTCGCAATTCTGTCTGTCTGCCTGTCTGTCTGTTCGCCTACAGGCTAAACGGCTCGGGCGATTTTCTTTAAACTTGGTAGATATCATTTTTAATTTTTTCTCCCCACAAAAAGCTATCCAAAGTTACCAGCTCCTCTATCACCCTTAACGTCCTTCTTTTCAGAACGGTGCTTACTGTCTGATTCCCCGCCCACTCTCTCCTTTTCCTATTTTTGCAACTTCCCAATTGGGCTGGATTCAAGGTGTTATACGACCCGTGCCGATGATCAGCCTGGCTGAGGGCCCAATCAAAAAACTAGCTCAGTCGCTAACGGAGTATCCGGATACCAGGCGACCTCCAGATTAACTAGCCTTATCTGCATATACGGATCTCTGTGCAGATGGACCACCCTTTCTCCGTTACTCGTGGGATCTTATGGAAAATTTAAATTCAAAAGATGCTGGAAAGTCCTGGTCTTTGAGACAGGCCAGCAGTGCGACTGAAAAGCCGTCTGCTGTTTCTCCGGCTTGCGTTGGAAGTAGTAGTACTGTGGATTCTCACAGTCCTATTGCCGAAAGCAAAAGCAGGAGTAAAATGGTAGAAATACCTCCATCCAGTAACAGGGGGGCTGTGAAGCATGGCCCTTCTATTACTACTTCAGAGAGTAAACCTCTCCAAACTTCGACACCGCGGTTCAGTGGTAGTAAGACTGTGAAGCATGGTCCTGCTACCACTAAGGAGAGTAAACCTCCCCGCACTTCTTTGCCTCATTCCAGCGGTGGTAGGACTGTGAAGCATGGTCCCTCCACCTCTAACAACTCCACAAATCCTAAAGAAGGCCCTGGGGGGAGCGGGCGTAAGCACAACCCTTCTAAGACGTTCTACAAGGACATTCGCAATGCTAAGAGAATACTCAGGGTGTTTGGTGAACAACCTGACGCCGGGGGGAACTCTCAGCATGATGCAAAAATCAAGTGGGCTAAAAGCTTTTTAGCTAATAATAGCGTCCAGGCCAGCGGACACTCCACGTCGAAGCGTCAAAGGTCTATGGAGGGCACAATTTCAGTACCCAAACGCCCCAAAGTGCACAACATCAGCGCTCCATCACATCCCTGTGGAGGGAATAAGACCTTCAGTGATGTGGTTAAAAACAAAATCGTGGTCGCGATCATTGACGGTAACGACGTCGATGGTACGATCTCTGCGGAAAATTGGCAGGTGGTCAAGGGGAAGCTCCAGTTGAGCTTCATGAGTATCATGATGGAGAACCCGGGACCACCTCCAATCACAAACGATGGAGGCTGGCATCAAGGACATGTTAAGCTCATGGTTTGTGACGATCAGAGATCGTGTGATCTTCTATCGTTGGCCGTTAGCCGGTTAGGGGAAGTCTGGCCTGGTGCTAGGCTCGAGGTTGTTGCTAAGGAGAAAATCCCGTGCAGACCAAGAGCTCGCGCCATGGTTACAGCCGAACTCTCCAGCATGGATGTAATACTCCAGATGATCCGGCTATCGAACCCATCCCTTCCTACTCACAACTGGAAAGTTGCGAAACTGGAGGAGAAAAAGGGACCCTACAGAGGTGCAATTATTGTACTAAATAAGGAGTCCCTTGATCCTCTGGCGCAGACCAAAGGTGTGATTAGGTTTGGGTTTGAGACCATCACACTGAAGGTGTACAAAAAGGACGCGGATGTTACTGGTGCATTTCATTGAATTTCAAAACTTTAAAATAAATATTTTTTGTATTTTTGAAAAAAAAAAATCTATTTTTTCTTTTTTTGAAAATTTGATATCTCAGAAACGGCTCAATATTTTTTTTGTAAATTTAATTTTTATTCGAACAATAATAAAAACTTCAAATTCGCGTTCCAAAATTTTTTCTTAAAAGGCTTTTAAAAAGTTTGTTTATAAAAGCTTTTTTTTAAGAAACTACTACAACGACTTATAATTTTTGCTCCAGCATAAATTCATATTTGGATAGCATTCTGTTTTTGTCTCTTACTACTAAAAGAATTTAAAAATTAATTTTATCCTTATGAACAGTTTTCTCTAATAACATTTGTTTTTAAAATTCCTAATCTATTACATAGGAGCAAGTTCGTGCGACCCAGTCGTGCATTTTTTTTTTTTTTGGATTTTACCCAAGAGACAGAAATGAGTTGGAGCATCTTCCCAAATATGGGAACTGTACTGGATCATTAGACGAATATAGATTACTGCCAGATGAGAAGGGAAAAAAATGTCTTGCATCGTCGAAGGAAACCTAAACACTATGAAGTGGTTCAAGGACAGAAGACAGTATTGAGTTCTTGGAGCATTTAACTCTACACAGTTTATGGCTCCCCATTTGAGAATGCTGTTGAGATCAGAATTTAATGAGCTTATCATTAACTGACGTTCCAAATCCACATCCGAAGAACAAAGACTTACATCGAGAAATTAATATGAGAAGCCGAGAGTTCTGTCGTCAGCAAAGTAATTTGATGGCTAAGAAGATTCAGACAAAAGATGATTGATGAATATGTGAAAGAGAGCCAGAGACAAAACGAAACCCTGTGGTACACGAGCATTTATCTTATGAATTCCATACTTACAACCGCCTAACACAACTTTTATTGAGCGATCCAGAAGGGAGTTTCTAATATAACGAAGAACAGATTCATCAATACCAAATGCATGCATTTTCGATAAAAGAAGTTTGTGTCAAACTCTATTGAATGCTCTTAAAACATCAAGCGCAATATAATTTTACTTTCTCCAAAACGATGTAAAGACTCATTCGACTGTTCGGTGAGATATATAAACCATCAGATCACCAGTGAACCTATTGCTACGAAGGCTAATCTGCCGAGAAGCTTTCGGTCCTTAAGATAATTCTTGAGCTGATCATCTATCAGCGTTTCCATGACCTTGGCAAGAAGGGCGTAAGTGCAATTGGACGATAGTCAAAGGGGGAGAAAGATTCACTTTTTTTTACGAACTAGCTCGACAAACGCTTTTCTCCATCCACTCACAAAAAAGCTTGTAGAGTAGGACAGATACAAAAGCTTACGCAATTGTTTTGTCAGAATAGAAGACCACTTCTTTAGAAAAGGATTCGTCTACATCGAAATCCTTCAGTACTTTTGCAAGAAGATTTGCCCCAAACAATTATTTATGTTCTCAAGTAAAGGAGGAGTCATCACACTTTCTGGTAGCGTCGAATTAGCAACAAATGTGTGAGCTGACATAGGAAGTATCATTGAAGACGAGCGTTGGAACCGTAGACTCTTAAATTAAAGTCTGTTTCGCTCAGTTATGACAGTTGGCTCATCAGTTAGATTCTTTCATATCCTTCTAAGACATAAATATTGGTCGATATTCTAGGTAATTTGATTAAACTCCGTAAGCAGATGCAATTTTCTTATTTCCTTCATTTTAGTTGTAAGACAATTATTCTCAAAAATTAATTTTGGAAAGATGTTTTGTTCTCATTTGTCTTTTTACGTATATAAAGGTAGTATGACTTAACTTACACATAGATTAGTCGCTAATGATTTTTTTCTTGGAAAGAATATACTGATAACATTTTATGACTAAAATTGGATTCTTTTTTGATTCGAACACAATGCCGCGGTTGTAAGTGGCGTGCTTTAGACAACATTTTGAATGGATTTTTTTAAAAACGCATTTTAACCAATATTTATTTTTCGTTTATATTTAAAAATTTGTACCTTAATTATTACTTGCGACCTATAGGTACAATAAGGCAAGTTATACAGTCGGAAAAAAATCGAACTCGAGATTTTGATCAAAGTTGACATTACGATGATAGCGAAGACTAAAAAAGTGGTCTCACAATTCTGTCTGTTTGTCTGTCTTTTCGACTACAGCCTTAACGTCTCGGCGGATTTTTTTTTTAACTTGGTAGATAGTATTTTTAATTTAAATTTTTTTTTTTTTAAATAACGTTACGATTTTTTTTTTTTTCCTAAATCTTATAAATATTTTTTTTTATCAAAAACTGTCCCGCAGGTTTAAAAAAAATCAAAAAATGTTATTTACATAGTTAAAACTTGGAAACTGTTAAAAAAAATCCAAAAAATGGTTAGTTTATGGAACCCCTTTGGAACCATTTTTTTGGTTTTTGATTTTCTCAAAAACGGTACAACCGATTCTGATAATTTTTGTTATGCTAATACTCCCTAGCAGTTTAAATATTATTGTGTACTCAAATTTCCAAAATTTCTTTTTTTGGATTTAAAAAAAAAAAAATCATTTTCAAAACTATATTTCAAAAACCCCATGCTCGATTTTTTCAAAGCTTGATAAATAAAAGTTGCTTAATATTGATTACAAGATTTAAGAAAAAAAAATATTTTACAAAATAGTTTTCGCAAATCGTATTTTTCTCGAAAACGATTCCGAGAATTTTGATAAGATTGCTTTTCTTTCGTTTAATTTTTACGATCTATGATTTAATAAAAAAAAATTGAAATTAATGATATTACCGACTGAACCTACCATAGAACATTTTTTTCGAATTTTGAATTTCTCATTATCGACATAACGGATTTTAATGATTTTTCTTATAGAGAAGCTTCTAAAAAGTTTAAGAAAGATTGCATTTCAAAACTTTCAGAAAAATATTTTTTAAATTTAAAAAACAAATCTATTTTTTGTTGGAAATTCATTTTTTATTCGTATAATATCTAATAAAAACTTTGAGTTGTCGTACCAAATTTTTTACTTAAAAATGTCTTAAAATTTTTGTATATAAAAGCTTATTTTTTTAAGAAACCAATATAAAGACTTATAAGTTTTGTTCTTGAATAAACCAATATTTTCTTGAATCACTAAAAGAGTTGTTTTAGTCATTCAAAAATGAATTTTATGCTTATGAACAGTTTTTCTCTAATAACATTCCTTTTTGAATTTCTTAGTCGTTTACATAAGAGCAAGTTCGTGCGATGTGCTGTGGATTTTATTTATTTAGTTTGCGGCAGTATTTTCTTTATCAAATTAGGGTCATTTTTCGTAATGAAATTGGCCCTAATTCAACTAAAGCAAGAATGATCTAGTGGTTTCTTTTTAAATCATAGGTTATTTTAACACTGTCAGCTGTTTGACAAAAAGTCAGTATCGTACCTCCGAGGAACGTAAGAGTCACTTTACTCTTGAACAACGTTGGGAAATATAGGCAAATTATTTCCAAATGAAGTGCTTTGGCGAAATGAAGGACCCACCGAACGCAAGTTGGTGCAAAAAATGCGTGAGACTGGTTTACTTGTGGACAACACTCATTGTTCCCGTCGTTGTACGGTGCGCACAGACGAGCATGTAGCTGCTGTAGTAGAGAGTGTGATACTCAATTCACGAACATCAACTTGCCATCGATCTCAACAGCTCAACATTTCACGCACTAGCCTGAGGAGAATTCTGCACAATGATCTCGAATTATTTGCTTACAATGTCCAATCGACTCAGAAATTGAAGGCGCATGACCATGCGTTTCATTATCGGTTCGCAGTTTGGGCCTTAGAGCAGCTTGAATTGGACAACGATTTTTGGTGGGAAAACCATCAACGGCTACGTTAGTAAACAAAACTGCCACATGTGGGGCTCTGAAAACCCGCACGTTATTGTCCAGAAGCTAATGCATCCACATGGAATGAAAGCTTTGTGTGGATTGATGGCATCATTGGACCATTTTTCTTCGAAAATGAGCCTGGGAACAATGTTTCTGTCAACGGGGGGCGTTACAGAGCCATGTTAACCGACTTTTTTTTTTACTGAAATTGAAAACATGGATTTGGACGAGCTCTAGTTCCTACAGGATAGCGCGCCATGCCACACAGCCCATGCCAGAATCGATCAAATTCCCAAATCGTGTTATCAGCCGTCCTGGCGATGTCAATTGGCCGCCTCGGAGCTTCAAGTCGACCATTTTAGATTTTTTTTGTGGGGAAATTTGAAGGACTGATGTTCTGCCAACAATCCGGAGATTCAAGCACTCAAGGTCAATATCATCCAAGCAATCCGTGATCTACAGAGGAAACCATGAACAAGGTCATGGAAAATTGGGGTGACAGAATGCGCTCCTACTTGAACCACTTGAACGACGTTGTGTTCCATAATTAATGGGAATGTTTGCTCTTACTAATAAAGCCATAATGAATGCGTATACATGGACAAAAAATAATTCTGTTCATTTTATTGCATTTTTGAAAAGAAACTAGTATTTGCCCCAACCCGATTTTTGTTTTCCATGCAACTTTTTGGAGCCATTTTTCAATTTTGGTTTTTCATTAGAGCCATATTTAATCAATTTCATTTGTGGGATATTTAAAATTTAGTATTGCAAATGAAATTTCAATAATTGCTTATAAAATTTTTGTAAGATTCAGAAATTGGTCAGCCATAGGCAACTTTTTTTATTTTGTTGGGTAATTTTGGAATAAACCAACAAAATAAATTGCTTATGGCTGAGCAACTGAGCTTTGCCGACTGTACCTACTATTAGCTTAACTACCATTAAATAATTAAATTCAATAAATAAAAAAAGAGGCTGGGTGCGACCCACACTGATAACTTCCCATTTGTGGTCTTGAAAATTTTATATTTAGTTTTTTTCAAAGAACCAAATTTTCAGCGAAACAATCTTTAGCTGTAAAATTCAAACAAACATTATTTTAAGATTGAAAAGCATTTTAAGCATTTTAAGCAGTAGATGGAAGATCGAAGTAGATTGTTTCATAGTGTGATTGTTGTTGCGGTTTTTCCGGATTGAAAGGCTGTGATCTGTTTTAAAAATCGATGATACTTGTGGCATACTATGATATTAGGAAATTTGCTTTGTTTTGTTGATGATGAGGATATTAGTCGCTCATTTTATGTTTTTTTTTTTACAGAAAATGTGTTTAACTAATTTTAAACTGTTCTATTTAAAATGTTAAATTTCTTGTAATAATTACGAAGACTAGTAGGTACATATTATATACTGAATTATAGATTTCCGTGTTTTTTAATATATATGTGTTCCTACACCTAAGAAAACCTTGAGTAGAATTTTACATCTTTTTCATGGACAAAGAGATAAAAACATATTGTGACGTTCTTCAATTTTACCATAGCTATTAATGGAATTTGAATATGTGGGACTTGGGTACAACTGAACAACCTTATTCATATACATACGTATGTACAATACATACATTCTTCTAAAAACTAAGTTGATAAAAAAAATTATAAAATTATGTATTATATTATAGAAATTACTTTATTATTTCGGTTCCAAACATTTTAATTGAAAAAAAATTAAAAACGAAATATTTTTGTTAAAACTGTCAATTCGATACTTGTCAAAATTTAACCATATGTTAATAATTGTAACGGGTGATTTTTTTGAGGTTAGGATTTTCATGCATTAGTATTTGACAGATTACGCGGGATTTCAGACATGGTGTCAAAGAGAAAGATGCTCAGTATGCTTTGACATTTCATCATGAATAGCATTACTAACGAGCAACGCTTGCAAATCATTGAATTTTATTACCAAAATCAGTGTTCGGTTCGAAATGTGTTTCGCGCTTTACGTCCGATTTATGGTCTACATAATCGACCAAGTGAGCAAACAATTAATGCGATTGTGACCAAGTTTCGCACTCAGTTTACTTTATTGGACATTAAACCAACCACACGAATGCGTACAGTGCGTACAGAAGAGAATATTGCGTCTGTTTCTGAGAGTGTTGCTGAAGACCGTGAAATGTCGATTCGTCGCCGTTCGCAGCAATTGGGTTTGTGTTATTCGACCACATGGAAGATTTTACGCAAAGATCTTGGTGTAAAACCGTATAAAATACAGCTCGTGCAAGAACTGAAGTCGAACGATCTGCCACAACGTCGAATTTTCAGTGAATGGGCCCTAGAAAAGTTGGCAGAAAATCCGCTTTTTTATCGACAAATTTTGTTCAGCGATGAGGCTCATTTCTGGTTGAATGGCTACGTAAATAAGCAAAATTGCCGCATTTGGAGTGAAGAGCAACCAGAAGCCGTTCAAGAACTGCCCATGCATCCCGAAAAATGCACTGTTTGGTGTGGTTTGTACGCTGGTGGAATCATTGGACCGTATTTTTTCAAAGATGCTGTTGGACGCAACGTTACGGTGAATGGCGATCGCTATCGTTCAATGCTAACAAACTTTTTGTTGCCAAAAATGGAAGAACTGAACTTGGTTGACATGTGGTTTCAACAAGATGGCGCTACATGCCACACAGCTCGCGATTCTATGGCCATTTTGAGGGAAAACTTCGGAGAACAATTCATCTCAAGGAATGGACCGGTAAGTTGGCCACCAAGATCATGCGATTTGACGCCTTTAGACTATTTTTTGTGGGGCTACGTCAAGTCTAAAGTCTACACAAATAAGCCAGCAACTATTCCAGCTTTGGAAGACAACATTTCCGAAGAAATTCGGGCTATTCCGGCCGAAATGCTCGAAAAAGTTACCCAAAATTGGACTTTCCGAATGGACCACCTAAGACGCAGCCGCGGTCAACATTTAAATGAAATTATCTTCAAAAAGTAAATGTCATGGACCAATCTAACGTTTTAAATAAAGAATCGATGAGATTTTGCAAATTTTATGCGTTTTTTTTTTAAAAAAGTTCTCAAGCTCTTAAAAAATCACCCGTTATTGGGTGATATGCATAAAACGGAAGTATTTACTACAAGTAAAAGATAATAGTAAATACTATAACTTAAAGCAAATGGTTAAATTTAAAGTATTTACTTCATTCCATATGCATAAAGTTTAGTACTTACTAACTGGCAAATACTTTCAGTATATACTAAATTCATCCAAGTAAATACTAGAATTCATCGGAAATTGATAGTAAATACTTTTTTTTCTTATAGGGTTAGTAAGCAAATAGTTTTTTGCCAGATTAACCGTTTAATCCCTATATTAAATTACTGTTGCCCTTCTTGTTGTTTTGTAAACATCTGTTACAAGTTGCCTGGATATTGATGGAAGCATATCTATCCTTTTCGGTAATGTATTCTTCCGAATGAAATCTAGGTTGTAATATTTCCACGTGAGTACAGTCCAAGGCTCCCATGCATAATGGGAACCTGTATTTGCTTAGCCAATCATTTTTTGCTCCCAGCTGTTCTTCATAGCTCGATGGAAATTTTATCCAATGAGAAGCTTTGTCTTTTATTAATTTTGCAACAAAATTAACTGTTCTGGATACAGTATATTTTTAAGTTAACAGGCGTATAAGAAAATAGAAAGTTTAACACCATTTCCGCGAACTAACAAAAGGCTCCAAATAGGGTAAACTGCCCAATTGTTGGCACCCTCCCAATGATTGGCACTTACAGTTTAAATTACTCGTATTAATAACATTTAAAAGTTTTCTAATAAAATCTTTTTAAAAATCTTAGCCTTAGCCTATTTCTGATGATTTGGCATAATTTCTTTTGGCCTCTGAAGTTAGTAGCAATTAAAAAAACGCTGTTCAAAATTTGGTATCAAGTTCGCGCCAAATTTAATGTGAAACTTGTGAAAACCGTAAGGAAAGTGGTGACATTGTAGTGTAATTTAATAATAAATTTAAGAGGAAAACCATTGTCAAGTGCAGTTATTATAAAGGAATTAACTATAACAAAGAGGTTAGTTCTTTTTATTTTAATATTTTATTAAAAATATCGTATTTATAAGGGGTGTCAACTATAGGAATGTAAATCCATCAAATTTCCATTTATTGGCACATACCAATCATTGGATGAGGTGCCAATCACTGGGTTGATTGGCACTTGCCAATCTTTGGATGCCATGCCAATCATTAGCAAAAGTGCCAATCATTGGGTGGATTGGCACTGTGCCAATCATTGTTAAATGAAAAAGTTACAGGTTTTTATAATTTTGTATCAATTTTCCTTAGGTTGATAATACACTTTTTTATCAATCTATAAAAATCTAATCTAATATCGGCCTTAATGTAATCATATTGTAACTTAAAACACTTAAATATAATCATAAAAATAAATTACCTTTAATTTTTTAAATTATATAATAGAGTTATACTATTTGTTTATTTTTTTTTATATTGGTTTTAATAAACTTTAAAAATTAAACAAAATCAATGTGCCAATAATTGGATTGTTCAGTGCCAATGATTGGAAAATGGTGCCAATCATTGGTAAAAGGACATTGTTTTACTTTTTATTAATTATTTATTAATTTTAACAAAAAATAGGATATTCAATGTTTTTCACTAAACAAAAATAAAATTAAAAATTAAAAAAAAAAAAACTGTCGGTTCTTAATTCCCATAAGCATAGCTGGGCACCGTTAATCAAACAGTTAACTTCGTTAATCGTTAATCCGCTACTAAAAAAGTTAGCTTCGTTAAACGTTAAAGCGTTAAATTTCGGAAGAATTAACGCAAGTTAACGTTAATCGTTAATCCGTTAACATGTGATAAAAATTGCATTTTTTATATTTTTTTACTCTGAGCACCGGCGCTAAGTAATGCCGGTCGTCCACTAGGCGATCAACGCACAAATTTCGAATTCAACGCATTCAACTCTAATGTACGGTGCCTCCAATTCTGTTCAACCAACGGGTTGGATCTGGTTGTTGGCCGTTGCTCAACGAATTGCGCAAGAGCCCCTCTTATAAAAATCGAGATGCCAGGGAATTGGCTTGGTCTCAAATTTCTTCGAAAATGCAATTGCCTAAACTTTGAATTCGAATTCACGAGCGCGGTGGGATCAATCGATTTTAATTTCTCATATCGTCGGTGTGCTGCAAAAAGAGCTCAACTCCACTTTTTTGTGAAATGGACTTAATGATACAAAAGTGTCCCAAAAGTCATAGTCTATGCCCTGTAAAAAAATCCCATGTCTATTTAAGGTAGTTTTGTAGTTGTTGTATCAAAACAAATCATTCCAAGTCCAAAACACCCAAATGTGTAAAGCAAAAAAGACCCAAGTGGACTTGGGTCTTTTTTACACAAATCTTTTTTCTCTATTTTTGATGCAAAAAAAGCTCAAGTCCTTAAATTCAAAGAAAATTCACCCAACAGAAAACAAAACTATTTCATAGCCTTCTTAAAAATTTGTTATAAGGGCTATGATTTGCTTTGAATTTACATTTAGGGAAATTATCATTATTGAAAGTTGTTAATAGGTGCGTTTTATTATCCACAAATCTATCTGGATCCGGATCGGGATCTTCCCTTGAAAATAAAACGATACGGATCTTACTGACAGCAGTGTTATAAGCCCGTCTCTTTTTATCCTTGGGTTTGGAAATTTTAAATTATGTCTTGTCTTTTTTCTTTACACTATAGCTTACACTAACTTATCATAAAAGCCATCTACTCGCCAGTGTAATAACTAATTTTTGGATCTTTGAAATAGATCCCGATAGAAAACAGGATCCCAAATTGTTTTTGTAATACATGTTAAAACTTAATCCAGATCCGGATCCAGATAGATTTGTGGATAATAAAACGCACCTAATGTGAAAAGGTTGAGCATTTAACGTTGCTTTAAAAAAATGAATTCCTCAAGCCGAAGTGCTGTTCTTTTTCAACTTGCATTAAAAAAAGGTAATCATTTTGATTCAGTATAGCTATTACATGGAAGTTGATAGCATGCACAGTGCTATCGAAAGAGAAAAGAAGAATGTTCCAGTATATACGATTCAAGACTGGCTTACTATACTCAGACTCGCACGGTCCAAGAGAATTAAAAGCAAAGGAAATCCTTATAATATAACCCAAATGCAGTATACTGATTTTCTGGATTTATCAAAGTTATCGGAGATTATAAAAAACAAAAATTTGGACGAAAACGGAGATGAGGTGAACTGGTTGAAAGTAAAATCTTTTAGGTACCAAAAGATAAAACCTGGTGTTATGGAGTACAAATACGACCACAATGAAACCTATAGGGAAATACGTGTTTTCGGTAAAGGTCGGCCCATAGATTTAAAAGAGGTTAATATCGAAAAAGTGTATAAAAGCAGCCTTCCTATAAGTATCGAAAAGAAAAAAGATTTACTTAATCTCTGCAAGTCAGAAGCCATTCCGAACGAATTTCATCACTGGTACAAAAGTTTGAAAACAAACAAAACCACCAGAAATAAGGCCCCAGAACCCGATATAAATGATGATACCGAATCAGAGCAAGATTTATAAATTTAAAATAAAAATAACAAACAAATATTTTCATACAAAAAAAAACCCATGTCCATGAAAAAAAAAAATTTTTCATGCAAAAAAAGCTTATGTCCAAGATTCATTTTATTTTTGTATAAAAAGAAGTTGAATAAATTAAATTGAATAAAATTTTTTTTTCATCTTATTTATAATAAATGGTTTAACTATCAGATTTAAATATCGTTTTTTAAATCGAAACTACTTAATGATTTTTCCAGGAGCCATAAACTTTAAATCATCAATAACTCAGAAACACAATTATGTGACTTGAGATCTTTTTGCAGCATACCGACGATATATTTCATTGAAAAAACAATTATCTTCGCGACTCAAGAAAAAATCATCTACCCAGAATCGTCTTGACTGTTTTTTCTTCGTTTGTCGTTCATTTTCTAATATTATTAATGCGGCAGCAACTGTTTTTTTCTTAGAGGAAATCATACTCATATGGAACAAATTTAAGAACATTTTAAAGCGAAGGCGTGCGTCGACAATAAATGTATGTAGTCAAAATTATTTCAGGTTTGACGTTTGAGTTTTTTGTTTATGGTGGTGCGTTCAACGCGTTACCCAACGAGTGATCCTTGGTTAAGTGTACGAAGGTATCAACTCGTTCATCAACTGGTTGAGCAACAATATCGATTCGAAAAAAAATTTTTTCTGTCAAAATCGAATAAGTTTATCAATTAGTGTACGAGGTTGTTCAACATTTGAGTAAGTTGGTCAACTAGTTGTACGGAGCTATTCAACACTGGAATAAGTTTTAAGAGTTGATCAACATATGGGAAAGTTGGTCAATTATGTGTACGGGGTTCCAAACGTATTTTGTTCAACTTTAGTTGCGTGAATTACGTAATTTGCTGCACTAGTGAAAGAGTTGAATAAAAAGTTGAACGAAGTTGGTTGAACTTATCGCGCACATAGTGGACGACCGGCATAATGAAATGATCAAATGAAACGAATCTCTTCGCAGTTTTCTCACTCGCACGCGCCGTCAAAATATAATACGTACCTACCTAGCTGTTTTTGTTTCACCCGCGGCACGCACCGCACGGCACTTGTCTCATACTTCTCTGAACCTGTTTTTTCACGCCGCGCGGTAAATAGTAGGCATTGGATTAACGATTAGCGGACTTGACGTGGATTAACGAATTTAACGTGTCCGTTAACATTTTTAAAAGTTAACTTAAAAGTTAATCCGTTAATCAAAATTTTAACTTCGTTAATTAACGATTAACGGATTAACGAGTTAATGCCCAGCTATGCCCATAAGTTATACAAGCCGAATAAGTGGTGAGTAACCTTAAGGTGCCAATGATTGGTCGGTTTACCCTAGTAAGGGTGTGTCAAGTTTTAAAACTACAAATTAAGATTTTGCAATGACTTACCAATGAAGTATACACTCAACCAATCTACGTTTTCCCTCTCAAAACGATAGAGTTGTTTAAAATTTGATTCTGAACCCGATCTTCGACTTTTATAGACTTTTTGTGAACTAACGCGTACAAATTCCGCCATTTCAGTACAGTCAACAGTAACTTAATTTTAATTTATATCAGCGACGTGAATCCTTTGAGAATAGAGTTAAGACTGTAAGTTTTTATGGTTTTGAAGCTACATAGTTATGTGTTTAAATCAAAAAAAGTATGTACTTTTAAATTTTCATGTTGCTATCCCTTGACTTTGAAAAAAAGAAGTAATTCCTACAGAAAAAAAGTACTTGCTACTTTTTATGCATACGGAATTAAGTATTTACTGAAAAAGTTCATCCGAAAAAAGTAAGTACTGTGGCCTCAAGTAAATACTTTATTTTCAGCATTTACTGCATTTTTATGCATATCAAAAAAAGTAATTACTTAGAAATTCTCAAGTAAAAGCATTTACTATCTTTTATGCATATCACCCATTATGTCGATACCTTCCCGTAAGAATGTACTAAGCGACACTTTTTTCGAAAATGACTTTTTGATGAGGAAATATACTACATATATGTTAAGGGCCACGTTTTGGCCTGGGTTTCGCCAACCTATTATGCATGAAAAGGAAACTAGAGTACAAATAAAAAAATTTATCAACTGCCATGTTTTCTCATTAAAATAATGTTACCCCCAGAAATTTGTATTATCCGCCAAAAAAATTATGCTAAGCGACATTAATAAAGATCTCATTGTATCGAGCAAACAAATAATTTTGTTAGATGTCACTTAGTTTTACCAAAATTGTCTCTTAGCACACTGTGATTTAACTAGAACTTTCTTCGTTTTTTTCGTTTCCTGAACAATTTTGGAATTGTCGCTTAAGTATACATTCTTACGGGAAGGTATCGATGTATAAAACAACATGCTTTAGAAAGCACTATCGGTGTTCATTCGCAAGAAATTCGACTTGAAATACAATTTTAACTAATTTTCACTAGAATTTTTAATAGTTTTTTTATTTAAAAAAAAAAAACTATTAATTCAAAATTTTTCAACATTTTACCAATTGTATAAAATTATACTATGTATAAAATAAACTAAATTAGAAGTCAATATCACTACTAGTTCTCGAGAAATTTGAGTCGAAAAACAATTTTTACCAATTTTCAATAGAATTTTGTATAGTTTTTTATTTTTTGTAAAAAAAACTGTAAACTATTTTGTTTTGAAATTTTCACCAGTTGTCAAACACATTATTTTTCGTAAAATAAAATTATTTTGAGTTTCAAATTGTTTTCCGTTCTTAGAATATCTGGGTTATGAAATTTTTTTTTTCAGTTTTTTTTATTTAAAAAAATAACGGTATGTTCATTTTTTTCCAAATTCATACCAAATCTGTATGACCTTATAATGAGTACATTAAATTTTATTTGAAACTATAGCATTATTTTGTCGTAAGATATTTGAAACTAACCAACATTTTTACTTTTTTTTTAAACCGTTATAGTGAAAAAACTACTCACTGAACTTTAATAAACGCCCTTTCCGCCTCTTTCGAAGTTATTATCTATTAAACAAAATTTGAAGTCGATATCTTTACTCGTTCTTGAGATATCGACGACGAAAAATGGTACCAGAACGTACGGACGTACGAACGTACGAACGTACGAACGTACGAACGTACGAACGTACGAACGTACGAACGTACGTACACACACACACACAGACATCTCTCTAAAAATGATTGATATAGTCTCTAGGTACCTTGAAACGTCGAGAAATGTCAAAAATTCCAATTTGACAAATCGGACCTATTACAATAACTCCCTATGGGAAGTTAATACATACATATTAATAGTTATTCATCTTTTCTGAGAAACATGTACTGATATTCCGTGTTACATAAAAGTGGTGTTTCCTTGGAGCCAAATAAAGAAAGAACAAAAATTACTTTCTTACGCCTTCGTCCTGAATCACTCTCATCCTTGTATTAATTTTTATGTCTTGCTTCGAGTATCTATACTGTTGAAAATTATGTAAATATTTTTACAGTAATGGAGGATTCTGCGAGTAGTTTTCTGTCTTCCGTCAACTACCTGTACCTACTTCACCAACACGGTGGCTTTTAGTTTCGTTATAGGCACTATAAGGGCAGGTTTTGGATTTATAAAAGATTCCTCTTGGATTATTATAAAGGGGTTTTCAACAGAGACGTTACAAAAGTAGAGCGACAGGGACAGCAAACGACGCCATATTTCTTGCCGCTCTTTTGACATTTCTCTTCAATAAGGTTTGCCATTTCATGATGGAAAGATATACGAGCCAACAACGAGTCGAAATTATTAAAATTTACTACCGAAATTCGGAGTCAGTGGCCTCAACGTTAACAGCGCTACGTCCAATTTATGGTCATCATAATCATGATAGCAGATCAACAATTGAGCGTCTAGTGGAAAAATTTGAATCCACAGGCACAGTACAAAATGTTCCCGTGCCAGTGAGACAAAGAAGTGCCCGTAGTGTCAAGAATATTGCTGCCGCTGAGACTTCAGTTGCAGAAAGCCCAAATGTGTCTCTCACACGCCGTTCTCAAGCGTTGGGCATCTCTGTGACGTCGTTGTGGCGGCCTACATCCTTACAAGATTAAATTGACGAACGAACTGAAGCCGTTTGACCACCAGAAGCGTCGTATGTTCGTGAATTGGGCTGAGCAACAACTTGAAAATGATTCGGATTTTCATCGAAAAATCATCTTCAGCGATGAGGCTCATTTCTGGCTGAATGGCTTCGTCAATAAACAAAATATGCGGTATTGGTCAGGCAGCAATCCACACGTACTCCATGAGGCATCATTGCATCCCGAAAAAATTACGGTTTGGTGTGGTTTATGGGCGGTACTTCTTCCGTGATGATCAAGACCGGCACGTTACTGTGAATGGGGATCGCTACTGTTCAATGATAACCGAATATTTTTGGCCCCAATTGGATGATATGGGCTTGGAGGACATGTGGTTCCAACAGGACGGCGCCACAAGGCACACAGCGAATGTCACAATCAATTTATTGGAAGCCAAGTTTGGAGAACGTGTTATCTCACGAAATGGTCCAGTCGCTTGGCCGCCTCTGTCGTGCGATTTGACGCCGTTAGACTATTTCCTGTGGGGCTACGTCAAGTCTATGGTCTATGCCAACAAGCCAGCGACGATTAATGAATTTCGGCCGATTTATGCTTTAAAACCATCGAAAATTGGGTTCAGCGTCTGGACTTCTGCAAGCGTGCCCGTGGTGGCCATGCAAAAGAAATCGAGTTCCATACCTAATGGCATCAAACGTACTTTCACAGGAATAAAGAATTTCATTGATATCCAAAACCGTTTTTGTTTTATTTAAAAAAACTTTTGTAGCGCTTTTATTGAAAAACCCGATAGTAAATGTATATTATGTTATTATTTGAAATTTATAGAAAATCAGTCAATCGTTGTCAGCCCTAGGTACATGTAAAGTGGACATAAGAACGCATATTTTAACTTGCGACTTATAGATACTATAAGGCAAGTTATGCATTCGTAAGAATCGAACTCAAGATTTTGATCAAAGTTGACATTACGATGATAGTGAAGACCAAAAAGGTCGGTCTCGCAATTCTGTCTGTTTGTCTGTGTTTTCGACTACAGCCTAGGCGGTTCGGCCGATTTTCTGTAAGCTTAGTAGATATCATTTTTAATTTTTCCCCCAAGTTTTTTTTTCTTTTTTTTTTTAAGACCAAAAATACGATTTTTTCGAAATTTTATAAATATTTTTTTTCTCAAAAACTGCCCCACAGAATTTCTTAAAAAAAAATTATAAAATTTCATTTAGTTAAACCTATGTAATGGTGGCAATTTTTTTTCGAAAAACTGGTTAATTTTGGTGGCCCCTTTTGGAACCATTTTTTGTTTTTGATTTCCTCGAAAACGGTACAACCGATTTAAATCATTTTATTGCTTATGCTAAAGCTCATCTAAAGTTTGAATATTATTACATATTCCAATTTTTTATTTTTTGGATTTTTAAAAAAACATTAAAAAAATTTTTTTTTTGGAAACTCAATATTTCGAAAACCCCATTCTCGATTTTTTTCAAACTTCATAAATAAAAGTTTCTTAATATAATTTACAAGATTTACACAAATGTTAAAAAATTGTTTTCGAAAATCGTATTTTTCTCGAAAACGGTTCCGCGAATTTTGCTAATTTTTTTTTCTTTCGATTAATTCTTACGATCTAAAATTTAATAATATAAATTTTGAAAACAAGTTTATTACCGATTGTACCTACTATAGAAACATTTTTCCGAATTTTGAATTTCGCATCATTGGCACAACGGATATTGATGAAATTTTGTATAGAGAAGCTTCTAAAAAGTTTAAAAAAAAAATATTTTTTAGAATTTTGAAAAAAATCTATTTTTTTTGGAACATTCAATATTTCAATTATATTTTTTTTGTAAATTTAATTCTTATTCGAACAATAATAAAAAACTTTAAATTGGCGTACCAAATTTTTTTCAAAAAAATGTTTTAAAATTTGTGTAAATAAAAGCTTATTTTCTTAAGAAACCACTACAAGGACTTATAATTTTTGTTTTTGCATAAACTAAATCATATGGCGTCTTGTTTTTAGCCCCAACTACTAAAATCTACTACTTTGAGGCATTTAAAAAATAATTTTCTTGCTTATGAACAGTTTTTCTCTAATAACATTCATTTTTGCAATTCTTAATCTTCTACATAAGAGTAAGTTTGTGAAACCCAGTCGTGCATTTTATTTATTGAACATTTCTATACAATTTTTCGTAACTTAAAAAAATACATTGAAAACAATATAAATCTTATAAGGGGCATTACCTTATGCATTGGGTTAATTTTAAGAGAATATAAATATATATTTTGCCTGTCAACTTAAATTTTAAAGTCGGTTGACTTGATTCTCTCGTGTGTTCCGTTCCGGTTGTGCAGTGGGATCTTAGATGTGGTTTCGCGGTTGGCATTTAGGTGCGTTGAAAATATTGTAGTCCAGGTACCTCGGCTCAAGTTGTCGTTGCTCGGTGGCCATCCTTCTCATTCATTAGCTGATTAGGATGATTGACGATGTTCTGCACCATCTTCCTTGTCAACGAAATTATCTTTGCTTCTCTGTAGAGATCCTCCTTCCTATAATGTCTTGCTCGCTGCCGGTCGAAGTCGAGTCCGGTGCAGATTCTTAGCATCTTCCTCTCGAAGATTTTTACTTCTTTCATCGCTATCTTTGAGATCGCAATCGAGACTGGGAAACAATAGCTGATAACAGGTAGGCCTCAGTATAGTTGTTTCTAAATGAATACTTTCATCTGTTGGCTAATCTAATCTTTTCTGAGTACTCTTTTTGAGTGCGGGTTGAACCTTAGCAACAAGTTGATACCCAAGTATTTGACGTTCCTTGTTTAATGAAGTTTCTACAGGTGGTTGCTGAGCGACATCTAACATCACGAGATCTCCTGAAGCAGACAAGCTCCGATTTCGCTATCAAATATTCTGTTGATGAAAGTCTCTACTATACATACAGCAGGTCTTCACAGCCGGTTAGGATAGATTGGTCTAATATCATCAGGCTGTAGAGGAAGGGACCAAGTTTTGAACCTTGTGCGTCTCCACCTTTGATGTTCTTCATTGTTGATGAGCAGTTTTCAAATTGCACAAAGAAGATCCTGAAAGAAAAAAGAATTTTTATCAGTGGCGGGGGTAGATGTAGCCGCTTTAAATATTCAATAACTTCATTGATTTTAATTCTTACTTTAAAAACCAGATAAGTTTTTGTTTAAGTTCTTGATAAAATTGAAAATTTCACAAATATACTATGTACCTACAATTTTTTCGAATTTTAATTTTTTTTTTAAATTCATTATATTCAAATTGCTATTTTGGAACAACTCAAATTTTGACATTATTATGTTAAAAAGAAGACAGAAAACCGGTTCTCTGCTTGTATGTCTAAGCGCTGAAGTAAATTCGTCAAACTCTTTACTTTCCCTAGAGAGGAAATCGAAATTTTAGCAAAATACTAAAGAAATGTCTTATAATTATAAAAACTGATTTATTAGTCAAACTGCTTTTATAATTCAGACATTAGATGGCATTTTATTTCTTGGCTCAATTTAATTTAAGAGTTGTTGTGTTAACAATTTTAACTTTCATGTATTTGAATATTTCTCTAGTTACATCCATGTTTTTATAACTAAAACTTCTTTATGTTGATCATATTCATTCTTCTCCTTCATTTTCCGTAGTTGCCTTTGGCTTACCGCAGGCTAGTCATCTTGGACCATTTTTGGTTTTACTCTTCTATAATGTACTTTAAACTTTAAACATGCAACTCATAATACACATAATAAAATAAAACACGCCTGTTTTACACGAAAGCTTTATTACAAGTGATTCTTTACATCAATCATCAGATCTTATCTTACAGTTAATACATTCAAAGATTACATAAAAAAAACTGTTCTTCATGTCGTTCGATAGAACAACAATGTAAGAAAGTACTAAATAAGTAAAATGAGATGATAACATTTTTATGCGTACATGTTTAGTTAATAGCACAAGGTGGTCAGGATTATTTTTGATTAAATTTACATGATTAGTAATACTGCAGCACATTTTAATATGAAATCTCTTACACTTCATTAATGACATGCATAACGTTTTTAAAACCTCACATCGCCTTCTATTTGCAAGAATCTAAGGTTCTTTATAAGCATTCAATCTTCACGCGACTGTCATCTTCTTCAAGATGATCTTGATCATTTGACTCAATGGTGCATGCTCAATAACTTGCTTTTTTGATGTATCCAAATGCCAGTGTTTTACTATCTCTGGAAAGCTTAATCCAATCTATTTTGAATAAAAAATAGACCTCAATATTTTAGAAATATTTTAGACTTAGTTAAACTATGTCATCACAAATTTATTTTGACTAAATATAAGGAATTATATGCTTGGCTTCATAAAACATTGTTCCTCCGATCTTATCGATCCCGGTACTCTAAGATATTTGTATGATGCATAAATGTCAGATCTACAGGGTGCGATTTATGGTTCAGGCCGATATTTTTTCAATAACTTTTAAATGAAATGTAATTTTATAATTTATATTTTATTAATTGACTATATGGTCTTTAACATTATGTATGTTTAAAATGTGAGGTCGGTCAAGTTGGCGCCTCTGGCCGTGGTGCAAAGGCTAGATCTTTTAAGCACATTTCGTTTAACAATTTCACAGACTTGTGTTGTAATTTCAGTAATTTCATATCTTTTGTTGTACTTAAGCAACGAGGATATGTTTGTTTTATACCCTTATACAAACTCGTATATACCCTTATAATCTTATATGAAGATGAAGAAACCGGGAGATGTCAAATCAGGGCATCGTGAGGGCTTGGCACTCCATAAAAGTCACGTAATTTTCTCAGCGCATTTACCATTGAACCTTGTTGCAGCTTCAATAAATTGTTATCATATACTTTTCACGACCCGTCAAAATGTTAACTACTGACAAATTTCGTTCCTAGAAAAATGGTGCCCAAATAAAATCGACCTTGGACACAGAACGCTCCCTGTATTTTAGAATATGGCTCTGTTATATCGAATCCATATAACAACGTCTATCCTCTTAGAATCGAAAATGTTCGGGAAAAGTTCACTAGGTTCTTTACATGGAAGCTTGGTTGGAACGTTGATATGCCCTCTTATTCAACAAGATGTGAACTAATTGCTATTCAGAGACTTAGTCCAGTCATTTTAGGCATTTTAAACCCCAATCTGCGGAAAAATTCCTAGTGAGCTGAATTTTTGTATACACCTTTATTACGGCATTGTAATGAAGATGTGAAAAATCGACATTGATAGCGTGCTGGCTAAAAAAGTTATAAGGGTCAAAAGGTCACGAAAATCAGTTTTTCGCAAATATCGCATGATCTATTGCTAGAGGTCAATAAAGGTCATTATAAAAATTGTTTGTCGTGAAATTGTCTACAAAAAATGTCTCGTGCATTTCTCTGTAAAATTAACCGTTTTTGAAGTAGAGAAAACGACTAGAATGCACTCACATACGGTATTGTATACCGTACGGCGTATATCAAGGCGTAAACTCTATTGCTTTTTATTCATGTTTGTAAGTGTGCTGTTAGTAAAATCTACTACAAACACATACATATAGCACTAGTAATACTAGTATAGACAGCACATTTCGTGCCCATGAATGCCTCAAAAAATGACTTAAATATGGAAAAAAGTCCTAAAAATAGCTTTTTATCATAAAACCTGAAATGCTAACTTGGTAGATAGAATACCTCTCTCATACCAAAAATAGAGGACAGGTAAATAGGTACGAACATGTGTTCAAGTAAAAGGATAATACTTTTCAACTCTAAAAGTCACCAGATGTAGATGCTATCTTCCCGGCTTTCTTGTAGAAGGGAAAAGAAAACCTTATGCCCTATCTCACTAATATTCTTCGTAGTACTCGTAGCATTGCGTTTGGGTATATACTCGTACCAAGTATATGGAGAACAGGAAAGCTAATATTTATTCCCAAAATATAGAAAAAAGATACAATAGCCGTGTTTTTTTTGGAAAAGTTATCCGTAGTACAGTAGGATTTTATATGAATAACAAATACAACATCCGCAGTAGGATCACTGCCGAAACTCAAATAAATTTCAAATCTCTATCAGTAGCAGGATTTTACTTCTTCTTTTATCGGCTCTAGAAAAAGTCTAAGGGCTCGCGTGTATCTGTATTACAGGAGCAATGAGAACCTGCCCTACCGCAGCTATAGAGGTTCTCCTCTATCTATCCCCTCTACACAAGGCCATCAGAAGTGCGGCAATGGGAGTTATCTTGAGATCCTCGAAACAAATATCATCAAGTGGCACACTGATGGATCGAGTCCTAAGCAGAATAGTTTCAGATTTCTAAATCTGACTTCCATATCATCGCAATATCACTGAATCTTGTTGAAGTCACAGTGCAAAAGAATTGTGATGACCTCGACTTTGGGAGCTGTTCTGTACACTATGAGGTCAACGGCATACACAATTGCCCGAGATAGACTACCTATTAGATCGCTGGTGTAAATGCTGAATAGTATCAGCGAGTTAACCGCTCACAACTGAAGACCATTTTTAATATCCAAGATTGCGGTATGCAATTGTTAATGACACAGAAACTGAAGATATGGACAATGAATGATAAAAAGAATTATGTACTAAAGTTAATTTTTCTGTATTTAAATAAAAAATTATTCACTCGTAAATAAAAAAAAACCTATGATTACATACCATGGATTATGCCTACGGGGGAAACCATGTAAAAAAAACGCGCCCTGCATTCTACCTGGAAGGTGGTGAGGAAACGAGTGCATCGTCACGTCATAATATATTCGCTTTCTCAGCGCTCTACTCCGAAAACGGTTAATTTTACAGAAAAATGCAAGAGACATTTTTTGTAGACAATTTCACGACAAACAATTTTTATAATGACCTGTATTTATCTCTGAGTAATAGATCGCGAGATATTTGCGAAAAACTGATTTTTGTGACCTTTTGACCCTTATAACTTTTTTAGCCGGCACGATATCAATGTCGATTTTTCACATCTTCATTACAATGCCGTAATAAAGGTGTATACAAAAATTCAGCTCACTAGGAATTTTTCCCCAGTTAAAACCTAAAATGACTGGACTAACTTGAAAACCATCAAAAAAGTACTCTGTAATAATTATAAGTGATTAAAGTGTTATTGTATTTATTGTGTATGTTGTCATCTAAGAATAATGATTTTTATTTTTTTTTAAACAAGCATAAAACTATAATTAACTGTGTCCTTGAAATTATTCGTATTTCTATTAATTTTAACTTTCATTCAAATTCTTTTAACCAAATAGCAAATCAGTTTATCATAAACGTAATAGATTAAACCCAAACACAAACCTTTTTCAAATATAAGTAAATAAATGTACACTATTAAATTCAATCTAAAATGCTGATTGTATAATATTTTAAATCGAATTGCGTTTGGGTTAAATCTGTTTGCTTTTAGATTAAAACTGTTTGCGATTGGGTTAAATCTATTTTTGTTTGAGTGCGTTGAGGTTATATTGATTTGCTATTTAGTTAAATAAATTTCTAATAAGTAAACATGAAATTTCGACCCACTATGAGCAGCTTTGATAAATTTTATATAAAGAACAGATACGTGCGACACATACTTCCACGTTTTATTTTTCGAATTGCAAACATGCATTAGTAAGTAAATTCAATTTGTTGTTACCTTCGATGAAAATGAGAGAAGCATCAAGAAATTTTGAATTACTTTTTTATGTCGGGTTGTGTGAGATAAAAGTTAAGTATACCTATATAATACAGACATTCTACATACTCGTATAGTAATGATTTTATAAATACGTGCTTAAAATCAATTTGCAATCTTGTGTGCTTTCATTTTTCTTAAGAATTTCAGAGAACAATGTTGCTATTATTTTTTTATTAAATAATATTTAATGAATTTAATTTTCAATTTTATGGATTTTATATGTGTAAGGTAAATTGAATGAAATTTTAATAAGACGTTCGTACGTACGAAGTGAAAACAGTAAGTGTGCCAGGAAGGTAGCGTTAAGTACATATCGTTGTTCCGGAAGAAAACTGAATGAGCTCAAATTATACAAGATTGAAGTTAACGACACAATTTTTTACAGAAAACAATTTGGGAGAATAAAAACTGGAACCAAATACAAAAATCTAACTTACAGAGGTTTTGTGGGATTTTGATATTTTTAAAAATTAATAGAAATTCATTTTTTGATCACACTTACTCCATTTTATTTTTACTAGTATGTGTACAAGTACATACAGAGTGGCGCACGGCAGACTGATGGACTTAAGAAGTCAATATAATTCAAGTTGTTTAAAAATGACCAATGACCATAAACCAAAAAAAAAAAATAATAATAGAAATGGCAGCCTTCATACTCCAAACATTGTCTTACCCTTTTTCTTAGGTTTTCATGCACTCTTTCAAGCATTGCTGCAGTAATTTGTATGTGTACTGGTTGAAATGTTTCGTTTGAGGGCTTCCAGATTCCTGGGATGATCATTATCAGAAAGAGATTTTAAGTAGGTATACCACACAGAAAAAAATCGCAGTGGGCCAAATCAGGAAAGCTCGCTGATGCCCGGAGTCTCTGTCTGGCTCTGTCTTGCAAGAAGCCCATACAAAGCCTAGCTGCTTAGCTTGTAACTCCAGTCTACTGAAACCAGATTTTTCCCAGCTTCATTTGTTCCATTTCGGACAAGAAAAAATTTTTAATTATGAAGAAAG
This sequence comes from Philhelius festivus, assembly GCA_963931855.1. NCBI lineage: Eukaryota > Metazoa > Arthropoda > Insecta > Diptera > Syrphidae > Philhelius > Philhelius festivus. Next base: position 55,548,584 of record OZ007556.1, on the reverse strand, counting down.
CACAGTAGTCACTTCAAAAACGCTACTCCAACGATCGAGTGTGCTCTTGAAGAATAGGCTTGCACACAAAAACCTGAGTGCTAAGAAAATTTCCAGGCCTATCTTTAAAATTTTACCGTAAAAGGTTGTAGAAAAAAAGTTATGACCGATTCAAATCCATTCCCCTTTCGAGTACCACCCTGTACGTAGGTAATATGCGACAAGTTATGTAATTTTGAAAAGAATTAAAGTCGAGACATTTCGATGATGGAAAACATGAAAAAGGTGGGTCTCGCTTTTACGTCTATCGTTATGTCTGTACGTCCTTACTTTAAGGTTAGTATTTACTTTCGTAATTTTGGCCACATACAGATAAACGATAAGTTTTAAGTAAACAGTCGCCCAATTACAGACTGTTAACTGATTTGCATGGAATCTTCACAATATTTGCCGCATGTAGAACGAAAGAAGCTCGTGATCGGGGAATTTCTGAATTGAAATTGTTACCGGTATAGTCAGATACCATTTTGAATATTTTCCGTTGTTAATGCATTTCCAAATGATTTACGCAATCAGTCTTCCGATTTCTGTTAGAGGACGACTTGGATGATAAATGTAATTCAATCATCACAGGCTTAGTTCAAAGATAGAACGATCTAATGGTTGTAACTTAATGGATAAATGAGTATAGGGACTGTTCGCGTCTCACAAATTTAATGAACAAACATTGTCCATGATAAAGATACACAGTTTGCTTTCGGAATATCCTAATAAACTTTTTGGAAATGTTCTAAAAACTAAAAAGAAATTATGGTATGATATCGAACTATTTAAACATGTTGCGCCCCATCCCCCGGGAGGAGCTACAACGATCATTCTTTCTAGTCGGTTCTTTCTGGAAAAGCTCATAAGAACCTATACTATATAAAATATAATAATCAAATTTTAAAAAAAGGATTTTGGTAGCCCAATTTTAAGTTTTTATCATTGTGCAAATAAAAATTAAATTTTATAAAAATAATTAACGACTATTTTTTGAGATATCGAACTTTCAAAAAAAAATGTTTTAAACTTTCATTAAAATCTGTTATTCCCTTAATAAGAAATTAAAAAATCGAAAAAATTGTTCATTGGTATTGCAATAATATCTTAATTTAAATTTTAGCTGGCGATTACTATAGGGCAGGTTCTGCTTTCGGGAACAAAATCGAACTGGAGATCTTGATCAAAGTTGACATTGCGATGATAGAGAACACGAAAAAAGAGAGTCCGACAATTCCATCTGTCACTCAGTATGTCTGTATTTGTTTTCCTTGATCTACAGCCTAACCTTATCGAGGTATATTCTTCAAACTCGGTACTTAAGGGTCTTCGGTGATTCCGTACAGGATAAATTGAATTTTTTTTTAGCCTCAGAACTAACGGTACCTGCCATGCAGCGGTATATATTATATATTTATTTATCTCGAAAACGGGTTTTTGATTTTGATAAAAAACAAATTAAGGGTGCCAGTATGGACATGGACTACATTTAAGTAAAAAAAAAATTAGGAAAACAATTTATTAACGGTACATGTCATAAGACTATTTTTTTTCATTTTCGACTTTCTCATTAACACCAAAAACGATTTTAACTAAAATGTTTGCACAGGAGCTCCTTTGAATTTTGAAAAATATGGTCTATAAATATTTTGATAAAATAGTTTTGGATTTAAGAAAAATAATCCAAATTTTTCAATATCTGGAAAACGGGTACATATACGACTAAATTTTAGAATTAGACATTTAGAAGTCAGATAACGGTACCCCCCATATAACCGTAATGCAAAATCTTATTTATCTCAAAAACGACTCCTATGATTTTTATAAAAAAAAAATACGTGCATTATTATGGGCATGAATTTTCGGAAAAAATGTTATTAACGGTACCTGTCATCTAACGATTTTGACCATTATCCTAAAACGTGTGAACGATTATTTTTTGAAACTATTTTCTAAAATCTATAGCGCAAAATTTTAGTTGAATTAGTACAATGTTAAAACTTTTTTAGTATGAAATTAAAACGACGATTTCGTAAATTTTAACCGAATATAGCATCATACTTTCTTTACATTTTACTTTCGACTTATGGGTACTATAAGTATAAAAATCGAAGTAGAGATTTTGATCAAAGTTGACATTACGATGACAGCGAGCACTAAAAAAGTGGGTCTCGCAATTCTGTCTGTCTGTCTGTTCGACTACAGCCTAAACGGCTCAGCCGATTTTCTTTAAACTTGGTAGATATCATTTCTAATTTTTTCCCCCAACACGTTTTTTTCTTTTTTTTTAAGATACAAAATCACGATACCTGCCATACGAATTTTTTCGAAATCTTATAAATATTTTGTTTTCTCAAAAACCGTTCGATATAATATTTAAAAAATAAAAACACAAAAAAAATTTCATTTAGTTAAAGCTAGGTAATAGTTGAAAAAAAATTCCCAAAAAACGGTACAACCGATTTTGATCATTTTTTTTGATAAGGCTCCTCAAAAACTTAAATTGAATTGTGTATTCAAATTTTCAAAAAAAAAAAAAAAAATGTTTGGATTTTTAAGAAAAAAGTTTTTTTTTTTTCAAAACTCAATATTTCGAAAAACCCATGCTAGATTTTTTTTAAACTTGATAAATAAAAGTTTCTTAATATAATCTACAAGATGTGAGAAAAAAAAATTATTTTACTTAAAAATAAAGGTACCCGATACAAATGCTAAATAATTTAAAAAAATGGTTTTCAAAAATCGTATTATTCTAGAAAACGGCGCCTAGAATTTTGATAATTTTTTTCCTTAAATTAATTTTTATGATCTAAATTTAATACAAAAAATTTGAAATTAAGATATTACAACTTGTACCTACCATAGAACCATTTTTTCGAATTTTGAATTTTTCATTATCCACATTACGGATCTTAATGAAATTTTTTATAGAGAAGCTTCTAAAAAGTCTAAAACACATTGCATTTCAAAACTTTAAAATTAATATTTTTTGAATTTTTGACAAAAAAAAATTTTTTTTTCTTTTTTTGAAAATTTGATATCTCAGAAACGGTTTAAAATTTTATTTGTAAATTTAATTTTTATTCGAACAATAATAAAAACTTTAAATTTGCGTACCAAAATTTTTTCTTAAGAATCTTTTAAAAAGTTTGTATATAAAAGCTTTTTTTAAGAAACCATTACAACGACTTATAATTTTTTTTTTCTTGCATAAATTCATATTTGCATAGCATTCTGTTTATGTCTCTTACTACTTAAAGAATTTAAAAAAATAATTTTATCCTTATGAACAGTTTTCTCTAATAACATTCGTTTTTAAAATTCCTAGTCTATTACATAGGAGCAAGTTCGTGCGACCCAGTCGTGTATTTTATTTAATATCGTCGCTGTAGATCGAATACCTCGTAATCCAGAAAAGTCGATTTTTCAGGAGAGACAAAAAACTTATTATCAAATCAATGAGAGGCAATGAGAGACGTGTTGTTAATTATGCGCTTGGCTCTGCGATTATAGTTTTTAGGTTCACAGGATATTTTTCATTAGATCCGGAATTTTTTTCACAATATAATTGCATCATTACCTAAAAATCGGTTTTTTCTGGGTTACGAGGTATTCGATCTACAGCGACGATATATCGATACCTTCCCGTAAGAATGTATTAAGCGACATTTTTAAATTTGTTTCGTCTAACAAAATACACAAAAAAATAACTAAATGAGACGTTTTTTTCGTTTTCTGAACAATTTGTAAAATGTCGCTTAATACATTCTTACGGGAAGGCATCGTATAATATCTTAAATTTTCGCCATTTTTTCGACAAACTAAATCTTTCTTATAGATCTCCTAGCTGCTTTAAAGAGACACTTAGCAAACTATTTTTGCTGCTTAGAAGCTACTTTTAGGCTTAAATAGGCAAATTTGAATCGTTGTTAACATTGTAAAGGAGCATATTTATAGAGCTCAACGCTTTCAATGATAATAGTGCCTTAACCCATTAACTCCCAAGTGTATTTAAAATTGGAAAAATCTTATTTTTATGGTATTTTCTGTTTATTAAGGCTAAAATAAGAACATTTATACAAAAAAAGTTTTTGAAAAAAATGTACGTTGTTGGTAATGAAGGTGTACTTTATATAGTACAATGGGATCATACATACTATTTCAATTTGAGTTCACCTGGAAATTTTTAAAACAGTGTTTATTAATACACAATGTAACATTTTACATTTCACAGCACCATTTGGATCGTAGATGGCACTGTCGACATCTGAATTGATTTGGTAATTTTTTGAGGAAGAATTAGTATCCTGGACTCTCCGCAATGCTTCGCTTGACAGTTAGCTTAGGTTGTCCTGAATTCAGACTGTGGAACCTAAAGGAGTGAAGAGTTATTGCTCTGGTGAATTCGAGTAGATCACCTCTATAATTATTCGTCAGCTTGTGGAGTCTCCAGGCATTGGAAACAGTGAACCAAACATGAAGGTGAAAATGTTCCACCACCACTTGTTGCCTCGAATTTCAATGGAATAGTATTTATGAATTGGTCATGGAGGTCCACACCACCCATATTTGTATTATAATTCTTGTCCTTCCATTTTACAAAAAGCAATTTATGGGTGGAACCAAATTGGTAATCAAAACTACCCCCACTATATTTTTGAAAGACTTTGTAAAGTGGTAAAGGACATTTTCTAAGTCGGTTGTCGCGAGCCGTTCATGTTGCTCTGAAGTATTTATCTTTTAAGATTCATGATCTTATCATGAGCTCATAGCTTGTGAAGTTGTCAAAAAAGATTACATGGTCACTCGGACATTTTATGGTCTAGAACCACTCTTGAACCTAGCGGCAGACTTTTCATGGAAAGTTTCACATTCTTAGCTCCACGTAGGTGTCAAATTGGTATGAATAACCGTCTTTGCTATGTTCGGTTGCTTGGAAATCGGGTGAGGAAATTGATTTTCTCATACTTCTTTAACTCTGATAATGTTGTTCTCATATTGTCTTCATCTAATTCGTCTTCGTCAGTCACGTAGTCCACCGGTGGAGGAATCATGACGATATCAGCGTTGACGATATGTGCATTATTATGCAGTTCTTCCAGAGCAGATTTTGAAAACGTTTACCATAAAAGTGTTTGACAGGTATAATTTGAAAAACCATTCTGATCACTAGAAAAATAATGCATGCATGATCCTATTGTACTTTTGAAAGTACATCAAACTTTGGCTTTGCTTACCTCCGTATATACACACAAAAATATGAAGGGACTTGTATACTCGTAAACTTTATGTTTGTTTCAATAAAAATCAAAAAATAATTTTTAATATTTTGTAAATTGAAGTTTATATGACCACAAATGTTTTTGAAGGTCACAAAAAGAAAAATATTTCAGAATGCTTTTTACGAAAAGACAATTGGACAACAGCCTACACTGATTAAAAAATAAAAAAGTATCTGAAAAAATTCAAATAATATTGACTTTTGTGAAAACAAATTCAAAAAGATGATTTTTATTTAATAGCATGCTGTTAAATGGCCATTTGTAAAATTCATTTTACTGTACTTTAAAAAGTACAATGGGAGAGAATGGGTTAAGCTGTTGTGAAAAACCAATATAGAGACATACTTTTTTAAAGATTTATCAGTAGCTGCAACTAACAAACAAATAGAGCTAGAGTGAGATATTTAACTCTTTAAGAGTTATTAAGGAACATTTTAATTACTAGTAGCTCCAACGATGTTACTTGGGGGTGGAGGAAATTTAAAATTGATATAGCCAAGCCAATTAGAAGGGATTTGAACACACAGGCTGAAAGAACTGCGAGACGAACTTATTTTTCTTAGTCTTCTCTATCATCGTTATGTCAAATCTGATCAAAATCTAGGGTTTGCGTTTTTTTACGAATGCGTTACTTGCCCTATAGAACCTATTATGTCACAATCGAAAATAAAACACCTAGTGAAAATATTTTTTAATATATACTTTTTGAGCGAAAAATTATGTTTTTTGAAGTGTTGTTCTTGTTCATTTTTAATATTGTTTCGTAGTGTAGTTGTATTTAGAGCTGTTCAATGCAATATGTCTCACGTTCTATTTAAGTTAGAAGATTTTTTGAATAAGTTTAAAATTATAAAAAGCTAGCAAAGTTTCCCAACAGAACAACTGCGTTCAGTAGAACTGGTTTTATTCTTTAAACGAGCAGTGTTTCGAATTTTGCACTAATAAATAATTATAGTTCTTAATTGAATAACTGATCTGAAAACTTCACAGAACTTATCCAAAAAGTTCATTTAAATTAATAAATGAATTTGAGAATGAAATAAGATATTTTATACAACTGTTGGAATACGTGTATATTGAAGGACCAATGACTATTTGAACAAGTGTCTGTTATATTTTTATTAAACAACCTAAAAAGCATGTAAAGTGCTTAAAATGTAACGGAACACAATCCTTATGATGTAAGTTTTATGGAGCATAAAACTTAATCATTTGGATAATATTATGATGGCCTAATGTAGAATCATGTTAATGAAACCACAGTTAATTATATTTACAACCAGCATCAATAAACGTAAAAGTACTTGATTCAAAATCCCATAACACTTAAAAAGCAATAAATCACCACACACGCAAATAAATAAACAGGTGGCAAATAAACTAATTTCAATGTTCATTACTTTCATCAGTACCCACGAAAATACGGGCTGGTAAGCTACTCGAACATATTGATTGGATGATACATACATTATTTTTCGTATTGTTTTCCAACAGTGCTAGATTTTAATCAGGCTTTAAAAGTCAATATTGATTTCGTTATAAGCAATACGGTTACTTCTCATCAATTTGCAATGGAATATCGATTTTAGTCAATACACACAACTAGAATGCACGTAGGTACAAAAAGGTTCTTAGTGTTCAAATAACGAAGGTGCCAACAATACAAAACATAAAGAACACAAAAACCCAAATTAAATAAAATGAACGAAATTTCTATTGTGTTCTAAGATTATAAGAAAATTTCTATGTTAAAACATTGACCCACCAATTTTAAGATTTTATTATTGTGTTATAAAATTTCGAAAATATCGAAAACTTTGTCTAAAAGTTGAAAGTTTGATGTGCAATGTTTTTTTAATTTTAAAATAAAGGGTGGTTAAATTTTAAGGGCGGCAGATGTTGATTTTGAATAAAACACAAATTATTTAGGAAATTATTGATATTTTTTTTATTATGATAATGGCTGCCGCGACCTCGGCGGCACACCTCCATCCGATGGTCCAAATTTTCGATGACGCTGAGGCATAATTGAGGTTCTATTCCGTTAATGTGCCGAATTATCTCATCCTTTAGCTCTTGAATTGTTACTGGCTTATCGACGTACACCTTTTCTTTCAAATAACCCCAAAGAAAGAAGTCCAACGGTGTCAAACCACATGATCTTGGCGGCCAATTGACATCGCCACCACGTGAGATAACACGGCCATTGAATTTGTCGCACAAAAGAGCCATTGTTTCGTTAGCTGTGTGGCAATAGTGAACAGCATTCACAGTAACTGCCTGACCGGCTTCATTTTGGAAAAAATACCTACGGCCCGATGATGCCGCCAGCCCATAAACCGCACCAAACAGTCACTCTTTGTGGGTGCATTTGTTTTTCGACAATCACTCTTGGATTATCATTCGCCCAAATGCGGCAATTCTGCTTATTGACGAATCCACTGAGGTGAAAATGTGCCTCATCACTAAAGATGATTTTCTTCGAAAATTGATCATCCCACTGTTGCCATTTCTTGCCACCATTCTCACCATTGATTGACGACGCTTGAAATGGTCAAGAGGCTTCAGTTCTTGAGTCAATTGCACCTTGTAAGCGTGTAAATGCAAGTCTTTATGCATAATGTTCATCAACGACGAGCGTGAGAGCAGCAGCAATATTTTCTGCAGTAAGAGCTGTACGAGCATACTGGTGTTTTCACATCTCCTACAGACCCGGTTTGCTCAAATTTTTGCACGATTTTTCCGATTGTACTCACATTTGGACAATTAAATTGACCGAAAAAATCACGAAGTGCACGATATGCATTTTGATTTGAACGCCCATTTTTATAATAAGCCTGAATAACTTTGATCGTGTATCTTTCCATGGTTCAAATTGAGTTAGTTTGAAATTGAGAAATGTCAAATGAAATGCAGAAAAAAACTTGACGTTTAGGTGTGGTTCACATTCAACATCGGCCCTTAAAATTTAACCACCCTTTATTATTTTAACCGGTAACGCCGGTAATGAGAAAGTCAAAAATTGGAATTTTTAATTTAATATTTGATGGGGGTAATACCCCCCTTTATTAGGCTTTATACAAGCTTATTCTTAATCTAAATTAAATATACATAGCTCTTGATTGGAATTTCAGGCAGACTAAGGTCGAAGTCGAAACAGTTAATATTAAAATTAATCCTTTGAAGCATTGCGATTGCGAGTAATAGGTTCGTTGGAGCTATAAGAGGTACGTTGGGTGGGCAGATAGAAGAGACGAGAATTTCTTAAATTACGGGGATTAGTACTGACAGATATAGAATTGAAGAATTGTGAAGTCAACAGATCCTGAAAGCTCTTCGTTCTTCTACCGTGTTCAAGTTAATTAATAGAAGTCGATCTACATACGGAGGTAGAATCAAAGGGTTATTCCAAGACAGACAACGATGGGCGACACGTAGAAAACGACGTTGAATGCACTCGATTCTGGATATACGAGTATTTATTTAAGATTGGTCTGATTTAATAATAATCTAGTCAATATTTTTACCAAAGTTGAGCCGTCAGCGGTGGAGGAGATTCGATGTCTTTTCCTGAAAAAGTGACTGAATGACATTTGGAAATATTTAGCTGTATAAGCAATTTTTCAGGCACCAGACAGAAAAACTATCTAGATCAAGTTGTAGAAGAGTGGCATCATGTGTGGAAGAAATGGTCTTGAAAAAATTTGTATGATCGGCTTAGAGTGAGATATGGGAATGTCAATATCGTAAATATAAAGAACAAAGAGGATAGGTTCTAAGTAGCTGCCTTGTGGGACTCCGGAAGTAGCAAAGAAATCATCGGAGAAGGAAGATCTGTAACGAACTTTGTAGTAACGGGTTTTCAGGTAAGAGAAAATCCATCTAAAGAAGTTTCCCTATTATGGTTTGCTTGTCCAAAATTAGATTCGGTTTCCTACGACACTTGGTCTAATCGTAAAAAAATATTTTTTAACCTCAAAATATTGAGCAAAAGAATTCGCACCTAGGTGGAGTATCAAAGAGAACCCGAGGCAAAAAATCCCACTCCGGGCACAAGGACTTGGATTTTCGCATGTCCCAATTTTGCTTCATGACTTGAGCCAGCACCCGTACAAACTTCAACTGACCCGTGACTGACGACGTGTACGAGTAGATCCTAATTTCAATCGAAAAAATATATGCAGCGTCAGACCCATTTATGGATGAATGGGTTCGCCAACAAGAAAAATTGTCGAATTTGGCATAATAACAAATCCACATGAGTTCCACCAAACTCTAAAGAAACCAGAGAAAGTCACTGAATGGTGTGGATTTTGGGCTGGTCCATACTTCTTTGCGAACGACGTTGGTCAGGCCATCACCGTCAACGGCGGGTGCTATCCGTCGATTATAACACATTTTTGTGAATTGCTTGTTTGACAAGCATACACCCACGATTGTGTCCTGAACCCGCACATAGGAATTTCGATGCTAGGGGTCTTCGTGCGATACTTACAGATTCGGCAAACATGTTTATCAGCCTCATTTTGGTCCATCTACTCGGGAAAGTACCGCCAAATACTCAGCTAAATTCCTTTTGGATGGGAATGACGGACTGTAAACCATAGTACCGCTGCAATATCCTAATCACCGTTTCAATATTCCAAGGATTAGTTTTAATAAATCTAAATAGTAGCCTAGCTGTGAGCTGATTACTAACACTGAACAAAGTTTATTGTGTTTTGTTTTTGTACCACGATTCGTGCGTCACCCTGTATATAAAACATCACAGTTACTTTGTCAACACAGCCCTAAATTTTATAAGTTTTGGGAATTATTTTATTTTTGCTTATAAATTCATGCATACCTACCAGCGTTGCCGCCGAAAAAAAAATTTTCGTGCCACACTCTTTGAAAAAACGTGCCATTTGTAAAATTTTCGTGCCATATGAAAAAAACTCAAGTTATTCTTTAAAAATAAATTTTAATTCAATACTATTCCAACAAAAAATCACTTCCTCTATTCTTGTAGGTATTTTCCAGAAACAGGAGTTTTTGGAAAGTTTATAATAAGTAATAAGTATGTAGATTGTAGGTATTATGTAGGTAACTACCTATTTCACATCACATGATGAGTATTATTATTATTTAAAAATAAAAAGATATAATAATGCTTTTTATAATAAGTTAAATAAATAAATTAGCTGGAGGTATGAAATTTTGACAATTTTTGGGCTTAATAATTTCATTATATGACATTAAAGCATTAATTGTTTTGTATGACAATCTGTTTTTGTTGTTTGTTTTAATATTATTTAGCCTTGAAAACACTCGCTCTGCTGATGCACTTCCGTGAGGTAAACTAAGCAGAATCAACATAAATTTTGAAATATTAATGAACATTCCTTCGTTAATAATGTTTTTTAATTTGTACAACTTAACCCAGAACGTTTTTGAATCTTCAAGAAAAATACTTTCGGCTAGTCCAATCTCAAAAATGTTTCTTATTTCGCCAAAAAGAACATCTTTCTCGCACTCTAATAGATGAGAAAATTCTGATACCAAAATATTGAAGTGTGGCAAAATACTTTCTATGCTTGGATTATTTTTTAAAAAGGTTGGGTCAATTATCTTAAACGCATTTAGAACATTGTCCTTTAAATTGAGTTTTCTTTCAAATTCTTGTGAAAGTTTTTTATAGAATATTTGACAATCTTTCAAGACATTCAATTTTTCGTTAGTGTCTAAATTTTCAAGCTCTTCTGTGCATTTAATTCCCAAAAAAATATCATCTATTGGCTTACAGTTTTCGATTTCATAGCAAATATCATCTTTGTTTTTTAAAGAATTAACATAATCTTCTTTTAAAAAATTTTTAAGGATAATTTTGTGAAAAGTAGTTACATCTGAAACTAATAAATTTATTTTTGGGGTTTCGCTTTGAAATGACACATTAAGCTTGTCTGTATAAGTAAGAACGTAATCCAAAAATTTAAAATAAGATTTTATTCTGCTATCATTAAGTAGGTCAAAGAGTCTTTTTGCCTTTTTACTGTTTTCTTCTGTTGCAGCAAGTAGAAAAAAATGAGACAAAACCACCCAATTTTTTAACAAACACTTAACAACTGCCCCAAACGAAAGCCAGCGAGTTGGAATCATTTTTTTAATTTTGCTTTGTTTAATATGGAAATATTCTTGAAAAACTGCCATTTCACTTTGCCGTTTAGGACTGTTTTTTAAATAGCTGTACACACCTTTGGCTAGTTCATGTATTTCTTCCGGAAGAATAGAGCACGCATTTGAAATACATATTTGCAATGAATGCGACGGGCACGTAACAGAATATATTTTGTTATTTTTCTGCTTCAGCAAAGTTTGAACTCCCCCTTTTTTACCTTGCATCACACTGGCACCATCAGAGCAAAAACCAATTAAGTTTGATATGGGAATATTATGAGTTTCTAAAAAATTAAGTATAGTCCTTGATATACTGTCGGCTGTACTATCGTTCAATTCTATTATAGCAAGAAACTTATAACTTATAACTTAAAACTTTCCTCAATTGATAGGGAAGTTGTTGTCGCTTTTAGCCTGTGCAAATGGTAAACACTTTCTTGATGCTTCTGCAAGTTCCATTTATTTTTGGCAACTGATTTTTTACATACCTTGCACATTGGGATGTCTTTTTCAAATACGAGCCATGTAAATTTTTCAAGCCACTCCAATCGAAGACTTCTATATGTTTTTTGGTCTGATCTAAAGAAAGAATAAAAATTAAATTAGACTTTCTTACAATTCGTAGTTGTTTTATTAAAATTGTTGTTGTTGAAATAAAATGTATTTACTTTTTAGTTTTTTGCTGAGAATCCATATTTGCAGGTTCCTGTATTCCTTCTATATCACTGTAAATTAAGGAAACTGAAAAAAAACTTAATCTACAATAATTATATTATTACCTACCTTTCTGTTTCCGTATCGGAAATTATTGCTTTCCTTTTTGAAGGCAAAATATTTTTTTTTTGCGACGTGGACGGCTCTTCTGCTGTTACAGTTACAGTTTCATTTGTAGTTTTTTTTGTTTTTATCAAGAATCTGGAAATTAAGATAGTTTTTAATTTCAATTCAATTGAATTAAAAAACAATGGTTATGGTTATACTTACTTTTCCATTTTAACGTTTTTACATAAACAAGACAAAGATTTAAATAGTAGAATAATAAAAATAAACGAACGCCCGTCTACTTATGAAATAGCCAATGTTAAAAAACGGTAAACCGTAGACGAAGAACAAAAAAAAAAACAAACAAACAAAAAGAATAGATTGTTCTGTATATCATGACAAGACAACTGAAATTTCTGCGCTCTACTATATTGTAATGAAATGAGTGTATTCATACTATGATTTAGAATGAATGCATCCAGTTCTGTTGAGTTGATAAAGTAGACACGTCCAGTTCTTTTGATGAATATTGAATATTGACACTGCGCTTACACTATGAGTTTAAATATAGGTAAAATAATGAAAAAAAAAACGTGCCATTTTGAAACTTTTCGTGCCACCGTGCCACGAGAAAATTTCCGTGTCAAAATGGCACGATCGTGCCACATCGGCAACGCTGATACCTACACATTTTATCTGTTAAGTGAGTCGACAGATTCAGAGTTTATTTATTTAAGGCCGCCTTCTTGCATTCTACCTAAGCCGCTTTGAAACGGAAAAGTATGACGAAAACTAATTTTTGTTACAAAAGTACAAAATGAGATTAAATATTTGTTGTGATTGTCTTCTTCTACTTCCTGTAGATACTGGTTGTTAAAGTACCAATTAAGAGTACTCAAGAAAAAACACCATCTAGGTAGTTTGATTTTCTAACTAATTAGACGGATTGCAGCTGAAAATGTAGCAAGAACGTTCGAGATTTAAGACGACAGATATAGAATATCAAAAGGCACATTCAACCAGATTTCGTCGTGACAACACTTCCTTGATGGTTATACTTTCTAACCAATATTCAAATTCATATTCCTTCCTAGCTTCATTCTTTGAAATCTCTCAAAAGTTCAAGTTTATTTAAAACAGCTTATACAAAGAGTCAAAAAATAAAATGATTCCAACGACTTCCATTCATGGTTGATGGTTATTATATGCCAGTTCTTCAATAGACGTCACACAAGATCCTTGTTAGGGGGCTTTTGTCTCAGGATAATGTGTGGGTTTTTGTAAACGACATCATTACCGATATTCCTATGAACATATACAGTTGTTGGATTTCTATTGTTTTATTTTTCGAATGTGGAAAACAAGGCTAAGCAGATAGCAGACTGTAATCAAAAAATTCCATTGCGGTGTTAGGGGCTCTTGTGGGTTGTAAATTTGTTTAAGGCAACCAGGAGCGCACATATACAATACATACAACAATTGTAATTTCCATTAAACTAAGTCTTGAATTCAAAAACAAATTGTGTGTAAAAGTAATCATGAGCTATCTCAGACTGTGATAATATTATAGCAGAGAATATTAATGAAAACATTAGGTTTGAATAATTTACCATTTATTTTGTGATAACTCGAAACTCCTAAGTAAGACCGTTGGACATCAGAGGGGTTTTATATGAAACAGTATTTTATATACAGATATTCGTACATATGTATGTGTAGATGTAGCAATTCTGAAAGATTAATGTTTCCTTTTTTATGGAGGATTTACACGACAGCAAAATCCCATAATTTCATTATAATGTATGTAAATATAATTACGTTTTATTGTTTTTGTGTTTTTAGTGCAAATAGTTTAAGATCAAACAATACCGACACTGGGCGCCACTTAAAAAGTAACAAATGATTTTGCAAGAGTAAGAATGTCTGGGGCCTTGGTTGATTTATCAATAGAATTTATTGCTTTATTTCTTGAAAGAGGTAAGACACTTTTAAGGCAAAATTTCGGGACACAAATTTTATGTTTTTTATTACTGTGCTACTGAAAATTGAATTTCAAAAACAACATCACCCGATATTTTTGTCGAATCTTCAAAAAAAATTAATTTATTTGAAAAAATGTTGTTTTTTTTTATTGTATTTGTTTTTAGACATTTTAGAATCTTCTGTCCAATATTAAAAGAAAATGGTTCAAAGATGCCTACCATGAATTAATTAAAATTTCAATTTTACTGAATGATTAAATAAAGTCTGATCTTCACAAAATAAATGCTGTTGTTCCCCAGGGCTCCATTTTGTCCCGATTCTCTGTTAAATGCTTAGGATTTCTATATTGATATAAGATATATGTTAAAAAATATTATTTGTCAAACTAAAACTTTTATAAATATAAATAATATTATGTATTCAAAATTTACCAAAATTTCTTATTTGGATTAAGAAAAATTCAAGTTTTTTGAAACCACAAGCCCAGTATTTCTTTTTAAATCCAAACAAAAATTTTTGGAAAATTTTGAATAAAAAAAAAGTGAAAATAAAAAGAATAAAAGTTTAAGCACACAAAAATTCATCAGAATAAGTTGTAGCGCCTGTGGGAAAATCTAAAACATCTAAAGAATTTTTTTGTGGAACAGTTTTTGAAAAAAAAATATTTTCTTAATATTTCTACCTTAATTTACTTTTATTTTTGATCTAAAAAAAATGAAAAAAAAAACGTGTCAGGCCAAAAAAATGCTATCAGTCAGTCAGTAAAAAAAATCGACCGAGAATTGCAGAAGCATATTGCCTTCCCTATCATCGTAATGAAATATCTGAGCAAAATCTAGAGTAGAATGTTTTTGCCAATGCATGACCTGTCAAACAGTACCACTGTATGTATGACCTGTATAAGGACATTTATATATACGAAACTGGTTATCTGAATTAGGTTCAATGAAAAAATTGGGATAGGGAGTTCTTAATTATTGATTACCGATTCAATCAATTTGAACAAAACGAAGGAAGTGTTTTATTAGAAGTAAAGTGGGATACTTGTATGTAATAAAATGTTGGTACAAGAAATTTGAGTTCCGCAAATTTGTAAAATTCCAACTCTTATATAAAGATAAACTATTATTTATTTATTTATTAATTTATTATTATCTACGATACATCTATATAAACAACAGATTCGAAATTGCAAATTCTATAATTCTGGAATTTTAATTGTGGGTTAAATACATTCAACAAATTCCTTAAAGTATTTATTTTTAAACTTATATCATTAAAAAATCTACAGTAAATTCTTGGAGGCTCACGTAATCCATAACAAGTTCTATGCGTAACCTCAAATAGTAACGGCCTATGTCTTAAGGGTCTTGAAGGAGCATAAAAAGAAATAAACAATTGACAACTAAAAATAAGAAATAAAGCACAGCTATAATATATGTACATATATGTACATACGTGAGACATCGCACTTGACATATTATGTAAATGTCGGTTCTATGTATTTATCTTCTTTCTCACGGTTTCCTATTCTATAATTATTAATTATTTCTCCCAACATCATTGTTCCTGAAATATTTATCTTTTTTCCTATTTCCCTCCGTTATTCTCGCAATTCTGTCTGTTCGACTGCCATATGAATTTTTTTTCGAAATTTTATAAATATTTTTTTTCTCAAAAACTGTCACACAGATTAAAAAAAAAAAAATTAAAATTTCATTTAGTTCAATCTAGGTAATGGTTGCAAAAAAAATCCAAAAAACTATTATTTATGGTACCCCCCTTGGAACCAATTTTTTTTTTTTTTGATTTTCTTAAAAACGGTACGACCGATTTTGATCATTTTTTTATGTTAAGGCTCCCCAGCAGTTTTAATATTTTTGTGTATTCAAATTTTCAAAAAATTTGTTTTTGGATTTTTAAACAAATTTCCAAATATTTGTTTGTGAAAACTCAATATTTCGAAAACCCCATGCTCGATTTTTTTAAAACTTGAAAAATAAAAGTTACTTAAAATAGTCTACATGATATGAGAAAAAAAGATGTATAATCTAAAAAAAAAAAATATTGAAAACAAGATGTTACTGACTGTACCTAACATAGTACGATTTTTTTAAATTTTGAATTTCTCATTATCGGCATAATGGATTTTAATGAAAGAAGAGAAGCTTCTTAAAAGTTTAGAAAACATTGCATTTCAAAACTTAAGGAAAATTATTTTTTTTTTTTTAATTTTGAAAAAAAAAATCAATTTTTTGTATGGAAAATTCAATATCTTGAAATATTATATCAAAATTTAATTTTTATTCGAACAATAATAAAAACTTTAAATTGGGGCACCAAAATTTTTTCTTAAAAATGTTTTAAAAATTTTTCATGCAAAAGCTTATATTTTTAGGTAACCAATACAAGGACTTATAATTTTTGTTCTTGCATAAACCTATATTTGCTTGAATAACATGGCATCCTATTTCATTTCATATTCATTTTTGAAATTCTTAGTTTATTACATAGGAGCAAGTTCGTAGGACACATAAAGGTACTTTCCTTATGGCAAGTTATGAATTCGTAAAAATATCGAAATCCAATTTTGATCAAACTTTATATTACGATTATAGGGATGACGAAAAATGTGGTTTTCGAAATTCTGTCTGTCTGTCTGTTCGACTACAGCCTTAACGGCTCGGCCAAAACGTTTGATTCTTTTTTTTAAGAACAAGAATTTTTTTTCGAAATTTTTTAAATATTTTTTTTTCTCAAAAACTGTTTCACAGATTAAAAAAAAAAACTTCAAAAAATTTCATTTACTAACAGCTAGGTAATGGTTGAAAATGTTTTTTCCAAAAAATGGTTATTTTTGGTACCCCTCTCGGAACCATTTTACTTTTGGTTTTTGATTTTCTCAAAAACGGTACAGCCGATTTTGATAATTTCTTATGCTACAGCTACCAAAAAGTTTGAAAAGTATTACCTATTCAAATTTTCAAACAATTTTTTTTGATTTTTTTTTTTTCAAAACTCAATATTTTGAAAACCCCGCTAGATTTTTTTTAAACTTGATTAAAAAAAAGTTTTTTAATAAAGTCTACAAGATGCGAGAAAAAAATAAATTATCTTACCAAAAATAACGGCACCATACAAATGTTCAAAAATGGTTTCCGAAAATGGTATTTTTCTAGAAAACAGCACCTAGCTAAATCTTTTCCATTAATTCTTACGATCTAGAATTCAATAGAAATAAATTTTGATATTAAGATATTACTTATTATTTGTTTTTGAACCTTGAAAAAAGTTCAAACGTTTTTTTTTTTTGAAAATTCGATTTGTCAAAAAAAAGGTAAATTTGTATTCGTATAATAATAGAAACTTAAAGTTGGCGAACCAAATTTCGTTCTTAAAAATGTTTTAAATATTTTATATAAAAAAGCTTATTTTTTAAGAAACCGCTACAAGGCTTTAGAATTTTTATTCTTGTATAAATTCATATTTGCTTAAGAATTCACATGGCTTCTGTTTTTATCTCTCTCTATCTACTAAAAGAATTTAAATAAAAAATTGTATGCAGTGTTCTCTAATAAAATTGTTTGTCTATTAAATAAAAGCAAGTTCGTACGACACAGTCGTGCGTTTTATTTCTTTAATGAGTCGAAGTTAAGCTGGAGCTCAACATTCATAGCTTACAGGTAACAGGGCCCGTTTCGCTTAGCGATGATGGCGTTTGCCAAATGATCTTCATAGAACCCGTTGAAAGTGCAAGTCTTCGATCGCCATTGTGTCATTTCATTTCTAAGGTAGAAATGGTGCAGCAGGGCTCTGTTTTTAAACTCATGATTCGGGCGATCTGTTTTCTATCGCTCTCTGAAGACATGGAAGATTATTTTGATCATGCCTCCTAAAGACCACATTTTGTTTTCTTTTGAGAAGCCGATTTTCGTCTCTCATCTTTTGCTCGTAGGGTTCTTGTGTTTTTTTTTATGTGTGTTTGCGTACCGATATTCATCGTCATAGTAGGCGTTCCGTTGTCAGAGTAGGAATCTCTGATAGTTCAACTGGTTCTACGTACTTGAAGATGTTGGCATAGAACGTTTTAACAGATTATTAGGGACTTGATCCGAAAAGGAATTAATGTTAAGATAAAGAAATAAATTAGGGGCCATGACAACTCATTATAGTCTCAACCTATTGACTTACAACTTTCGACCATTAATGAGTGCTTTTTACCTCACAAGAAGCAGTACACCCGTGAAAAACTTTTTTGCAGTGGCTGAAAATCAATCCAAAGACCCTCGGTATGACAGTCTAACGTACTAACCATTATGCCAAGGCGCAGTTAATGACACTCGAAACATTCACACATCCGTTTTACTTAAGAATTGCCTCATATCGATTGCAGAGTAGTCAAAATTATTGGTTGTTAATTGATCAAGAGACCTCCAAGTCCCTCTGTGAAATGTTTAGTTAAAAAATCTGCAAATTAGTTTATGACCATAATGTTTAGCTCCTCAGGAAAGTTGATCAACGTTATGTAAGTGAATCATGGAAAATGGCCACACTTTTTTAGTTTGGCAAGAGGTTAATTAAATTAAGGCTCGCAATGTTAATAATTGGTACTTGTCCTCGCGAAGCCTTAGCTTAGCTTCTGCTTGAATTAAACATTGATTTGTGTACATAAAACAGACAAGACCCGTGATTCGGTGAATTTTAAGGTAAACCAAGTTAATTTAACTAGATTTTCATGTTGATTTAACAAAAATATTTACTTTATATAGTGCAAGGCTTACAGGGTGTTATATTCATTTTTCAAGTAGTACCTACGCGTCTTTAAAGTTCATGTTGTTTGTTAATTTTTTAACATGATGAACCGTGTTAATTAATATCAACGTAAGTTAGTGTATGGTCAATTTTAACCGATATTTTTAACTGATAGTTCATGTAAGCCAGACTTTTATTTTACTTTCTTAAAACTTCATCAATTGAAGGATGAGTTTGGGATAATTTATATCTGTTCGGCATTTTTTAAATTATCAGCTAATTAATGCAATCGGAATAAGCAGCCAAATCTATAATAATCAAAAACGTGTTTGCATCATAATAACTGTACATCTAGGTATCCAAGTCAATTATGCAAGCTATTATGCGAATTCTGTCGTCGTCGAGGCGGTGTGGCGACGTGACGCAACGGATATGTCTCTCAACTTGAAAATATGCCCCACGTCCAATGCAGCATAAATCTTGAATTCATTTCCGTTTAAATAAATATATATCCTCCGTTAGACACACTGCATCCGCCTATTTCATAGTCCTCTCCTTTTTGGCAATCGGATTCAAATTAGCATATTCAATTTTAACTAAATATAAACATATGTATATACGTTTATAAGGCACAGGATTCGCTTGGGACATTTAACATAGCAGGAAGCTGATTTCATAGCGGTCACGCCAAATGAAGCAGGTCTATCTCTCGCTGTCCATCTTCTTGTTGAATGTACCCGCATTGTTGCCAGCATCATTTAACTATCATGTCCATCTCGCTCGAGTTGGGCTAAATAAATTTTGTAGTTAGCGTGGATGGAATTCCTCAAATTATCCACCGGAATTGCAGTTCCCGGAAATTGATCCACACCAGACCAGAAGTTGTTGGCACCGAGGACGAATAATTTTCCTGTCACCATTGCAGCCAGCAGCGGGTTGAAATTGAAAAGTCCAAATAACTGTCTACGTAAGGACGGATCGTTTGCAGGTGCATTTTTGAAAAAAAAAACAACATCAATTCTGCCCCCACTTTAAGGGATTGTTTGTTTAGTCTTGAAATCATAGTCTTCGTGTTTCTGTTTATATTTACCCTCAAGGACGATTGGTTCGAAAAACACATAAATATCAAAAAGCTATTTGCCTTGCTTATGCGAATGTACAAACAAACAGATTGTAGGCAATTTATATGACTTGGCCTGAAATTCTGACCACGAAATACGATTATTTAGAGATTTACATTTGGTATTGGCCAACCACACGAGAAATTGTATTCAAATCAACAAATAATGCTTGTCCCACAAAGAAACACGAAGAAAATGCCTGAAGGATGTGTGCAGATTAAAAGTCAAGGATGGGGACAAGGATTTTATTCATTGATATGGACGTAGCATGCATGGCACAGGCTGCAGGGTTGATATGAATATTAACATGAACACCCGATGCCAAAGGGCAATGAGATGTTCTTTATTTCTTATACGGAGAGAACAAGAAGATTTAGGGCTTAATCAAAATAACACACTCGTCTGGGTTATATCCGTTCGACACGGAAGGATATTGATTAAGTAAGGATTTTGGGATGTGTCAAGATACGAGTACCAGTACCGGAGTATGTGTGAAGGAAGCTGTAACAATATGTAGGATATTTTATCTCTATTTGGAAACTATTTCGGAATACCAAATTAAGACTTTAGGTTGTGAGCAAATAAATCAAATAATCGGATTTTGAATTCAATTAATTCATTATTCAATATAATTTCTCTGTTAAATGTGTGTTTTTTTTAACAACTGAACGTCCTGTTTTTACATTGAAGGTGTTTGAGTCAAGTATATCACGCCTTTAACTCCTACGGTGAACACGAGCGTCAGTGAGCCGATAGAGCCACCCTTTCCTAATATTGGTAAAATCCTCTTGGGGAAAAGGACAGCCCATTTCACTTATTCAGCAATACTGACCAAACAAACGAACATATATATCTACACCAAATACTGACATATTAAACTCATTTAACAGATGCTGCAAGGAACCACACGGCCTACGGGCCTGGTGGAGTGATGATTTCTCCAGTGCAGGTATAGGAAACGATTTCGGCCTTAAAAAGTATAAAGCTCTCCTCAACCCGATGATTGTGTGTCGACAGACATTTCTTCAATTCATTAAAAGTTCCCTCCGACATTTCAGGCTATAGCTTTTTGTAACTTAAATGATTGTATTTTCCAATATATGGGAGTCACAACAGAACTTCTAGAGTATCACAACAGATCTACATTGATCTAAGTGTGATGGTAACAAGATCAACTGTCAGCCCATTAACCCAACCTAACTTTTATTTTTTCGTGGTCCTCATTTTATATGAGACCAGGAAGGCCCATCCCTCTAAATTCTAGTGTCAATTTATTACATTATTCTTTAAGATTTTAACAAACAATTCTCTACTACAATACCCGAAAGGCAGGGAGGGAATCCAACTCACTAATTAGTGAACAAGGTATCTCCTTCTACACCGATGGGTCAAAAATGGAAGAGGGAACAGGAGCTGGGGTGTTCTGTGAAGCTCTCAATATTAAAGAATCATTCAAACTCCCAGATGAGTGTAGTGTCTTTCAGGCTGAGATCTATGCTATTGAAAAGGCGGCAGAATTAGTACGCACGAAAGGATTGAACTCATCGGAGATCACATCAAAGCTTTAGCCAGTGAGATTATAAGATCCAAGTCAGTAACAAAATGTCGAGACATGCTGAACAATATTTGTAACACTAACCAAGCTGGGTTCCCGGACATAGTAATATAGAAGGGAATGAAATAGCAGATGAACTGGCAAGGAAAGGATCACTATCAAATAAAAACAGCAGTAGCCATTTAAATTTAGAACCAAAAATCTCGATTGGCGTGATTAAAAGGAAAATAGACCTAATAACGAAAGAGCAAATCAACAACTCCTGGTCCTCCAGGGACGACTGTGTTATCTCTAGAAGTTTATGGCCTAGAATTAATGAAAAAGAAACTCGGTATATCTTATCGCTGAGTAAAAAGAACATCAGAATCCTGATAGGTGTACTAACGGGTCACTGCGCCATTGGCACAATGGCCGCTAGAATGGGTGCAATTTGCACCCGATTTCTGTAGGAGCTGTCAGGATGTCGAGGAGATTGAAACCATTAAACACCTACTCTGTGACTGTCCGAACCTCCAAACAAATCGCCTTCGCTACTTCGGAAACAGGTTTGTTGGAGAACTAGACGATCTAACGCAGGTCTCAATCTCAATGGCAAATATGAGAAAATTCATTGTAAGCACAGGCTGGTTCGAAAATGAACCAGTCTACATAAGGCATTAGTTAGGAGCATCTCTGCTTTTATTAATAGGGGATCACAATGGACCAATAGGCCCCCGTGTACGCAACAGCCCTTGGGCTGTCCACGCCCCTCCTAACCTAACCTAAGACACGAAAAACTCTATTAAATTTTACTGTTTTTAATAATTTCTTATTCAGTTTATAAATACTCTACGGTTTCAGCTCTCTAGCATTGAATAATACTAACAAAACAAATGTTAGAACAGTAGAATTAAGGGAGGATAAAACTTAAAACAGATACGGGATTGCTATACATCGTCGCAACATATATACCTCCAAGTTCTCCCAACAACGTTTATGACAACTATATGAACTGCATTGATAGAATATTTATGATCAAATGGAGCCTCAAGATGACTTACTAGTCATAGGAGATTTTAAAAACCTGATTTTCCAAACCTGATCTGGTCTAAGCCGACGGACGAGAACTTTCTATCTCCTGTTAACCTGTCCTCTACCAACGAATTCTTGACAATTGATGGTCTTGCCGCATGTGGACTAAGCCAATTTAATGGTATTCACAACAATTTTAACAAAATATTGGACCTTGTATTTTTCTCGGGCACACTTAATGCTGACATTGCTATAAATCCAGCCAATGCCCTATTAGTCGAAGAAGACCGTCATCACCCAGCGTTAGACTTATCACTTAACTTAAACTTTTACAATATTCCTAGCTACTCCAGTGAAAACTTAGAATTCAATTTTAAAAAATGTAGACTAAATGAACTCTGTAATCTTTTATGTAATGTAAACTGGAATCATTTATTTATGAATTCTGAAATTAACTCTATGTGCTCTACATTCTACAATACTCTCTTTAATTTTCTTTATGAGACCACACCAATGAGAAAACCTCGCAATATTTCTAAATCTCCACCATGGTTTGACTCTTGCCTAAAAAATAAAAGAAACAAGGCCTGGATTAAATATAATAAAACAAAAGCAGATGGTGACTTACTAACCTATAACGAGTTGAAAAATATGTTTATTGACTATTCAGATATTCTTTATCATGACTCTATTTCAAACACTGAAGCCGAATTAAAAAAGAGTCCGAAAAACTTTCGGAACTATGTTAACAGTAAAAAAAATACCGATAGGTATCCAAATTGCATATGTTTCAATAACAAACTTAGCCATGACTCTGAAGTGATTTCAAACATGTTTGCAAATTTTTTCAAAGATGCTTTTGAGGTTAGGAACTCTTGCGAAACGTCGGAATCATTGGACCTTACACAAAACTTTGCACATCTGAATAAAATCAGTCTTGTGATCTCTGAAGATGAAATCATTAACAAGGTTTCAGAACTCGAAGTTTGTTATAGCCCTGGTCCAGATGGTGTACCTTCTTATATATTAAAAATATGCGTGTCCTATTTACCCTATCCTCTTCAAGTTCTCTTCAACGAATCGCTCAGATCCTCAATTTTTCCAGAACTTTGGAAAAGCTCTTACATAACACCAATCCATAAAAAGGGTAGTAGAAACGAAATACAAAATTATCGTCCCATTGCAAAACTCTCCGTTATTCCCAAATTATTTGAATCCATTATTTGTAAAGTTCTATCGTTTAATTGTAAATCTATACTTTGTGACAGTCAACATGGTTTTGTTCAAAATAAGTCCACAGTTACCAACCTCCTTCATTTTACCTCTTTTTGTCTTGATTCGTTCGAAAAACGAAAGCAAGTTGACTTTATCTTCACAGATTTCAGTAAGGCCTTTGACAAACTGTGCCATAGGACATTAATTATCAAACTGAAGGTTTTAATGATAAATTTATTTTATGGGTCTCTTCGTACTTATATAACAGATCGTATAGCGTCATATTTAGGAATGTGCGGTCATCTCAATTTTACACCAACTCTGGCGTACCACAAGGAAGCCATTTAGGACCTTTACTATTTATTTTATATGTAAACGATCTACCTTCGATTATTAAACACTCGTCCGTTCTAATTTACGCTGACGACATAAAAATTTTTAAATGTATAAACTCAATTGACGACTGCTTACGGCTACAGGATGATCTTAATAGTTTTCGGGAATGGTGCAATATAAATATGCTTTTACTTAACATAGACAAATGTAAGGCAATGTGTTTTACACGCAAGCGTAATGTTTTGACTTTCAATTATGAACTAGACTCCTCTTACTTGACTAAACTCCCTGTTTTCTCTGACCTAGGTATTATTCTTGACTCTAAATTAACTTTTACAGATCATTACGACTATATCATTAAAAAAGCCAATTAGACACTCGGATTTATAAAACGTTTTTCACATGACTTCCGCGACCCGTATGTCCTTAAACTTCTTTACATATCGTTTGTAAGACCAATACTAGAATATGGCTGCATAGTAAACAGAATAGAAGGAGTTCAAAGAAGATTCATGCGCTTTTGTCTTCGCTTCTTTCCATGGTCCAATAGATTTGAACTTCCACCGTACAATAAAAGGCTCACACTCATAAATCTTCCATTGCTATCTAAACACAGACAATATATTCAGCTTTGTCTTATTATAAAATTAATCAATGGGTCAATCACATCGCCATCTATATTGGGTCGCATAAACTTCATTTATAGCCGAGCAAATATAAGGAGACAAATTCCATTACGTCCTTTATCAAGTAGAACAAACTATGCTAAGAATAACCCTATCAACCAAATGATTTCAGTTTATAACGATTACTACTTCTTAATTTATTCCCTTAATGATAATTTTAAAAGTGAAGCATTTAAAGAAAATTTTTTCAACTATTCTCTTTAGCTTTTAATTCAAAATTCCATATTGTATATATATAGGTATTGTAGTTCATTTAATTCTAAGAATGTAATGTAAAATTAGTTTTAAGCTTTAACGTTAGTTGTTTAACGGATTATAATAAATAAATAAATAGTAAAAAAAAGTTAAAATTATTTACAAAAGTCACCACGAAAATGTGCAGGGATATATGCCTAGATTAGAATCTATTTATTTATAAAAAATGATCATGCTTTACATTCTAAGATACAACACTTAAATTAGAGTAAATATCTCGTCTTCATTTCAAAATTTTACACAACAATAAAATAGGGAAATATCTTTTTGTTCACTGACATTCTGATATTTTTATTAATTTCTTAAACGTACACGTGAAGGTACATCAACTGAAAGCTGTTCTACACCATCTGACAGAGTATCTGTTTATAAAGATAAACCCATTTCTAGTTTTTAGATCTGTTTGGTAACTTATTCACAAACGTCAGAATCTGACATTTTTTATTTATATTTTAAAGCAAATTCTGCTATTGTTTGGTGAAAGTACGTTCAAATTAGTCTCAAGCGCAAGCCACTTTTGGAGGAGGTGGTGCAAGTATTACGGTTAAATTGCTTCAGTTGAAGAATGCAAACTAGCAACTTCTCTGAAACTTTAAAACGGCTCTCGATCTTGAATGTTACCATTCTGCTTCAATAAATTATCATTTCTGTGCGAATCGTTCATTGATTCATTCGAGGATTCGATCTTTTAAATCAATCGTTCATTCAATTAAAAATTATTTTTTATTCAGCCGTTTAGTTCTGAAAGGGACCAAGACCGATACGAAATGTTTTCAATCGTTCATTCAACTAAAATATTTTTTACCAAATTGTTTCGTTCCGTGACCGAAACAATGTGAAAATGAACGAAAGTTCTTTTAGACTTCGTTCACGCCATCTTCCATTGTACGCGGTGGGCTATCTAGTGGTTTCTTTTTAATTCATACGTTATTTTGACACAGACAGCTGTTTCCCGCTCGAAATCTTGCCAGAAAGTCAGTATCATACCTCCGTGGAACGAAATAAGTCGCTTTACGCTAGAACAACGTTGAAAACTTATTTCCAAGGTAAGAGCTGTGTAGCCCAAGCAATGTGTTTTTTGAAATAAAGCACCCATCGCGTCTGCTGTATCTACGGAAGCTTGAGCAAAAAGTTCGTGAGACTGGTTTGCCTCATGGTACTCGTCGTTGTACGGTGCACACAGACAAAAAAATGGCTGCTGTAACCGAGAGCGTGAGACTCAATTCTCGAACATCAACTCGCCATCGATCTCAGCAGCTCAACATTTCACACACTAGCATGGGAGAATTCTGCACAAATATCTCGGACGTTGTGTTCCAAAATTAAATCACGAATTCTTCGTTATAGGTAATCTTAAGCAGTACAGCTCTTTCGCAAAATATCAAGAAATCCATATATAAGACCTTGATCATCACGGATACTCTGTTTGAAAAGCATGATTCTTGCTAAAAACTGGTAAATGGTTATATTCTGTCTAGTCTGCATCAAAAGATTGTGAAAAAAAGAAATGATTAAATAAGTATAGAGCAAAATTAAAAGCTGGAAATATAGCGATTAAAATGGCTGAGACCCGTGTGGGCAGCGATACCCCAACTGAACTAGTCTTTGAAATAATTTCTGATAAATTGCACATTAAAAAAAGACTTTCAGTTAGCTGGACCGTACCCATGAAGAACATCAACCAACTTTTTGTGCAAGACTAAAAGCAGCTAGCTAAGGACCAGACTGACTGGTTGGTTCAAATTTGTGATCAATCTTTCAAGTTTTTTGAACCCAAAAAACATGTATGTGTATGTATGTGTGATTCAATCGTGGATTATCAAAGGGCACGTTAGTGCCCAGCCAAGTTCTGGCACTACACCCTTTTTACAGGAATAAACTCAGGCGATTTTTGACCCCTCCCTAATTTCAGTACCAATGAAGTCAGAAACTTAAAATTCCGAATATTTGCTAAGCTAACCAGGCACAGGTGCCTCACCAAATTTCAATTTTCTAGCATAATCAGTTCCTGAGATATAAGGCCTCAAAAATCAGAAAATCCGTAACTGACTGACTGACTGACTGACTGACAGATCATCAAAATTATGGAGCACTTTCCGACATCGTAGAATCTTGTAATTTTGCACAACGGTAGGTCTTGTCATGCAAGCAGCGAGGTTGAGGTTTTTCATTCAGGGGGCGTGTTATCCGCCTACTTTCTCCGAATTGGTATTGGTTGAATGGTGCACTTCCGACTGCTGTGAAACGATGAAGTTTGGCAAGTTTTTTTTATGCCCAATTCGATAGGTTTTAAGAACTTGACTAGTGAACCCATCAAATTTTAGTCGGTAATCATTGAATAATAAAATTTTTCTATTATATTGTAGCTGTTTCAATATTATTCTACTTTAAATATTCGGTATTAAACCTTCATGAAGTAAGAACTTGGCGTACTTTTAGATCTCAGTACTTTTCACGGCTGGCTTGTTACACTTTGTTTTTTGTATAGAAGAACTTGGCCCTTTTTTTAACATTTATGTTTTTGGTCTGATATTTATTACGGAAGATTTGAAGAATGCAACTTAATAATAACCCAAAAGAAATTTTCGCTGTCAGTCCTGCATGACTTGAAAGATCAGAGCTCAAAAAAAAGACTAGGGACCAACACTAAGAAACAAGGGTATGTACCTTACCGGTATATAAATGTAAGCACTAATTGCATTGATTTCTACACAAAAAATGTATAGGTACCTGACCTGTACATGCGGACATCTGTACCGACTAAAAATATACAATCATTTAACGTACCCAATACAAAATTCTATGAACTTATTACATATTGTGATTAGCTACTTTTACACTGAACTATTACATTATACTCTTAGGGGCCAGTTATAGCTCATCAGAAAAGTCCATCAGAAAAAATTGAACAATCGAAATCTGAAACATTTTTCTGATGGCCGGTTATAGCTACCAATAATTTTACGTCAGAAAACAAACAACTTTTTCCTGTCATATCATCAGAAAAAATTTTTCTCATCAGAAAAAAAATCGGAACACAAAAGAAAAACGAAATGGAATATATTTTGAGTTTTGGCAATCAGCTGTTCAGAAAAATTAAATTCCATCAGAAAAAAATATTTAAATCCATTTTCTGAGTAAATTTAGCAACAAAATGTTCTAATTCTTTTTGTAAAAATTAGTCCAAGCAAGTATTCGTCTAATTGCATTCAAATTTTACTCAAAATCGTGTTGTAATATGGTCAAATTTGGAAGACAAAATTTTTTCTGATGGACTTTTCTGATAAGCTATAACTGGCCCCTTAATAATTGTGTTTAGTCAACGGCCTTGGCTCTGATGAAAGCATCGCTTCCCATCGATCAGCGAAATCAAGCATCATTGCCTGCGGTTAGTACTTGGATGGAGGACCGTTCAAATACAAACCGTGTGCTGTTGACATGTGTTTCTTTTGTTGTTCTTCCTCTCTGTTCTGTCTCTCTCCTTTGTATTGTCTAAGCCGATGGCCTCAGTTGCCAGTGCTTTAAGTGTCTCTACTTCGTAGATTTATCTACGGAGTAGTGTAATATGTAATGTAATGTAGGTAATGTAATTGTATGTAATGGATGCAGCTTCGTGTACCCACTAGAAATGTATAAGGCATTTCTACTCTAACTTTACTACTTAATAGTTTGGAAGTTATCTTTATTTTATATTTCTTGCTCCTAAAAGTAAAAAAAAATATATACCTATACTCTGTCCAACAAAAATTGTCAGTACAGGCCTTATGGGAGAGCTTTTTCTAAAGCAGTGGCGCCTGATGCACCCTCACTAAAATGCCACTAAAAAAAGAGCAAGCCACTGATTTTTCTTAAGGAATTGTCGTTGTAATTCTTTGCAAAAAGTTGTACACCCCAACACGACCGTCGTATGCCACTGCTGATGTTGATGAGATACTGTCAAGAGTCTCAACTGTCAACTGTCAAGTGTCACTCAATACGTTGGTGCGCTCTTTATCTCTTTGAGTATATATAATATGGAGGGCTCGTTTCTATTCCAAATGCGTGACTATCATAGGGGGCTCTACTCAAATTTGTGTAAGACAAAGTTATTTGAGAGCGGCAACCAAAAAAAAGTTTTTGGCAGGATTGATTGCCTTGCGGGAAGATACAAAGTTAGAACAAAAGAATAGCATACAAATTAACAAACAAGAAAACATTTTATTATTTAATATTTTTGTATCATTAAACAACCAAATAAACACTTAAACTTTTTCAAGCTAAATATTTCTACAAATTTATTTTTTTAAAATCCAACTAAAACTCATTACACCTCGAGTTCGTCTTCGAATTTGGACTCGTTGCCACTTGCAGGGAATTGATCGCTGATGTCGGAAAAATCATTCTGCTGTTCATCTCTCTTAGTCGAAGCTAAATTACTGCAGTCCAGCTGTTGATAGATCTCCCGATTATAGTCGCCATCCTTGGTAAATCCATTGTATTGGTCACATTGTGGGGAAGCTATTCGCCTCCAAGTAGGAAACTTTAATATTTTGATTACAAAACCAATAATTAACAGTCACTTTAAAGTTTGATCTTATTTTTACGTATAATTTGTAAAGAATTAAAACAGTCAGAAAGCTTATTGATATGCGGTTTTTTCGGTTTTTTGCAAACAAGACTGAAAATTTACCGAGTGCCTTATAATCATATCACATGCGACCGAGGACGATGTGCAAGGAGAAGGTAAACACAAATTGACAGCATACAGCTGTATCCTTAACTTACAGAAAGTGAGACAGCGACCCCTATCACAACTGCAAGCACTACAATACATTAAGGATAGGAACGAGCCCTCCTTATTATATATACTCAAAGCTTTATCTACATCAAAACAGAGTTACCATTATCATTCTCAATTGCAAGTAAGGAGCTTTTTCAGTGGTTTTTATTAAGGAGCTTTTGGGATTTGAAGCTTTTCAGAACACATTTTAAGAAGATGAGTATGTTGAGTGTTGTCGTATTGCTTTTCGACTTAAAAAAAACGCGCCTATTATCTTACCGCTTGACGTTGTGGGAAAAGGTAAATTGAATATTGTTTTCAGTCGTTTTGAATCGGCAGACGGTAGCCCTACGCGTTGTTTACTCTCATTTGCGGCGATTTATAATTTAAACTACGGAATCCCTGTGAGAGCTTTTAAAGGCGACACACTTATGCATGGCAATGCAACCAGAATGAGAGACAAACGTCCTATCTTCCCTGTACTGACAATTTTTGTTAGACAGAGTATAGTATTTGCAAAACTAATTCACTTTTACTTACTTAAATTTGAATACTGAGCAGGTATTCAACGACAAGATCAGTGGGCAATATAGAATATTGGTGCAAATAAATAAATAGTATGAACTTAAGGTTTTCACACGATGCTGGGGCCAAGATATTTTCAATCAATATGTGTGTACTCAGTAATCACGTTTGTAAAAATAAAATAGATACAGAGCATTACAGAAAGTACAGGGCTTAAACCTAGAGACTTACAACTCTCAACCGTTCCAGCGTACATGTTAGAACAATTGGAAGGGACCTACAATTTTCTGCCGATGTCGAACGGACAAAAGCGAGGGGCAGAAGACCCCTGAAAAACATTTCTGCAGCTGCGGAATGGGAACGAAACATAAGACCCTCTGCATAACAGTTCAACGCACTTACCATTATGCCAAGGATATAATATTCTTGGTTCTACTCAGCAAATATCTTAGTGTTATGATTACATTTTGATTTCTTAATGGTGGTGGTATGTTTTAAATTTTTTGTATAATCATTACCAATTTCAATTACAGGTGGTGCATAGTTATGCTTGACGGAGATGCATATCATTTCCATTCACATTCAGTATTTACACGTCATAATATTTTTTAGACTGACATCATATTATAATTTCGACAGCCTACCGTGAATAATTTTACCCAGTATTCAAGTAGTGCATACATTTAGCATTCAATTATCTGTACTGAGTTCATATATTTTTCATTCAGTGTATATAAATTATGTAGATCATCATTTAAATTCAATATTGCTAATTATCAAAATAATTGAACTTATGTTTTGTAGCAGCGATTCATTATGGCTTCATATCCGCTGTGATAGTTAAATGGGCCATGGAAATTCTTTATGTTAACTCAACAGTAACTGATTTCATAATATTTGTTGTTTGTACATCAATACAAATTCACCATCGGAAATGCCTCAAGCACAACACATCTGAAATTCAAAACTAAATAATTAATTTGAATTTAAAGAGATAAAATATCCAGGTATATCTAATTGTTCATAGATTTTAGATTTAATCTAAATAAAGAATGTAATAGAACACATTTCAGTAGTTAACAATTGCCTTAAGCAATTTGCACAGTAAAATCATTAAAATTTAAATTAATTGTATATAGTATTTGCAAATTTAATTATCGAATTATCAAATGTTTGACCCAAGGGAAAATCATTTTACAACATTTATTTCACCTGTATCTATGTAAGTCTATGACTTACAAAACATTGTTATCAGACCTAATTGACAGTCATGTTCCTTTGAAGACTGTAGTAATTTGTAATACAAACGGTCCTTGGTTAACATCCGCAATGCTATGATAGAACATAATAAAGCATACTCAAGATGGAAGCTTTACGCAACTATACTCTGTTCAATTTATATTTGCAGTACAGGGAAGATAGGATATTTGCCTTTCAGTCCAACCATTATGGATTTCAATAAGCTATCTTCATTTTAAAGCCCTTACAGGATTACCGTAGTGAGCATTTAAAATTGCCGCAAATCTCACAAAAATATTGATAGAGTTACCAACTATTTATTTATATACGGACATTTTATAATCAAACACATTTCAAACTTTCCATTGCACCTTCAGTAAAAACATCCATTTCCCACATCTTTCGGAAACTTTCTCAACGTGTTCGACACAACGCAACGTTGCCATTATTCAGCGTCAACCTTCATAATTCATAAAAAAAAATCTCTTTCTAAAAGGCAAAAGCCAACAATTGTATAGCTGCATTTTAATTTTTGACTGTTTTACCATACATAAAAGAAAACCTAAAACATTAAAACAGAAAAACACCAAGCGTCAACACCTTTTTCTCTAAAGTAGAAATATTTGCTATCAAAAGCTCTAAAAAAGCTTGAATTCTGAAAGTTACATAGCAAAACTGAAAGAAAATGCCATATGAATTACCATCAAGTGGAGAATGGGAAATTGGGAACTCTGATTCAAAGTTTTTTTTTAATAAACACAACCAAGGCCAATAAGGGTTGGTTGCAAATTGGCGATCAGTCTCCTCTCACCCGGGGAGCAGATAGGTCATGGTGGGATGTACGTGAGATCAAAGAAGATTACACAAACAAATTCAATGTAACTCAGTGATTCTGTTTCTTATTTCAGTGGTAATTTCTTAAGTTAAGGTGCCGTGCAACCAGCAGCAGGCACCAGTGTTTCTGAAAAAGCTCTCCCATAAGGCCTGTACTGCAAATATAAATTGAACAGAGTATAGTAACCACTGGGACATTTTCGTGCTCGAAATCATTCAATTCTTATAACACGCCGGGCGAAAAAAAGATATTTTTTTATCTATATTGAGGACTGTTCATGTTCAAAGCTCAAGAAAGCTTTGGAGCAATTGACGGTCTATTGGTGTTGGTAAAATCAATGCTGTTGGTAACAATACTGATGTCAACGGGCCTGCACACACGGGATGAACAATTTTTGGACTAAAACCGGTTTTAGCCTTTAGTCCAAGCACACACGAGATGATTTAAACCTGAGCGAAGAAATATACACATTTTTTTGTATGTGTTAGTATTTCTATGTGTATGTTGTTGTTGTTGTTGTATGTTGTGTATGTTGTGTATGTGTTAGTTTCAGTCTCCGTTCATCCACGAAATTTCGGGTTGAAATTTTAGTCCGTTTCATACTGCACACTTCGCTTCCACTGCCCACGAAACCGGTCTTAGTCTGTATGAAATAGTCTCGTATGTGCAGGCCCAACGTCCTTATTAATGCATTTGTTTCCGGTACTATCGATAGTCCACTTTTTGTTCCTGATGATCGCCTTCCTTTGTTTTCTGACTTCACCTTTGAAGTTGTATCTTTGTATATATAACCTATAGTATTATCATGGAACGTGATTTTGTATTGCGAACGCTAGCCTAGTGGTGGCGCAGAAATTAGCGCACGCTTTTACAGTGGAGAGTAGGATAACATATAAAACAAGTAGTAAAAAAGAGAATATTTTATTATTAAATTTAGCAAAGCCAAATATTTATAGCAAGTACTGTCCCTATACTTAAGAAGTCGCCACAATCTTTCGTGTTCTTGATAGTACTATAAGTTTCATAAACAAAGGTTGCATCTGAAACTGATGTTTACGCGTTCTTAGCTCATAGCTAAGTGCTGAGTCTTAGCTGAGTGCTTAACGATAAAAATGTTTGTATTACATTGTTAACTTTTCCTGATACTTGGAAATTTAAAAAAAAAATTAATTTCAGTTCCAAAAAAAACTCAGCTAATGTCGTTAAACGATTTTCGCTCTATTAATATTTTCGTTCGTCATTCGAAAGCCTTCGAGAAAAGAATTGCCTATTGAACCATTTTCCAGAGGACCATAGATTGAAACTCAGGGCAGGTAGAATCTAAGGCAAGATCAGGCTGACCTTCGAAGCTCTCCGTAAGAGATGAGCAAGCTATTAAGCGTATGTAAATGGTGAACCAAAATCATTTCACAACATCTAGGATGATCAGAAACTTATCATAACACTTAAGTACATCGAGGAACAGTTCGAAGAACCATTGTTCGAACGCTTGTTGCCGCTTTAAGAGGTATCACAAGTAGCACAAAATGGTATAATTTCGGTATCACATTTCTTAATTCATACTTTATTCCTTCTTTATTAGGTATGTAAATTTATGCCTACTTAATTCCATCTTAATATGATCTTTATTAGGTATTGTTTTAAAGAACTTAACTTGGAGCGATTACTCCTACTTAAAGCATTCTTAAATACTTCTTAAATGGGCATTTCTTAAATCGGTTGGTTTTGTTACTTAATTCCTTCTTTAATCCTTCTTAAAACATTCCATTTTTATTTTGGTATTAAATCGGTATTTTTCAAATTCTTTAATACGTATTTAAGTCTTCTTAAAGAGTATAATATTAAAAACACGAGAGAGTCATTTGAGTAGCACTTTGAGACAAGATATTTTAAGTGTCACAGTGGTACAATAGGTAGAGCACAAGCACGGCAAGCGAGAGGACTCGGGTTCGAATCTCAGTGGAAGCACAGAGGTAAATTAAAAAAACTAACTTTTAAAATTCTTTCATTCCAGCAAAAATTCACATAAAGACTAGAATATAATCAACAATAATAAAAAAACAAACAGATAATAAAAAAAATTTATTTTTATTGTTTTTAATATTTTTTTTAAGAATTGCCGTAGCTCTTTAAGAAGGAGTTAAGAAGTATTTAAGAAGATGTAAGGAACTAATTAAGAAGGAGTAATGAAGTATTTAAGAAGAATGATATCCCGATTTAAGACCATTTTAAGACTCAATTTATCTTCTTATTTCCTTCTATCGGACCGCCCACTTGCGCCTTTTCTCTACTTAATATGAACTTAAATCCGTCTTATAGAAGATGTCAGATACCGATTTAGAATTCTTAAAGACTTCGTTAAGTAATTCTGTGCTACTTGTGATTGTAATTTATCGCTGGATTACGAGATATTTTCAAGGCGTAATTTACTTTGGAAACAATCAGAGCGTCCAGGAATTTCTAGCTTGTCTGTACTTTTTCAGTTTTGCTCAGTGTGTTTTTTTGTAACATCCGAAGGGTAACTCTCTGGACTTGACAACCTATCCAGGTTCCTGATGACATTTTCCGGGGAACTCCTGAAAATACTGGTCCAGTTGTAATAATTTTTCTTCTTAGTACAGCTTATTTGTTGGTATATATTTCTTCATCCGTGGGATAAGGTGTAGTGTCCAATGGAAATACGGAGCATCCTTTTTTTAAAATGTTTTCTTCAATGCTGTAGGTGATATATTGAACCAGATGAGAAAGGGGTAGGTCAGAACGGGTCGGATAAGTTGTTTGTACATAAGTAGCTTGGTCTTCTTACTTAGACCATTTCGCCTCCTGAGTAGCAAATGGACCAAATTCAGAGAATAATTGCTCTTTCAACATCATGCCTGCATGCTTCAGGAATTCCAGTTTGTTGTTTTGTAGAAGTCGATGCTCAAGTACTTCGTTGATGATTTAAGTTTGATCGCATCACAGCGTGTTGCAAACGATCGTCTTCGAATGATAGTCACTGGTGTTCGAAAGCAGATGAGTTCCGTCTTTTCGCTGTTTATCGGCAGTCCCCATTTGAGTTATTATTCAGATAGGTTTTTAATGTGCTCTTCCACTCTCATGGCAGCAACCTCTGCTGGTTTTTAGTAGCGGTCCAAGTTTTGATCCTTGAGGGTCTCCAGCGTTGATTCCTTTGGTTGAAAATAAGTGGTTTGCTACTTGTACATAATAAAATCAATGGGCAAGGAAAGGAAATTTTTGATTATTCTTATCAAGTGATTAGGAAGTCCAAGTTCCGAGAGTTTGAATAGTAATCCTGTAACATTACATTACATATTACACTACTCCTTACATAAATCTACGAAGTAGAGACACTGCAAGTACTGGCAAGGGCAACTGAGACCATCGGCTTCCTTAGACATTACAACAGATAAAGACACACAGAAAGAAAAAAAAACAACAGAAGAAACACATGTCAACAGCATACAGTTGGTATTGAAAGGTCCCCCATCTAAGTACTAACCACGTACAATGATGCTTGATTTTGCTGATCGATGAAAAGCGATGCTTTCATCAAAGCCTAGGTTGTTTTTCATCAAAGCATAGGCTTTTTTGATATCCGATTCGCTTACGTTTTGTTGAGTCCAAGTGTAACATGACTTTGAATTCCCATGAGTGGATGTAAGGTAGAGTGTTTATTTCAGCAGCCGCACTAGAACTCCGGTATGACAACTCATTTTCTGCATTGAAAATCTATTTCAAGCCATAGTCGTATTAATAAGTTTTCTCTGTAACTTAAACCTATAGTCTTGTTAGGTATAACAGTTTTCATACAATTGTGAACAATGGCTGTTGCCATATCAGCACCTCAACCTATGTCACTATCGAGAAATAATAGTGACCAGTTGAAGTATTGAAAGAAATTGCTGAGACCGTAACACTAAATACTAGTTAAATACACTCATAGGCACATTAAATCGACCATTTCGTATTTCTGCAAATTTAAAGAAACCGTCAAGCTTAGACCACATTGGGTGTAAGTAATGTTGAAAGCAACCTTTGAGAAAAAACACGTTTATTAAAGAATTAACATAAAAAACAAGTATTTGAAAATAATACTGAAAAAGGTGCTATCTTTTCTAGTTAAAAATGTGGTAAAAATATTGAAAAACTAAATTTTTAACTTCCCATAAGGAGTTATTGTAATCGGTCCGATTTGTCAAATTGGAATTTTTGACATTTCTTGACGTTTCAAGGTCCCTAGAGGCTATATCAATCATTTTTAGAGAGATGTCTGTGTGTGTGTGTGTACGTACGTTCGTACGTTCGTACGTTCGTACGTTCGTACGTTCGTACGTTCGTACGTTCGTACGTTCGTACGTCCGTACGTTCTGATACCATTTTTCGTCGTCGATATCTCAAGAACCAGTGAAGATATCGACTTCAAATAAATTTTGTTTAATAGATAATAACTTCGAAAGAGGCTGAAAGGGCGTTTATTAAAATTCAGTGAGTAGTTTTTTCACTGTAAGGGTTTAAAAAAAAAGTAAAAATTTTGGTTAGTTTCAAATATCTCGCGAAAAAATAATGCTATTGATTTCAAATAAAATTTAATATACTCATTATAAGGTCATACAAATTTGGTATGAATTTGGAAAAAAATGAACGTGCCGTTATTTTCCAGTCCAGCTAACATATTCTCGCACAAAACGAAGTCTTTCTGTATGGTGCTGTGGGAGCAATTTGGGTGCGCGCGCTGGTCGGAAAGCACTGATATTCAATTCGGCCAACCTTCTTCTGCTGGTGCGTTCACTCACACTAAAAGACACATGACAGCGACCAACGACCGCGAGTGAACGAACATTCGTCCATTTTGACATTTCGTTCGCATGCATTTTTTTTATTCGTCGCGAATGGCGTTTACTTATGTCGATTTCCTTTACACACTAGGGATTTTAGGGATTTCGATCCCTTGTCAAATTTTGTCTTTTTAGTGTGCGTATTTCGTATACAATATGAAAATCCCTCTCCAAATACGGATTCGAAAGATTTGATCTCTGTCAAAAAAAAATCGATTTTTTTGGTGTGAAGGAACGTAAAATCTGTCGTAAATGTCAAAATTTGACAAGGGATCGCAATCCCTAAAATCCCTAGTGTGTAAAGGAAATCGACATTAGACAACTTAGAATGATTTTGAAGTTAGTCGCGCGTGAACAATTAATTTGTTGCAGTGTGGATTGTATGTGGAACACGATAAGTGTTTGACAGTTCGTAGCAATCATATTGTAATTCACTACGACCAATTTATTTTCTCAAATTTCTCTCATTTTAACAATTAGGTACAACGCAAATTTTAATATATTAACATTAAATCAAACTAGATTTCTACAATTTTTTAAAGTTTTTGTGAAGAATTTAGGCTTATTATGTTTAAAATCCCATTTGTTTTTTTTATTCGTTTGTCGCTCTCATGTGAATAGTCCTTAACATTCCTCACCTCAAAAAGACGTGTACGAGCTTCAGTAGTGGTGAAAAACCGATTTCCCAGTATGTTGCTGACGACAAAGCCATCATCCCGAACTGAAGTGCATCGATAACGACCTTGACCTGGCCTCCTCGTGTATGTGCCAGTTTCCTGAAATCGTCTGATGGCATCTCCAATCGTAGTTTTAGGTACACCAAGCGAACGATCATTGCGACGCACGTTGGCTATACCCGGCATCAGTTAAAGCCACTGCTCTAGCTAGACCAGGTACATCTAATGACATTTTCCTAGAGTTGCAAATAATAAATCACCAGTGTAAACCTAAACTTACCGATATTTACTTACTTTGGTTCAAAAGAACAAAAGTTGTAGTCAAGTTCAAGTAACTGAAACAATATTAAAAAACGCTTAAATTGCAAAAAAACGCTTCGATGACACAATTTTATGGGTTAATAAGGGTTTTAGTTTTTTGTATTTTTTGCCAAAATATCCATTAAACAAAGAACAAATCAGGAGATAAATCATAGTGAATATAAAGAGTCAGGGATTCGAAAAATGGTCGGATAATTGTGCCTGTGAGTGTAGTTTAAGTTTTGACTAGGAAAAGAAATTTTTGTTAAATTCAGTTCATCTTAAATTGAAAATTGCTCCAATTGAGATTGCCGTTCAACAAACCATAGAAGATAATAGGATTCTGTAATATCATACTATTAATCACACGTACTTTTTAATTATCTGACTTAAACTAGTTTTAGAATCTAACCTTTTAAGACTATTGTAGAAGTTCAATTTAATATTTTTGCGTTTCGCCCGACAACGGCTCCTGTGTACTTAACATTCACAATATGTGGAAGCATTTTTTACAGAAATTTTATAATTTCGGCGAAATGAAAACCCCTCAAAAATCGTATATTTTAAAATCTTTAGCATGATAACTAGCATTTACTGTTTTTTTTTTAATGTATCACATCAGGCAAACACGGATACCATTAATTGAGGTTTCCATAATTTTTGCATTAATATCAAGCTATTACTTACCGTTTAATATATGAACCCAACAATTACAAGTTCGCAACCGATTCCATACCTATGAAAACAAATAAGCCAGTAGGCAAAGCTTTCAGCATTCGATAATCGAGTGTGTTTGACAATTTGTTGCCACGATAATTATACGACAGATTTAATATCCTCAATATTGATTGCATTTGAATACATAGCTTATACACATCTGGTGTAACATGAGAACTATACAATTATTCACGAAGTATCCGAATTCCGGAGTACCACAAGAGCATAGGAGAACAAATCTCAATTTGATCAATTTAACATTATAATTTGGGTTTCGATGAAATTGGTTTAATCTTTTCTGTACTATAAATATTAACCTATTTACCTGTGAAACTGACTAATGTGTAATCTTATATTGAGAGAACAAAACTTTGAAAGCACGACATTTAGTAACTCAAGTTACCTATAAGCTGAGCAATAATATTAAATGATTTACATAAACCAAATCACCCATATTTCGATTTCTTTAGTTTGAGTATTTTGAAAGTCCACAATAATGGTATTGATACGAATATAGTCTGCAAAAACGTGCGTGCGATTTTGACCAACATGTAGACCAAACATCATAAATTGTGTTTATTAAAATGGTTAG
The DNA here is from genome assembly GCA_963931855.1 of Philhelius festivus. Taxonomy (NCBI): domain Eukaryota; kingdom Metazoa; phylum Arthropoda; class Insecta; order Diptera; family Syrphidae; genus Philhelius; species Philhelius festivus. The sequence goes on along the minus strand of OZ007556.1, from coordinate 55,508,967 downwards.
ATCCGTTTGTTTTAAATTTGTGGTTAGAGCCGTTTTCGAAAAATCAACTTCAGCATCAAGATGTTGGATTCACTCTACTTTCAAACTACGCCAGTGTTGTAGGCAGTCGCACAGTCTCCACAAAAAGTCAATCAAACTTTCAAAAATTTGCCTTCTTTTTGACCGGATAACCGGGACAGATTTATTTATTTAATCCGTTAAAGTACTAACGTTACAAAACTTAAAACTAGATAACATTACAAATATGAATTTACTTACAATTATGTATTAAAAAAGTTTTCTTTAAATTTACTACATTTTAAATTTTCATTAACTGAAGAAATTAAAAAATTATACTTATTGAAAACTGAAATCAATTGATTTAAGGGACTGTTCATACCATAGTTTGTTCTGCTAAAGTTAGGATATAGAGACCGTTGATTTCTCAAGCTAGCTTGACTAAAACTAAAATTCAAGCGGCACAGAGCTGATGGAGATATTATTGATCCGTTGACTAATTTTATAATATAACATAGTTGTAGATATTGCCTATGTTTTGAGAGTAAAGGGAGATTTATTAAGATGAGTCTATTGTTATAGGGGGGCAGTGTCGATCTTTGTGACCAAGGAAGAAAACGAAGACAGAATCGTAAGAATCTCCTTTGGATTCCCTCAAGTCTGTTAATATGAACTGAATAGTATGGCGCTCAGACTACACAGCCATATTCGAGTACTGGTCTGACAAAAGATATGTAGAGAAGCTTAAGAACGTAAGGATCCACGAAGTCACGGGAGAATCTTTTTATAAATCCCAAAGTTTTATTAGCTTTTTTAATAATAAAGTTAATGTGATCAATAAATGTTAAATTAGAATCTAGAATAATCCCTAGATCGGAAAAAACGGACACTCTACATAATGTAAAAGAATCTAACATATAGTTGTAAGTTAACACATTTTTTTTGCGCGTAAAACACATTGTTTTACACTTGTCAATATTTAACAAAAGACGGTTAGTATTGCACCATTCCCTGAACCTATAAATGTCTTCTTGAAGTTGTTCACAGTCGCTGATGGAGGCTATTCTTTTAAAAATTTTGATATCATCGGCATAGATAAGCACAGATGAATTTTTTATAATTGATGTCAAGTCATTGATATATAGAACAAATAGTAATGGGCCTAGATGGCTCCCTTGTGGAACACCTGAGTTGACCAAAAAATTGATCAGAACGCTCATTACGAAAAGTAACACTATACCTCCTGTTTTCTAAATAAGATGATATCCAGACTAGAAAGTTTTCATTGAACCCTAAGCCAATTAGTTTATTAATTAGAGTTTTGTGACAAAGCTTATCAAAGGCTTTGCTAAAATCAGTAAATACACAATCCACCTGTTTTCGATCTTCAAAGGAATGTTGCGTGTCAGGGGTACCACAGGGGCGTAACTTCATGAGTCGAAAAAGGGCGGTGGCATGCTTGCTCTAGCTCGGCTAAGCTCGACGGATTGGGGCGGTTCTTGCCCTTTTTCGATCTCATCCCACACAGCAAACAAAAAAAAAATCATGCCTAGGTCAAAGGATGAGGAAAGGAAGAGGAAATAGGATTATGGGATAGGTATTTGGGGAAGGAAATAAAAGAAGGAATAGCACAAACCTAGTTACCTATGCTACTGCATTGGTGAAAGGGTGAGACTTCAAGCTGACTTCTCGGCAAAACAAAAAAAAAAGAAAGTTAAACTAAAAGTAACCTAACACTAAACTATAACTAAGCCCTAAAATAAAAATTTATATCTGAAGGATATAATCTTAAATCTAAACCTATCTAAACTATAACTAAAGAAAACTTTTTCTTCGTTTTTTGTTTACCAAAAAAGTCGCCAAAATTCAACACTGTCTCACCAACACAGCAGTTCGCTGAGACCACAAAGACATTGCCTGGTGTTGATGGCAAAGGTCTGGCCTACCCTCCCTTGTATCGAAGATACAACCATTGCTAATTCCTTGGCCAAATGTTTATTGGAAATAGCCCCCGATTTGAACCTCCAGTCGTAACCTAGTTCATTTCTACTTACAATTTTGCATTGTATTCATTGTGTTCTTATTTTCTTTTTTTTTTCCAGATTGTCTACTTGTCTTGTGTCCGGCGATTGTATCACCACCAGAAGAGGTGGATCTTCATCAAAGGAACATCATCCTAACACCCTACATTGTTGTAGACAACCAGGTAACCTATTGCAGTTTCTGGCTATCGTGTGCGAATCTTTTAATTTACATTTTTTTCTTTCTTTTCATTTTTAGGTTCAACATTGTTTCAATTCTACAATTACGAGTATCCACCAGTGCAAAGATAAGTATTTCACCAGATTCTGTCGTAAAAATTAACCCTTATGTTTTATTTTAATTTAGGGATATTTTTAGAGACAGAATCTGATTGTTTTCATCGTGAAAACTTTAAGGATTTTTATACTAATTTATTTTTTGTTTCTTTTCAGGTATAGTTCTTGCCATCGTGCGATCGGAGTCGTGATGAAACGTCGAGAAGACACCATCAACACTTACAACAAGACCATATTCCGTTGTGATTATTGTGTTTTTTTACTTTCTGTAGTTTTGTTTTCTTTCTTAAATAAAAGTGTTTACTTGTGATTGAGTGTTTAACTAGTATCTTATAGATACTGAATTTGTGGTGCCATTTGGTCGTGTATAGTGGGATCGGATACGCAACAAGCTCGAAGACATTTGCTGAGTGGTCGTGAAGGAAATGGATTCGTAAGAAAAGTAGTTCGATCATTGGATGTGTTTTAATTTAAAACAATTGTGTATTCATTATGTCGTTCTCAACGTGTGGCTCGTCCCACTCCCTGAGTTACCACTATAATTGGGTTGCCGGGCATAATTTTAGGGGTTGATTGAGAGCAATAATAGATAGGTAATAGTGTTAGAGATTAGTGTTAGCAAAACTTATACGTTTTTTGAATTTTGAATGTTGTTACAGGTTGCGGCTGAGTGGGTGGGCTAAGTGCTATTTTGGGTTAGGAATACATATTTACAGTCTTTATGTCTCAGTGCTAAAATTTTAGAAGTAAGGTCTATATCACAGTGAGGTCCCTATCAGTTATCAAATAATCTACGAAATAAAATAAATAAGATTATCACAGATTAGAGTTTTAATAAATAGCATCCATCTGACGAATACGAACATTTATATCACAGCTAGCCTTAAAAGATAAGTACTTAAAATCTAAATAAATAAAATCTCTATACGTAAATAAATAAATAAAATCTATATAAATAAATAAATAAAATCTATAAATAAATAAATAAAATCTCTAAGTAAATAACTAAAATCTATAAATAAATAAATAAACTCTATACATAAATACGTAGCTATCGCATTACATTTATATCACAGTTCAGGGTCAGAGCAACAGCAGCTTGAGTGTGTCGTTATGAATGAATGTCTTTTGCGTGGTAAATACCTACTTTCTCGCCTCTCAAGTTCCCTAGTTCATATAAGGAGTTACCTACTGTTCTCAAAACTATAGATTTTAGAAATTTAGGTCCTAGTTTTGCATTGTATTTATCTGCTAGATTACTCTGTTTGAAATTTCTTCTATACACGCATTGTCCTACCTTATATGAAATATCTTTAGCTCGTGTATTGTATATTTTTGTGGATCTTTGGTGAGCTAGGTTAAGGTTTTCAAAAATTTTTCTTCTTAGGAGTGCCTGTTTGTCAGTCTTATTTATAATTTCTACGTCATTCTCTTTAACCAAGTCAAGTTTTCGGAGGAGCTCATACGTCTCACCGTTTTGGACCATTTGTGATCCGAAAACGGCATAGTATGGCTCGAATTTAATGGCATCATGTATCACGCTACGCAAAGAAAAGGCTGTATTGCTTATATGAAGATCCCAGTTACGTTGATCACTATTGATGTAAGACCTAATCTTCGTTAACACGGATCTGTTTACACGTTCCGAAGCGTTAGCTTGAGGCGAGTAAAAAGCAGTACGTATATGTTTTACGCCATACTTTTTCAGAAAGCTGGCAAACAAATCCGAAATGAACTGTTTTCCGTTGTCAGAGTGGATATATTCTGGCACACCGAACATGTGGAATACGTCTTCTTCTAGATATTTTACTACCTCAGCTGCTGTTGCTCGTCGTAGTGGTTTGAGAAAAACGTATTTACTAAAATGGTCAAGTGCTATAAAAATGTGTGTATGTCCAGTTTTAGTTCGTGGATACGGTCCTAAAAAGTCTATATACAGTCGTTGAAAAGGTCTTTCTGTAATTGTCTGTTGTCCCATTGGCGGTCTAGAAATTGAATTAGAAGGCTTATTGCATTTGCATATATCCAGTTATTAACATAATCTTTGACTTCGTTGGTCATATTCGGCCAGAAATACCTTTGGCGAAGCTTGGCCAAAGTTTTGTGTATCCCCCCATGACCAGCAGTGAAAGAATCATGCGCTGTCGCCAAAAGGCCCCCACACAACTCCCTCGGTACCCAGAGTTTCCAGGCCCTGTCTTCTTGAATGGGGTCTCCAGTTCGTCTGTCGGTCCGTTTGTAGACGAAGCCGTCCGAAATACATAAGTCAGGTAGTCTGTCCTGGTTTTCGTTTATAGTCTTCTTCAACTCAACATATTCTTCTGATGCAAAATATGGTGAATTGAAGTCAACTTCTGGCGTTTCGGTTGCGATCTCTTCCATATGGACTCTTGAGAGGGTATCAGGGACCACATTGAGGATTCCCTTTCTGTGCTCTATTGTAAAGTCAAAGCCTTGCAGCTTAAAACTCCACCGTGCTAGCCGACCACTCAAGTCCTTCTGCGTCATCAGCCACTTCAGGCTCGCGTGGTCAGTAATGATGGTGAACGGCAATCCTTCAATGTAGGCTCTGAACTTTTTAACAGACAGAACGGCCGCATAGCATTCAAGTTCCGTGACTGTATAATTCCGCTGAGCGGAGTTCAGTTTCTGGGACATGAACGCTATGGGTCGTTCGTTGTTCTCTTCATCCATCTGAAAAAGAACGCTCCCTACACCAGAAGATGAAGCATCACATTGTATGTAAAAGTGCTTCGTAAAGTCCGGATTCGTTAATATTGGTGCCGTGACCAAGGTCGTCTTTAAGTCCTCAAATGCTGTCAATGCTTCGCTCGTCATAACAAAGTCCTTCCCTTTCTTTAGACAGTCTGTCATTGGGGCTGATATAGACGCAAAATTTGGGATAAAGCGCCTATACCAACCCGTCATCCCTAAGAACCGACGGAGTTGTTTAGGGGTCTTTGGAACAGGGAAATCCTTAACTGCTGACACTTTTTCTGGATCCGTTCTTAGACATCCATCACCGACGAAATAGCCTAAGTACTTGATTTCTTTGAAGCAGAACTTGCTCTTCTCCACATTTATCGTCAGCCCCGCTTCACGCAAACATCTCGAGACCTCTTTTAGGGCGCTAATATGGCTTTCAAAATCTGGGGAACAAATCAAGAGATCATCTAAATAGACGAAGACACTCTCTCTCAAACGAGCGGGGATGACTTTGTCCATCAGCTTACACATTCTCTGAGCAGCGTTGCACAATCCAAACGGCATAACCGTGAACTGATACAACGGCCGCCCAGGGACTGTGAAAGCCGTCTTCTCTCTTGATTTCCTCTCCAGAGGAATCTGCCAAAAAGCGTCCTTCAAATCGATGCTCGAGATGAAATGCGTGTCGTGAAGGCGACTCAAAATTCCCTCAATGTGTGGGAGAGGGTACGCAAATTTTTTCGTTGCTGCGTTCACCTTCCGTGAGTCTAAGCATAGCCTGTTCTTGCCTGGCTTCCTAACCAACACAACTGGAGAGCTGTAAGCGCTATTGCTTTCTTCGATTACACCAAGTTCCAACATTCGGTCTAGCTCCGCATACATTAACTTCTGAACGACGGGTGAGATTGGGTAATGCCGTTGTTTGATGGGAATGGTGTCGTCTTCCATCTCAATGACATGCTCTTCGACGTGAGTCTTACCCAATCCCATTACCGCGAAAGAAGGGAATGTAAGCTTAACGCGTTCCAACTCTTCAGCTTGTGTTGGAGTAAGCTTACGCATTGAATCAGACTCTTGCCCTTCCGTCGGTGCTGGAATGTCTAGAGCGCAAATAACATTTGGAGCAACCTTGAAGGCTCTCCAGAAATCTACCCCTAGGTAGAGCTGTTGTTGCAAACTAGGAACAACATATAACTCCATCTCATGGGTGTTACCGCCCCATGTGATTTTGGTCATGAATCTTCCGTTAATATGTTGGTTTTTTCCGTCTGCTGTTTTTATGTCAACTGTCATTTTTGTCATTTTTATGTCGTGGTTCTGTATGAACTCTATTGCCCCTTTTCCCATGCAACTCACAGATGCACCACTATCCAATAGACCTACTATCATTTCACCGTCTACTGCTACTTTAGCGTAGGGTCTATTGTCGTCCGAGATTGCTAGTACAGTAGCTTCTATTCTATTCTTCGTCCTTCTGTATATTGCACATTTTTCCCTAAGTCTAGCTATTTTCCTAAAATTCCTTCTATTCGTATGGTCTTGTACTATCTCCGAATTGAAGATTCGTTTTCTTGCTTTTTCATAGTCCATCCTGCGTTCATGTAGACTTTTGTATTGCACAGGTGTTTCTAGTTTCGTACTTTGTAGTTTCGAATCGCGTCTTAAAATTTCTACTTTTCGGGGTTTTGTTTCTCCGGGAATGGCACATTCGTCGTTGGAGTGAACCCGGGCACACTCCCGACTTTCAGGTTTCCCTGACAAGAGGCGCATTTGAACGAAAGGTTTCCTTGCCCGCAACTAAAGCATGTAAGGGCGTGGAAAGTAGAAGGACATGTAACCGGAGTTGAGTTATTGTCTTTTGTCGGATCTGTCTTTTTGTCTCGTTCGTTGTTTCTGAAAGTCTGATGTCGTTTGTCTGGTTTTGTATTTGATGTTATTTTGTCCGAGCGGTTATATTGCACCGCGGCAATATGTGCTTCTCGTTCGTCGTCGGAGTCGGTCAAGTACTGTCTAGTTCGTCCTAACTCGTTATCCTCTAGCTCACTTATTTGTCTCCAAGCCTTTAGGTCTCTAGCTGTTAAATGTCTTTCAGCACGTCGGCACTCTTCCCTAAGGTCTCGGATATCCTTAATAGGACATCCAAAAATCAGTGTCGCCACCTTGTCTTTAAGATTTTGTCGGACTATGGAAACTAAATCCTTCTCACTTGGCCTATTTCTCATTTGCAACGTGAGACCCCTAACTTCCTCATAAAATTCGTCAAAACTCTCATTCGGTTGCTGTCGCCTGTCCATTATTTCCCTTAATATCTCGTGGTCTCTCTTACTGTTGCGGAATTGCCGCAATAACTCGGATTTTAAATCGTAAAAGTTAAGATACTCGTCACTGTGGTTCTCTTCAAGGAACTGCCAATACCACTTTTCTGCAGTTCCAGTCACTAAGTGGTGGAAGTTTGCAAAAACTTGCTCATTAGTTACCCCGTTCTTCTTTTGCAGGGTTTCAATCCTAAAAATGAAACTCTCGACTGTCATGGATTTTGATGTACCATCATACTTGATACCCCACTTATGTATGTCGATACGTTTCCCCTGGTCACTACATTGTCTGGTCGTTTCTTGCCGATTGGGATACCCAGTAACTGGAAGACTTATATCGGGGTCGGTAAGAAGCACCTCTTCCCTTCGATCACGTCTAGCATATGTAGCAAGAGCTGACTTTTCTACAACCCGCAATCGCTCACTCATAGAAGCCATATTCCCCGTTACCATCTCTATCATTGAATGTAATTTTGTCATGTTTTTCGTCTGTTCTGTAAGTAGTGTCAAAGTCTTATTGTGGGACTCATTTACTGACCGTGACACTACGCAGTCAATAACCTTTTTGAGACTACCACCCTCCATCGTTATCTCGTATTGTTCTTTTTCTTTGTCTAAACTTTGTTTTCCATGGTCCTCTTGTTCTATTAGGAACCGTTCTTGCCTTAATGCTTGCGTCAGTTGATGTATGGAGTCCCTTGTTTCGTCCGGGCCTTCCCTGATTGAAGGTAATGCCTGGGCCCCTAACTCTTGAGTGCCTATAGAACCCCCCATACCAGTAACGTTAGCCTGACGTAAATCACTTGCTACCACATTCCTATCTACCAAATCATCAAATGGATTTTGCAGAATGCTTTGGTTGAGCTCAATTTCTGACGGAGTTGGGCTAAGATCTTCTTGGGTGGTTTGTCGAGTAACCCGTCGCCTTGTTCTATACTGCCTAGGACCGGTGCCCTTTCTGACAGCACCCGTGTTTCTATTCATCGTTATAAAAAAAAACTTTAAATAGCAGAACAAAAAAAAAAATTTGGTTTCAAAAATTCAAAAAAGTTAAATTAAAAAGACTGAAAAAAAATTCAAAAGAAAAAGTCAAAACTAAAAAGGTTCAAAAGAAAAATTCAAAAATTCACCCAAAATTCAAAAGAAAAATTCAAAATAAAAATTCAAAAATTACGATTTCAAAAAAATTTATAAGTAGGAAAAATAAAAAAAAAACTTAAGAAACTAAAAAAAATTGTATCAAAATTAATTTTCAAAATTCAAAAAAAGGAAAATTAAAAAAATATGAAACGAAAAAAGTAAAAAAAATATAAAAAAATTAAAAGGAATAAAAAGAGAAAAAAAAATTAAAGTAAAAAAGGGAAAAAAAATTAAAGTTCAAAAATAATAAAAAGTATCTATCAAAAAAAGTTAAAAAGAATATAAAAAAAAACTTCAGTATAAAAACTGATTAATTAAAATTCAAAAATATCGTAAAAAAAATTTAAAAAAAATGTAAAAATATGAAAAAAATCAAAATTTTTGAAACCAAAGAAAATTTTAATAAAATCTGTGTGTTGCTTATCAATGATCATATAAAGGTGTGTGAGGTTACTGCTGAATTTCCAAACGATTCAAGAGAGAAGTAACAAAAAATGTTGTGTCATGTCTTGTCCTTTGTCAATTTTACGTCCTATTAAGTTATCGTAAGTTCTTTTCCTATGTCAAGTGTTAGTCCTGTTTACGACTGGTGCCTTTGTGACTCGGCGAGTGTTTTAGGGTAAATCTAGTATTCCTACCACTTCGGACTTTCTGGTGTTAAACCTGAAAGTTGGTTGGCAAAGAATTAGAAATACCCCTCCACACGAGTAGATTTCTGAAACATCTCACTCACGCCTCTCAATACGTCTGGCAAGGCCTGACTGTATGGATAGCAATGAGTGTTCTGGTCCTTCATTCTACTCCGCTCCCTGTAATACGATAGACTTCGTTCTACCTCACAAAATCTACTGATTCTAGACCCGTTAGACCGGACAGCTGACTTCCATCTACCGTTAAGCAAGGAGCTTCTGCGGTCTCCAAGCTTGTGCTCAAAGGATCGGAAAAGGAATTTAAAAAAATGAAAAAAAAAATTTAAAAAGGAAGTGAGATTGTTGTGAGTCCAAGGGGATGACCTTAAAATAAAAATCATCTCCTTGGAGTCCCAATCAATCCTTTAGCCGTTCGTATCGTTGGGCGCCATTGTTGCGTGTCAGGGGTACCACAGGGGCGTAACTTCATGAGTCGAAAAAGGGCGGTGGCATGCTTGCTCTAGCTCGGCTAAGCTCGACGGATTGGGGCGGTTCTTGCCCTTTTTCGATCTCATCCCACACAGCAAACAAAAAAAAAATCATGCCTAGGTCAAAGGATGAGGAAAGGAAGAGGAAATAGGATTATGGGATAGGTATTTGGGGAAGGAAATAAAAGAAGGAATAGCACAAACCTAGTTACCTATGCTACTGCATTGGTGAAAGGGTGAGACTTCAAGCTGACTTCTCGGCAAAACAAAAAAAAAAGAAAGTTAAACTAAAAGTAACCTAACACTAAACTATAACTAAGCCCTAAAATAAAAATTTATATCTGAAGGATATAATCTTAAATCTAAACCTATCTAAACTATAACTAAAGAAAACTTTTTCTTCGTTTTTTGTTTACCAAAAAAGTCGCCAAAATTCAACACTGTCTCACCAACACAGCAGTTCGCTGAGACCACAAAGACATTGCCTGGTGTTGATGGCAAAGGTCTGGCCTACCCTCCCTTGTATCGAAGATACAACCATTGCTAATTCCTTGGCCAAATGTTTATTGGAAATAGCCCCCGATTTGAACCTCCAGTCGTAACCTAGTTCATTTCTACTTACAATTTTGCATTGTATTCATTGTGTTCTTATTTTCTTTTTTTTTTCCAGATTGTCTACTTGTCTTGTGTCCGGCGATTGTATCACCACCAGAAGAGGTGGATCTTCATCAAAGGAACATCATCCTAACACCCTACATTGTTGTAGACAACCAGGTAACCTATTGCAGTTTCTGGCTATCGTGTGCGAATCTTTTAATTTACATTTTTTTCTTTCTTTTCATTTTTAGGTTCAACATTGTTTCAATTCTACAATTACGAGTATCCACCAGTGCAAAGATAAGTATTTCACCAGATTCTGTCGTAAAAATTAACCCTTATGTTTTATTTTAATTTAGGGATATTTTTAGAGACAGAATCTGATTGTTTTCATCGTGAAAACTTTAAGGATTTTTATACTAATTTATTTTTTGTTTCTTTTCAGGTATAGTTCTTGCCATCGTGCGATCGGAGTCGTGATGAAACGTCGAGAAGACACCATCAACACTTACAACAAGACCATATTCCGTTGTGATTATTGTGTTTTTTTACTTTCTGTAGTTTTGTTTTCTTTCTTAAATAAAAGTGTTTACTTGTGATTGAGTGTTTAACTAGTATCTTATAGATACTGAATTTGTGGTGCCATTTGGTCGTGTATAGTGGGATCGGATACGCAACAAGCTCGAAGACATTTGCTGAGTGGTCGTGAAGGAAATGGATTCGTAAGAAAAGTAGTTCGATCATTGGATGTGTTTTAATTTAAAACAATTGTGTATTCATTATGTCGTTCTCAACGTGTGGCTCGTCCCACTCCCTGAGTTACCACTATAATTGGGTTGCCGGGCATAATTTTAGGGGTTGATTGAGAGCAATAATAGATAGGTAATAGTGTTAGAGATTAGTGTTAGCAAAACTTATACGTTTTTTGAATTTTGAATGTTGTTACAGGTTGCGGCTGAGTGGGTGGGCTAAGTGCTATTTTGGGTTAGGAATACATATTTACAGTCTTTATGTCTCAGTGCTAAAATTTTAGAAGTAAGGTCTATATCACAGTGAGGTCCCTATCAGTTATCAAATAATCTACGAAATAAAATAAATAAGATTATCACAGATTAGAGTTTTAATAAATAGCATCCATCTGACGAATACGAACATTTATATCACAGCTAGCCTTAAAAGATAAGTACTTAAAATCTAAATAAATAAAATCTCTATACGTAAATAAATAAATAAAATCTATATAAATAAATAAATAAAATCTATAAATAAATAAATAAAATCTCTAAGTAAATAACTAAAATCTATAAATAAATAAATAAACTCTATACATAAATACGTAGCTATCGCATTACATTTATATCACAGTTCAGGGTCAGAGCAACAGCAGCTTGAGTGTGTCGTTATGAATGAATGTCTTTTGCGTGGTAAATACCTACTTTCTCGCCTCTCAAGTTCCCTAGTTCATATAAGGAGTTACCTACTGTTCTCAAAACTATAGATTTTAGAAATTTAGGTCCTAGTTTTGCATTGTATTTATCTGCTAGATTACTCTGTTTGAAATTTCTTCTATACACGCATTGTCCTACCTTATATGAAATATCTTTAGCTCGTGTATTGTATATTTTTGTGGATCTTTGGTGAGCTAGGTTAAGGTTTTCAAAAATTTTTCTTCTTAGGAGTGCCTGTTTGTCAGTCTTATTTATAATTTCTACGTCATTCTCTTTAACCAAGTCAAGTTTTCGGAGGAGCTCATACGTCTCACCGTTTTGGACCATTTGTGATCCGAAAACGGCATAGTATGGCTCGAATTTAATGGCATCATGTATCACGCTACGCAAAGAAAAGGCTGTATTGCTTATATGAAGATCCCAGTTACGTTGATCACTATTGATGTAAGACCTAATCTTCGTTAACACGGATCTGTTTACACGTTCCGAAGCGTTAGCTTGAGGCGAGTAAAAAGCAGTACGTATATGTTTTACGCCATACTTTTTCAGAAAGCTGGCAAACAAATCCGAAATGAACTGTTTTCCGTTGTCAGAGTGGATATATTCTGGCACACCGAACATGTGGAATACGTCTTCTTCTAGATATTTTACTACCTCAGCTGCTGTTGCTCGTCGTAGTGGTTTGAGAAAAACGTATTTACTAAAATGGTCAAGTGCTATAAAAATGTGTGTATGTCCAGTTTTAGTTCGTGGATACGGTCCTAAAAAGTCTATATACAGTCGTTGAAAAGGTCTTTCTGTAATTGTCTGTTGTCCCATTGGCGGTCTAGAAATTGAATTAGAAGGCTTATTGCATTTGCATATATCCAGTTATTAACATAATCTTTGACTTCGTTGGTCATATTCGGCCAGAAATACCTTTGGCGAAGCTTGGCCAAAGTTTTGTGTATCCCCCCATGACCAGCAGTGAAAGAATCATGCGCTGTCGCCAAAAGGCCCCCACACAACTCCCTCGGTACCCAGAGTTTCCAGGCCCTGTCTTCTTGAATGGGGTCTCCAGTTCGTCTGTCGGTCCGTTTGTAGACGAAGCCGTCCGAAATACATAAGTCAGGTAGTCTGTCCTGGTTTTCGTTTATAGTCTTCTTCAACTCAACATATTCTTCTGATGCAAAATATGGTGAATTGAAGTCAACTTCTGGCGTTTCGGTTGCGATCTCTTCCATATGGACTCTTGAGAGGGTATCAGGGACCACATTGAGGATTCCCTTTCTGTGCTCTATTGTAAAGTCAAAGCCTTGCAGCTTAAAACTCCACCGTGCTAGCCGACCACTCAAGTCCTTCTGCGTCATCAGCCACTTCAGGCTCGCGTGGTCAGTAATGATGGTGAACGGCAATCCTTCAATGTAGGCTCTGAACTTTTTAACAGACAGAACGGCCGCATAGCATTCAAGTTCCGTGACTGTATAATTCCGCTGAGCGGAGTTCAGTTTCTGGGACATGAACGCTATGGGTCGTTCGTTGTTCTCTTCATCCATCTGAAAAAGAACGCTCCCTACACCAGAAGATGAAGCATCACATTGTATGTAAAAGTGCTTCGTAAAGTCCGGATTCGTTAATATTGGTGCCGTGACCAAGGTCGTCTTTAAGTCCTCAAATGCTGTCAATGCTTCGCTCGTCATAACAAAGTCCTTCCCTTTCTTTAGACAGTCTGTCATTGGGGCTGATATAGACGCAAAATTTGGGATAAAGCGCCTATACCAACCCGTCATCCCTAAGAACCGACGGAGTTGTTTAGGGGTCTTTGGAACAGGGAAATCCTTAACTGCTGACACTTTTTCTGGATCCGTTCTTAGACATCCATCACCGACGAAATAGCCTAAGTACTTGATTTCTTTGAAGCAGAACTTGCTCTTCTCCACATTTATCGTCAGCCCCGCTTCACGCAAACATCTCGAGACCTCTTTTAGGGCGCTAATATGGCTTTCAAAATCTGGGGAACAAATCAAGAGATCATCTAAATAGACGAAGACACTCTCTCTCAAACGAGCGGGGATGACTTTGTCCATCAGCTTACACATTCTCTGAGCAGCGTTGCACAATCCAAACGGCATAACCGTGAACTGATACAACGGCCGCCCAGGGACTGTGAAAGCCGTCTTCTCTCTTGATTTCCTCTCCAGAGGAATCTGCCAAAAAGCGTCCTTCAAATCGATGCTCGAGATGAAATGCGTGTCGTGAAGGCGACTCAAAATTCCCTCAATGTGTGGGAGAGGGTACGCAAATTTTTTCGTTGCTGCGTTCACCTTCCGTGAGTCTAAGCATAGCCTGTTCTTGCCTGGCTTCCTAACCAACACAACTGGAGAGCTGTAAGCGCTATTGCTTTCTTCGATTACACCAAGTTCCAACATTCGGTCTAGCTCCGCATACATTAACTTCTGAACGACGGGTGAGATTGGGTAATGCCGTTGTTTGATGGGAATGGTGTCGTCTTCCATCTCAATGACATGCTCTTCGACGTGAGTCTTACCCAATCCCATTACCGCGAAAGAAGGGAATGTAAGCTTAACGCGTTCCAACTCTTCAGCTTGTGTTGGAGTAAGCTTACGCATTGAATCAGACTCTTGCCCTTCCGTCGGTGCTGGAATGTCTAGAGCGCAAATAACATTTGGAGCAACCTTGAAGGCTCTCCAGAAATCTACCCCTAGGTAGAGCTGTTGTTGCAAACTAGGAACAACATATAACTCCATCTCATGGGTGTTACCGCCCCATGTGATTTTGGTCATGAATCTTCCGTTAATATGTTGGTTTTTTCCGTCTGCTGTTTTTATGTCAACTGTCATTTTTGTCATTTTTATGTCGTGGTTCTGTATGAACTCTATTGCCCCTTTTCCCATGCAACTCACAGATGCACCACTATCCAATAGACCTACTATCATTTCACCGTCTACTGCTACTTTAGCGTAGGGTCTATTGTCGTCCGAGATTGCTAGTACAGTAGCTTCTATTCTATTCTTCGTCCTTCTGTATATTGCACATTTTTCCCTAAGTCTAGCTATTTTCCTAAAATTCCTTCTATTCGTATGGTCTTGTACTATCTCCGAATTGAAGATTCGTTTTCTTGCTTTTTCATAGTCCATCCTGCGTTCATGTAGACTTTTGTATTGCACAGGTGTTTCTAGTTTCGTACTTTGTAGTTTCGAATCGCGTCTTAAAATTTCTACTTTTCGGGGTTTTGTTTCTCCGGGAATGGCACATTCGTCGTTGGAGTGAACCCGGGCACACTCCCGACTTTCAGGTTTCCCTGACAAGAGGCGCATTTGAACGAAAGGTTTCCTTGCCCGCAACTAAAGCATGTAAGGGCGTGGAAAGTAGAAGGACATGTAACCGGAGTTGAGTTATTGTCTTTTGTCGGATCTGTCTTTTTGTCTCGTTCGTTGTTTCTGAAAGTCTGATGTCGTTTGTCTGGTTTTGTATTTGATGTTATTTTGTCCGAGCGGTTATATTGCACCGCGGCAATATGTGCTTCTCGTTCGTCGTCGGAGTCGGTCAAGTACTGTCTAGTTCGTCCTAACTCGTTATCCTCTAGCTCACTTATTTGTCTCCTAGCCTTTAGGTCTCTAGCTGTTAAATGTCTTTCAGCACGTCGGCACTCTTCCCTAAGGTCTCGGATATCCTTAATAGGACATCCAAAAATCAGTGTCGCCACCTTGTCTTTAAGATTTTGTCGGACTATGGAAACTAAATCCTTCTCACTTGGCCTATTTCTCATTTGCAACGTGAGACCCCTAACTTCCTCATAAAATTCGTCAAAACTCTCATTCGGTTGCTGTCGCCTGTCCATTATTTCCCTTAATATCTCGTGGTCTCTCTTACTGTTGCGGAATTGCCGCAATAACTCGGATTTTAAATCGTAAAAGTTAAGATACTCGTCACTGTGGTTCTCTTCAAGGAACTGCCAATACCACTTTTCTGCAGTTCCAGTCACTAAGTGGTGGAAGTTTGCAAAAACTTGCTCATTAGTTACCCCGTTCTTCTTTTGCAGGGTTTCAATCCTAAAAATGAAACTCTCGACTGTCATGGATTTTGATGTACCATCATACTTGATACCCCACTTATGTATGTCGATACGTTTCCCCTGGTCACTACATTGTCTGGTCGTTTCTTGCCGATTGGGATACCCAGTAACTGGAAGACTTATATCGGGGTCGGTAAGAAGCACCTCTTCCCTTCGATCACGTCTAGCATATGTAGCAAGAGCTGACTTTTCTACAACCCGCAATCGCTCACTCATAGAAGCCATATTCCCCGTTACCATCTCTATCATTGAATGTAATTTTGTCATGTTTTTCGTCTGTTCTGTAAGTAGTGTCAAAGTCTTATTGTGGGACTCATTTACTGACCGTGACACTACGCAGTCAATAACCTTTTTGAGACTACCACCCTCCATCGTTATCTCGTATTGTTCTTTTTCTTTGTCTAAACTTTGTTTTCCATGGTCCTCTTGTTCTATTAGGAACCGTTCTTGCCTTAATGCTTGCGTCAGTTGATGTATGGAGTCCCTTGTTTCGTCCGGGCCTTCCCTGATTGAAGGTAATGCCTGGGCCCCTAACTCTTGAGTGCCTATAGAACCCCCCATACCAGTAACGTTAGCCTGACGTAAATCACTTGCTACCACATTCCTATCTACCAAATCATCAAATGGATTTTGCAGAATGCTTTGGTTGAGCTCAATTTCTGACGGAGTTGGGCTAAGATCTTCTTGGGTGGTTTGTCGAGTAACCCGTCGCCTTGTTCTATACTGCCTAGGACCGGTGCCCTTTCTGACAGCACCCGTGTTTCTATTCATCGTTATAAAAAAAAACTTTAAATAGCAGAACAAAAAAAAAAATTTGGTTTCAAAAATTCAAAAAAGTTAAATTAAAAAGACTGAAAAAAAATTCAAAAGAAAAAGTCAAAACTAAAAAGGTTCAAAAGAAAAATTCAAAAATTCACCCAAAATTCAAAAGAAAAATTCAAAATAAAAATTCAAAAATTACGATTTCAAAAAAATTTATAAGTAGGAAAAATAAAAAAAAAACTTAAGAAACTAAAAAAAATTGTATCAAAATTAATTTTCAAAATTCAAAAAAAGGAAAATTAAAAAAATATGAAACGAAAAAAGTAAAAAAAATATAAAAAAATTAAAAGGAATAAAAAGAGAAAAAAAAATTAAAGTAAAAAAGGGAAAAAAAATTAAAGTTCAAAAATAATAAAAAGTATCTATCAAAAAAAGTTAAAAAGAATATAAAAAAAAACTTCAGTATAAAAACTGATTAATTAAAATTCAAAAATATCGTAAAAAAAATTTAAAAAAAATGTAAAAATATGAAAAAAATCAAAATTTTTGAAACCAAAGAAAATTTTAATAAAATCTGTGTGTTGCTTATCAATGATCATATAAAGGTGTGTGAGGTTACTGCTGAATTTCCAAACGATTCAAGAGAGAAGTAACAAAAAATGTTGTGTCATGTCTTGTCCTTTGTCAATTTTACGTCCTATTAAGTTATCGTAAGTTCTTTTCCTATGTCAAGTGTTAGTCCTGTTTACGACTGGTGCCTTTGTGACTCGGCGAGTGTTTTAGGGTAAATCTAGTATTCCTACCACTTCGGACTTTCTGGTGTTAAACCTGAAAGTTGGTTGGCAAAGAATTAGAAATACCCCTCCACACGAGTAGATTTCTGAAACATCTCACTCACGCCTCTCAATACGTCTGGCAAGGCCTGACTGTATGGATAGCAATGAGTGTTCTGGTCCTTCATTCTACTCCGCTCCCTGTAATACGATAGACTTCGTTCTACCTCACAAAATCTACTGATTCTAGACCCGTTAGACCGGACAGCTGACTTCCATCTACCGTTAAGCAAGGAGCTTCTGCGGTCTCCAAGCTTGTGCTCAAAGGATCGGAAAAGGAATTTAAAAAAATGAAAAAAAAATTTAAAAAGGAAGTGAGATTGTTGTGAGTCCAAGGGGATGACCTTAAAATAAAAATCATCTCCTTGGAGTCCCAATCAATCCTTTAGCCGTTCGTATCGTTGGGCGCCATTGTTGCGTGTCAGGGGTACCACAGGGGCGTAACTTCATGAGTCGAAAAAGGGCGGTGGCATGCTTGCTCTAGCTCGGCTAAGCTCGACGGATTGGGGCGGTTCTTGCCCTTTTTCGATCTCATCCCACACAGCAAACAAAAAAAAAATCATGCCTAGGTCAAAGGATGAGGAAAGGAAGAGGAAATAGGATTATGGGATAGGTATTTGGGGAAGGAAATAAAAGAAGGAATAGCACAAACCTAGTTACCTATGCTACTGCATTGGTGAAAGGGTGAGACTTCAAGCTGACTTCTCGGCAAAACAAAAAAAAAAGAAAGTTAAACTAAAAGTAACCTAACACTAAACTATAACTAAGCCCTAAAATAAAAATTTATATCTGAAGGATATAATCTTAAATCTAAACCTATCTAAACTATAACTAAAGAAAACTTTTTCTTCGTTTTTTGTTTACCAAAAAAGTCGCCAAAATTCAACACTGTCTCACCAACACAGCAGTTCGCTGAGACCACAAAGACATTGCCTGGTGTTGATGGCAAAGGTCTGGCCTACCCTCCCTTGTATCGAAGATACAACCATTGCTAATTCCTTGGCCAAATGTTTATTGGAAATAGCCCCCGATTTGAACCTCCAGTCGTAACCTAGTTCATTTCTACTTACAATTTTGCATTGTATTCATTGTGTTCTTATTTTCTTTTTTTTTTCCAGATTGTCTACTTGTCTTGTGTCCGGCGATTGTATCACCACCAGAAGAGGTGGATCTTCATCAAAGGAACATCATCCTAACACCCTACATTGTTGTAGACAACCAGGTAACCTATTGCAGTTTCTGGCTATCGTGTGCGAATCTTTTAATTTACATTTTTTTCTTTCTTTTCATTTTTAGGTTCAACATTGTTTCAATTCTACAATTACGAGTATCCACCAGTGCAAAGATAAGTATTTCACCAGATTCTGTCGTAAAAATTAACCCTTATGTTTTATTTTAATTTAGGGATATTTTTAGAGACAGAATCTGATTGTTTTCATCGTGAAAACTTTAAGGATTTTTATACTAATTTATTTTTTGTTTCTTTTCAGGTATAGTTCTTGCCATCGTGCGATCGGAGTCGTGATGAAACGTCGAGAAGACACCATCAACACTTACAACAAGACCATATTCCGTTGTGATTATTGTGTTTTTTTACTTTCTGTAGTTTTGTTTTCTTTCTTAAATAAAAGTGTTTACTTGTGATTGACTGTTTAACTAGTATCTTATAGATACTGAATTTGTGGTGCCATTTGGTCGTGTATAGTGGGATCGGATACGCAACAGGAATCAATACAAAAAGAGGTAAAGTCAAACAGATTTGTAACAGTCGACTTCTTTTGGACAAAACCATGTTGGCTATCACAAATAATAGATTTACAACTAAAAGATAAGACGTTACAGATAATGGATTCAAATAATTTGGGAATTACAGACAATTTAGCAATAGGGCGATAGTTAGTTATATCGTTTTTTGACCCTTTTTTATGGATGGGTATAATGAAAGCACTTTTCCACATAGAAGGAAATATTGAAGAATTTAAAGATTCATTAAATAGAACATATAGGGGATAGGATAAATAAGATACACATTTCTTTAATACACTAGATGGTACGCCATCAGGACCAGGGCTAAAACAATCGTCGAGTTTCAAAATATTCTGAACAATAGATTCTTCACAAATAGAGAAGTTAATTGTGTTAAGGTGTGAAAAAATAGGGAGGGAAGGTGAAAAATCAGAGGGTTCGTGAGAACCAGACTCTACAAATGCATCTTTAAAAAAATTAGCAAACATATTAGATATTTCTCCAGAATCATGACTGGTTACGTTATTAAAAGACATAGAGTTGGGGTAGCCGTCAATTTTTCTTTTACTACTCACGAAGTTCCAGAAATTTTTAGGATTTCGTTTTAGATCATTTTCGATTTTTAAAATGTAATCGGAATATAAAATATTAGAGTAGTCAGAAAACATAGACTTCAGATCGGAGTAAGCGATATAATCTTCATCAGCTCTGGATTTGGAATATTTCAACCATGCTTTGTTTCTTCTATTTTTTAGATTTTTAAGCTCAGTATTAAACCATGGTGGATTTTGAGATCTACTGCAAGATTTACGTAGTGGAGTTGTTTCATAAAAACATTTAAAAAGGATATCATAAAATTTTAAACACATTTCGTTAATATTACAATTAAAAAAAACTTGATTCCAGTTAACATTACACAACAAATTAAATAATTGATCAAAATTACATTTTTTAAAGTTGAACTCAAGATTTTCATTTGATTTGTCAAAGTCATTGCACAGACTAATGTTTAATGATATATCTAGAGCTGGGTGGTGCCGGTCTTCTTTTAATAGTATGATATCAGCAGGGGTTACAGATGTATCCGAATTTATAGTGTTCGAGAAAAAAACTAAGTCCAAAATATTGTTGAAACTGTTGAGAACCCCATTAAATTGACTAAGTCCACACGAGGCCAAACCATCAATTATTGAGAACTCATTAGCTGTGGAAGGGTTCGCAGGAGATACGATGTTGAAGTCTGAAGATATTTTCCATCGCAAGTTTGAGAGATTAAAATCGCCTAATATCAAGAGCTCGTCATTTGTATCCATTTGGTTATGTATGCTTTCAACACATTTAATACAACTTTCATACACATTGTTTATAGATCTTGGAGGTATATAGACAGAGATAATGTAGAGGTAACCAGATACCATTTTAATTTTGATACATAGATATTATTTCTATTTCAGAAGCTTCAAAAGCATCAACCAAATTACATATAAAAGAATTCTTCACAGCAATTAGGATTCCGCCACCAACTGTTTCAAGGTCATTTGAGTGGTGTCTGTCACGCCTAAAGACTTGGTACGTTGTATCAGAAAGCTCAGTATCCAAGAATGAGTCATTCAGCCAAGTTTCTGTCATTACAATAATATCATGAGGAAGGTTATTAACATTTTTATAGATCGAATTGATCTTCGTTCTAAGTCCATTAACATTTTGATAGTAGATTAATATTGGTTGAAGCTGCTTCTTTGGTGATATAGCATTGTCGGCCCCAAGCGAAAAGGGTTATGATGATTTGAAGTTTGTCTGTTATTTTGTTTGTTTACAAATTCATGGATTATTATACCATTTGGCCAAAGTGATGATGAGTTGATTAAATGAAAAACTGAATCAGGAACTCGTATTTTGAATGAAGAGTACTTAGAATGGTTACGATGTAATAACTTTTCAACTTGTATCATTGAAGAAATTCCAAACTTTGATGAGAGGTGGGTTTTTATATCTAGTGCATTCGTTATGGGATCGAGCTTAGAAATAAATAAAGTTCTATAGCCTTCTACAACTTTTAAGCCAGACACTATTGGTGAATCTGAAGATGAGGAATGCAAACGAGAGATGGAAGGTTGAAGTGTCGGTTGATGTTGATGAGATGGAGGAGTTGGTGTTGAAAGCTTACCGACATTCAATGTAGGTTGAATGTATAAAGGCATTGAAAGGGCAGATACCTTTGTTGCAGGTTTCTTTGTTGATGTATTTTGTGTTGAAGAATCTACATCTAGTTCATCACTTTTTCGTTTTGAAGGTGCAGCAGCACTTTGCACTGAAGAATTATTTACAGGATCTTCTTCCTTATCATCAATATTATTACATGTTTGCAAATTTTGTATACTTTGGTTATTAGTGCTTAGACTTTCTACTTTTTCAGTAAGATGAAGTAGTTGTGTGTAAATTTTCAAGATGTTTTGTATTTTTAAGTACGTCACGAGTAATATTTGCATATGCGAAGGGGTCGCATTCGTCACAAAAGTAATAAAACGACTTTCTTTCCTTAAATAGCTTAATGGTGCTAAACGGAGCGTCGATACACATGTTATGGAAAAGCTTGCGACAGTTGCCATGACACATAATGGAATCTATCATGTAGTCCGTATTTCCTTCACATATAGCGCAATTAGTCATGTTTTTTGATGTGTTGATGTTTATTTATTTTAAGTTGCAGACAATAATTTTGGTTCGTAGTGTTTTATTTTTGTTTGGGTTGTGTGATACGAAAAGAGGTTCGTGTCTTTGATAATAGTGGTGAAAAATATCAGCTGTTTCAATCTCAGAGGTGTTGTTTTGAATGAGTATTAGAAGAGATCAAATATATAAGTGTGAAGTATCGATATGGCTACGGCAGAACATCTACTAAGATTGCACTCACCAGGAAAGATGAGACAAAAGCAAAATATTACAAATGCTTGGTGCTGCGGTTGAAATATGACGACTTCCAAATGAATAAAATCCACAGCTTACGATAAGGTGTAGCGCACAGAATGAAAGATTATCCACAGCTTACGACGGGGCGGCAGCGCAGTGTTAGGTAATAAAACAAAAATAGAGAAAATCCCTTGATTTATGCAGTATTCAAATGTCTTGCTTCATTTGGCAGAACATATACAAAAAATATGCACTCACCACGGGATATGAGAAAGCAATTGTGTTGTAATAGTAAATTAAATAACGAGCGAGCGGGATGGGTGAAAGTTTATAATAATATCACTCAATTAATAGAAGAGAAAAATTGTGACTTTAATTTATTTTGTTAATAATTATATTGGTACATAAAAAGATCGCAATTAATAAAAAACTCTCGCATAGGATGAAATAATTAACAGATATAGTTAAATTATTAAAAACAACGTTTTATGAATTAAAAAATTAATAACTAATTAACAAATAAATCAATATAATCGCAGAGGAAAAAAAAAATTACGCAGCCTTTCGCACTTGACGACAAATGGGACGCATGATTCAAGGTATCGGAAGCCCAGTTTGTGGTTGCACAGATAAGTTCGGATAGCTCGTAATATTTTACAACGCTCAGGTTCCTAAGCACATGGACGGCTAATTTTTGCAGGGATATAGTTTTGAATCCATTCCCTGTGCAGGGACGGGTTAGAATATTCCTGCAGCGCCTCCCCGCTTGTCGTAAAAGGCGACTAAAGGAGTAAATACATCTAGGCCACAAACAGCAAGGTGAACCTAGCGACACGTAACACCTATAAACTTTCCCAAAAGTGTGCATCAGGGATGGAAAATGTAATTTTTCAATTGTACTGAAATCTGAGATAAAATTGTACTGAAATGATGTCAATTGTACCGAAAACAAATTTTGTATGAAAAAAATCAATAATTCAACTATTGAAAAGTTTTACAAAGTATTTTATTAAAAAAAAATCAAAGCAGAAAATATCAGTTTGTCTTCTTATAAAAAATATAAATAAATATAATTAGGTCCGCAGAAAAAAAAATACTATCTTCATTTAAAAAAAAAAATCATACAAAAAATTGAAATATAAAACTAAAATTCACAAATTAAATATCTTAAAAATGCACAGACAAAAAACCGCAATCACAAATCACATTCACAAGCTTACAGTTTAGTAGGCGTAGCTTACATGTAAATACAACAACTACTTAAGTCTATATGGACTTAGCTAAGTCCAGATAATTTTCGAGACTTAACATAAGTCCTGATAAAAACTGTGATGCAGAATAATATATATATATGTTATCGATAATTTGTTCAGAGAAGTCAAAAGTGACGTTTTTGGATGCTATCGTCAATACAGCTGACAAATGCCATAGCATGCACACTGCTTCCATCTTTTTGGAAAGAAGTTACTTAGTCCCGATGTCGTTTTTTTCTACAATTTTATATGGAAAACACGGCCAGTGTTTAGTAACCAAATCGAAGCCATCTCTGAAAGAAAGCTGATCGATAGAGAGACAGAAAAGCAAGACGCCATCTAGAAGTGAAAACTGTAATTAAGAGTTACAGCTGAGAGTTATTAGGTGCGTTTTATTATTCACGAATCTATCTGGATCTGGATCTGGATTAAGTTTTAACATGTATTACAAAAACAATTTGGGATCCTGTTTTCTATCGGGATCTATTTCAAAGATCCAAAAATCAGTTAGTACACTGGCGAGTAGATGGCTTTTTATGGTAAGATAGTGTAAGCTATAGTGTAAAGAAAAAAGACAAGAAATAATTGAAAATTTACAACTTATTTTACTTTACTTTAGATGGCGCTTACAGTCCAGGGTGGACTACGGCCTCAACCAACAAGCCTCTCCAGCTAGCTGCCTCCAGTTACGCACTCCAAGTTGGTTGAGGTCGCTCTCCACTTGTGCGCGCCATCTGAGTTGAGGTCTTCCTCTGCTGCGCAGACCATCAGGGGTGGATTCGAAGATTCGACGGGCTGGTGCGTCGGTGTCCATACGCTCCACGTGTCCCAGCCATATCAGCCGTTGTATTTTCAGCTTCTTGACTAGGTCAACGTTGCTGTAAAGCCCGTACAGCTCGTTGTTGAACCTTCTCCTCCATACTCCATCGATACAGACTGGACCGAAGATCAAACGAAGAACTTTTCTTTCAAAGCACCCACGCAGATTTTCATCCGTTTTAGACAGTGTCCATGCTTCTGCCCCATACAGCAGGACCGGGATGATGAGGGTCTTATACAAGGTCTCCTTGGTTCTTTGAGATAGTGCTTTATTACTCAAATGCCTTCTTAGCCCGAAGAAACAGCGGTTGGCAAGAGTAATTCTTCGCTTGATCTCTGCACTGATGTCGTTTTGCGATGTTATAGTGGAACCCAGGTAGACAAAGTCTTTGGCGACTTCGAAGTTATACCTATCCATCGTGACGTTTTGCCCGGGTCGTAGATGTTGAGATTCCTTTCTCGATGATAGCATATACTTCGTCTTGTCCTCATTAACAGCCAAACCCATTTTCGCCGCCTCCAGTTCAATACTTGCAAACGCACCGGTAGCAGCTCGCTTCGTCCTCCCAATGATATCAATATCATCCGCATAAGCAAGCAGTTGAACTGACTTTTGAAAAATTGTACCTCTTACTTACAAACCCAAGGATAAAAAGAGACGGACTTATAACACTGCTGTCACTAAGATCCGTATCGTTTTATTTTCAAGGGAAGATCCAGATCCGGATCCAGATAGATTTGTGAATAATAAAACGCACCTATTATTCTGGTAAATGAATACATTCAGGTCAGGATGATGTATCCAATTTTCAATTGCCTTTAATGTGCTTTTGGAAATTTTGAAATTGTACTGAATTGAGACAAATTGTACTTTTGTACTTCTACAAACTCAATTGTATCGAATTCGGTACAATTGTACCGAGTTTTCCATGCCTGGTGTGCATGCCAGTCCCTGGGTTGGCACGACTGGAGATCACCGGTGCCGTAAAAGAGAGATCAAATACAAAACTGGAGCATGCACACGTCGATACTTACAACGGATTTTGTGAATTCAAGCATTATGGAAGTACTCGTCCGAAATGACACTACCCCGCCAGGCACTACCATTGTTACACATGGTACTGATCCTGGACCGAGCAGCAATGCTCGGGTCAGAGCTAGACGGATTCCGGGGGCTAGCAAAGTAATGCCGCAGATTATACAAAATCTGAGAGTTGCGAGTTGGAACGTTGGCAGTATGACAGGTCGAAGCTTCGAGCTGGAAGAGATGATGAAAAGAAGGCGAGTGGACATCTTATGTGTTCAAGAAACAAAATGGCGAAACACGGGAAACAGGGCCCGTTTCTTGGATACGAGGACAAAAAACTATAAGATGTTCTACTATGGAACGGAAAAGGGTAAAAACGGAATCGGAATCATCCTTGCAAAACATCTATTAGGCAGCGTATTGACCATTTCGAAATCCAGCGACCGTTTGATGTCCCTTAAATTGGTGATTAAAGGAAAGTTGTGGAATATTGTCACTGCATATGCTCCCCAAATTGGATGTGAGCAGGTGGAAAAAGATGCATTTTGGCTAGACTTTCACAATCTACTTAAGAACATCCCAAAGGAAGAGTTTTTGTTCGTGGGCGGAGATTTGAACGGACATGTCGGGAAGACAAACGAAGACTATGAAGATTGCCATGGAGGCCTCGGATACGGCACCAGGAACCCTCCTGGTAAAGACATCCTGAGCATGTGCAAACATACGGTCTTATCGTACTAAATACCATGTTCGTCAAACAAAGCCGACACCTGGTCACTTACAGCAGTGGTGGAAATGAAACCCAGATTGATTACCATTTGGTATCTAGTTTCATGAAACCCCGGTAAAAGATTGCAAAGTGATATTAGGAGAAGCGATCGCCCACCAACACCGTCTCCTACTGACAGAATTTTTTATGGAGACAGTGAACGACAACAAACATACAAAAACTTTTGGGAAGATCAAATGGTATAATCTGGATAAGGAAAAAGGCGAAGCTTTTATTTCGAATATGCAAAACGTTCTGTATAACAACACCGATATAGTTCGAAATGAAGAGAGTACAGCACAAAGTATGTGGGATCTCCTACAGAGAACTTGCAAAGAAAAAGCCAAAACACTGTTAGGGGTTTCAAAAGGACACAACCAACAAGGCAAAGAAACATGGTGGTGGAATGATGAAGCTAAATCAGTTATAAGTAAAAAGAAAATGGCTTTCAAGGCTTGGTCGAAGTGCCCCTCTAATGATACAGACCAAAAGTCACGCCTCGAAGTGAATATAGAAACTGCAAGAAAGAAGCGAAGAAGAAGTGCGCCCAAATTCAAGCAAAGAATACAGAAAACCTGTATCGGGAGCTGGATGAAATTTCTACCCCGACAGCTGGTGCTATTCAAGAGCTACGGCAAAACACGAATAAGGGCGCAACTAACGGGTGATTTTTTTGAGGTTAGGATTTTCATGCATTAGTATTTGACAGATCACGCGGGATTTCAGACATGGTGTCAAAGAGAAAGATGCTCAGTATGCTTTGACATTTCATCATGAATAGACTTACTAACGAGCAACGCTTGCAAATCATTGAATTTTATTACCAAAATCAGTGTTCGGTTCGAAATGTGTTTCGCGCTTTACGTCCGATTTATGGTCTACATAATCGACCAAGTGAGCAAACAATTAATGCGATTGTGACCAAGTTTCGCACTCAGTTTACTTTATTGGACATTAAACCAACCACACGAATGCGTACAGTGCGTACAGAAGAGAATATTGCGTCTGTTTCTGAGAGTGTTGCTGAAGACCGTGAAATGTCGATTCGTCGCCGTTCGCAGCAATTGGGTTTGTGTTATTCGACCACATGGAAGATTTTACGCAAAGATCTTGGTGTAAAACCGTATAAAATACAGCTCGTGCAAGAACTGAAGCCGAACGATCTGCCACAACGTCGAATTTTCAGTGAATGGGCCCTAGAAAAGTTGGCAGAAAATCCGCTTTTTTATCGACAAATTTTGTTCAGCGATGAGGCTCATTTCTGGTTGAATGGCTACGTAAATAAGCAAAATTGCCGCATTTGGAGTGAAGAGCAACCAGAAGCCGTTCAAGAACTGCCCATGCATCCCGAAAAATGCACTGTTTGGTGTGGTTTGTACGCTGGTGGAATCATTGGACCGTATTTTTTCAAAGATGCTGTTGGACGCAACGTTACGGTGAATGGCGATCGCTATCGTTCAATGCTAACAAACTTTTTGTTGCCAAAAATGGAAGAACTGAACTTGGTTGACATGTGGTTTCAACAAGATGGCGCTACATGCCACACAGCTCGCGATTCTATGGCCATTTTAAGGGAAAACTTCGGAGAACAATTCATCTCAAGGAATGGACCGGTAAGTTGGCCACCAAGATCATGCGATTTGACGCCTTTAGACTATTTTTTGTGGGGCTACGTCAAGTCTAAAGTCTACACAAATAAGCCAGCAACTATTCCAGCTTTGGAAGACAACATTTCCGAAGAAATTCGGGCTATTCCGGCCGAAATGCTCGAAAAAGTTACCCAAAATTGGACTTTCCGAATGGACCACCTAAGACGCAGCCGCGGTCAACATTTAAATGAAATTATCTTCAAAAAGTAAATGTCAATCTAACGTTTCAAATAAAGAATCGATGAGATTTTGCAAATTTTATGCGTTTTTTTTTTTAAAAAAAGTTCTCAAGCTCTTAAAAAATCACCCGTTATCTTCAAAATTTCCGCTCAAAGAAGAAGAAATGCCCAGGAGATTTGTTCGCCAAAGTTCATTAACAATGCTCAAGGCCAACTACTTGTTGAAGACAACGAAATTCTTCACAGGTGGCGATTTATTGTGACGGACTTCTAAACGAACAATTTCCAAGGCTATACTTTCCAATAGCTTCACCTAACTTAAGCGAAGTATCCGACGTCACAGTCGAAGAAGTTAGTGAGGCGGTAAAATACTCCAAAAAGGGAAAAGCTGTTGGCCCAGACGAAATACCCTCAGAGTTTTGGAAAAAGATAGGAGACATCGGGTTTAGATGGCTCATGATTCTTGTCTCCAAACTTATACGAGGTGATCGCATGCCTAATCAATGGAGGAAAAGTTACCTTCTTCCAATTTATAAAGGAAAGGGTGATACTCGAAGCTGTGATAATTACCGTTCGATTAAGCTGATGTCACACACCATGAAGATCGTTGAGCGAGTCTTGGGTAGCCGACTGCGAAAAATAATTAGGCTATCTGATGACCAGTGCGGGTTTGTCGGGGGTAAGTCAACCACGGATGCAATCCAGAGTATAAGAATAATTATGGAAAAACATCGGGATTCTTTGAAGGATTTGCATGTCGTATTGGTTGATTTTGAAAAAGCATTCGATCGGCAACCACGAGATTTAATATGGGTGGCCCTCAGGCAACGAGGAGTTCCAGAAACCTATGTGCGGATAATTATGGACATGTATGATGGAGCAGTTACTAAAGTAAGATGCGCAGCTGGAGTCACCGAAGAATTCGAAATCACAGTAGGTGTACACCAGGGAAGTGTCTTGAGTCCCCTGCTCTTTATTACAGTTCTTGATTACCTGCTTGAAGGCAAAGTGACGGATCCAAAAGTGCATCAGTTATTCTTTGCTGACGATGGAGCCATCATAAGTGAAGACCCGATATCCCTACAACGAGCACTTGACGTATGGGTGGATGTTCTAGAAGGAAGTGGGTACCGCATAAGCGCGAAAAAGACAGAATACCTATGCTGCCCATTTTCTGATCCACACAGGCCTATTCCCAGACATTTATTTGAATGGAGTAGTGCTTCCCAAGTGTGAAAAGTTTAAATATCTGGGGTCTATGATAAATAACGAAGCTACTTGTGATGACGATATCAATAATCGCGTAAGCGTAGGGTGGATGAAGTGGCGGGAAAATTCTGCTATCTTCTGTGACCGAAAAATGCCCCCTAAGCTGAAAGGAAAGCTCTACACTTCAGTTGTGCGTCCAGCACTCACATACGGTTCACAATGTTGGACAATGTACAAAAAGTATGAGAGTAAGCTAACGGCAGCTGAGATGAAGATGCTTCGTATGACAGCAGGAGTTACAAAGCTTGATCGAATTAGAAGTACGAAGATCCGAGGAAGCCTTCATGTTAAGAATACCATTTCCCAACAAATTGAACACGACCCGACTCAGTTGGTATTGCCATGTTCAAAGGAGAGATCCTGAGAACCCCGTCAAAAAGGCAATATCATACAACGTTCCAATTCGAAATAAAAAGAAAGGTAGGCCTAAACACTCCTGGTACAAACAAATGCAAAACACCAGCATTCAGTTGGCCTCAGAAATGGAACAATACAAAACCGGAAGGCTTGCCGCCGATTTCTGAGGTCAACCCGGCGAACCCCACAGGCGGATCACTAGTGTGAAGCAGATACGTGGGAGAGTTATGATCCCCTCGACGTCGAGATCATAACAGCGCCGAAGTAAAGGAAGAAGAAGATAGTTTTGAATCCATCCGCAACCGGCCCAAATGAACATCTTAAACTATTAATTCTTTTTCGTCTCATCGCATCAGAAGATGTTCGACTGCATAAGCTATAGTGCATGCGAGACTGTGTTGGGGGATACGAGAATCAGTGATCTTTTAAGTGCACTAGCAAATAATCAAATCTTTGACTAGGTTTTGAAGAGTTTTATGTACTCGTAACAACGATTGCCGCAAAAAAGTTCAACTATTTTAACGCCCAACGACAATTTGGGCACTCTGGTTAGAACAGACGGCAAGATCATGGGCTTCGATGCTAACTCTCAGGAAATTCTAGTAGTTGCCAAAAAATAATCTTGAATCAAACCAATCAACAATTTTTTAAAACTATTTTTTTGAAAATTTGTATATACAATATTATATGTTATGTTATGTTACTTGTATTGCAGACTTGTATTTTCACAATCTGTTCGTTCTTATACTATAAGGCCAAATGTTTATACCTGCACAATTTCTCGTAGACAATTTTTCATTCATGCTATTCGTCTTTATAAAGAACTTCCCCTCAATGTTAGAAAAAGAAAGAATGTACATTTCTTATTGTACAGCAAATGAATAATAAAATACAAATACAAATACAAATTCAAAGCAGATCTTATACTAAAAATATTTTGAGGGCATCGTTCGATTGCGGCTTATTTAAGTAGACTTCAGGAAACCCCACAAGAACGAAAATCGCACAATTTTGGCGGGGGAAATTCACTTCACCTTTCACAAATGATAATCTACCCTCTAATAGTCTATGCAGAACTCTATTGGGGCGTTTTCTGTGTGGCACGTCTTGCTGGAACAAATGTAGGGCCAAGTTCATATCGTTCTATTCGTAGAGAAATTGGTTATCATTAATTTTCTTTTATAACTCACACGCTTTCAAAGGTATCTTAAGAGACCCTTATAATGTTAAACACAGCACGGGCGATGGTGAGGAGAGAAAGGAGGTGTCGATGAACATTGGTTTTGAGTGTTTGTAAATTGAAATGACAAGGGAAAACCGTGCCGGGTAAGTTATTCCATAATCGTGTTGTGCGACTAAAAAACGAATCTCTACATTTAGCTCGATGGTGAACTGATAAGCATTTCTAACAAAGCGGGTATCACGGCTGGACAGATAAAGGAGAGGAATGGAACTGCCTGCTTCGAGTGAGCATTGCTAGTGAAAGAAGCGATAAAACCACGAAATACATGAACATTCCGACGGTGTTCAAGAGGTGGAAATGAATCCATAATTGCTCTGTTTCCTACCAGTTTTAACGCTCTGTTCTGAATTCTATCCAATAAGTGATGTGAAGTTTGTGCACAAATAAAGTACTGTACAAGACTCAAAATCGAACAAGATGAGTCTATTTTTAACCTTCTATGTAAATGTGCTATCTATCCCAAAGGAGTATGGTTCAACTTGAGATTTCTATACCACAATAATTTCCTAATGGTCTTGTAAATACAGGCGTTAGCAGTCTTCAGAAGACTTTTCACGTTCTTTAACGATCATGTGGATTTACAATGCAGTAATTTTTGGTCCCCAAATGTCAGTTTTCCAGCCGGCAGCCTCTTCACCCAAAACTCCCCTAACTTACCTACTTGAAATTTCTCCCTCCACTCCTTAAGAGCAAATATGCTCACAGATAACTCTTTGATGCTGTTTTTTTTAATCAATTACTTGGGTACCATTTTTTTGCGACTATCAAGCCAAACCCCAATTCGATAAAATTGCTTTGCTCCACTTTCCCTAACAACAAGAGTCGCGACATTCGAAAATAATGCCTTAATCCTACAAAAAAAAAATAAGAATAGCTAGCTTCCTTCTATCCTTTAACTGATTGAGAAGAATTTCGTACCTGCACCACCTCATTTAGATAATAGATACTGACTTTTTGATTCTGCAATGCACTGCATAACATTTGCAGGATGCAGCATGCCATTTGGCAGTTAAGGCTGCTCTTCCCATTAGTGCAATGCTGTCTGGGGATGTCATCACAGTAATTGCATTCTATCGATAAAATCAAAAGTTAAAACAAAGAAAATCTTTGTGTAAAGGAACATTTTCCTCTTTAACGTTCGCGCTCGAGTATTGTGTCCTTGTTCCAATTTATTTGAAAACATCCGTATGCTATATCTCAAAGGACTCCATTGGCAACTGAAACTTAATATTTTTGAAGACAAAAACAAAGATCACTCTAGGTTGAGTGAGGGGTACTGAGAGGGGGGCACTTGCAATTAGGTGTTCGAAAAGACCAAATCGCTTAGTCAATATAGAACATTTTGTAGGATATGAATAATTTTGTGCTTGTACTTGACCAAATTTATTCACCAATTTTAAAAGTTTGTCCTAAAGTTTGTTAGGACAACACTCTTTGCAGCATACAGTAAAGCCATATTCAACAAGTAGTATTCCATTAGCTGAAGTTCTTAATGTGCTTGCATAGTTCTGCAATTCAATTAAATCATTTGCTCAATGGATTATGAAAGTTTAAAATGTTCTCTATCGTCGCGTCATGTAACAGTCAAAACTTAATATATATGCAGTCTATACTATATGCATGAAGTAAAAAACATGCTATTTATAGGGGCAGGTTTATTGTCTTATTCAGTTTAAAATAATACCAGTTAAAGTTTAATTTAAGTATAATTGATGTTAATATTAATTTTAACATATGGTGAAAAAAGGTGCAACATACAGTGATATATGGTGAGATTTTGTCATTTAACCGTCTCACAGTGCGGTATTTTGATCAAAAACCTGGCCAAAAATATTTGGGCACATTTTTCACATCAAATAGGTACCAAATGACTAAAAAGTTATTTGGAAGGATAAATTTTCATTTTTTGGGTACAGTAAAACCCACTTAAGTGCTTACCCACTTACCTCGCGATTAGCCGAGAGAAAAAAAATTATTAAAAATCAAAGAAAGCACGTACAATACTCTGCTATAACTTTTTTTAAAGCTTATATTTCATTCTTTATTTTGTTTTTTGATGCAAGCTGTTTCATTAAATAGTTTTTGAGAAATTAAGTTTTAAAGATGAAATTTAGAAAAAAAAAAAAAATAGTTTTTTAATTGATTTTTTATAAAGTTTTGCAATTTTTAGGACATTTTTTATTTTAATTTTCAATGGCCTAATAAATTTGTATTCAAATACTAAAAACCTTATTCCAATAAATATTATAGTTTCTAAAAAATTAGAAAAATACTGAAAGATACTTTTTTCCCAGAAAACCTCTTTTTTCGATTTTTTTATGAGTGGATTTACAACCGGAAATTTTCTTAATGCAGGTAGCCAATTTAAAATATCTGCGACCCTTTTAATCCAAAATTTGAGAAGGGGATTAGTTTTAGTTGCATATTTTATGATTACAGGTCAATTACTCAATAAAAAAATTAATCTTTTTTGTCTTATATGCAAGTAGGTAATAAAAAAAGACCTGGAATAATTGAATTTTCTAGTTTATATTTTATTATTTATTCATCATCATAAACATCTTCAAAAACATCATCATCACCATCATCATCATTATTACCATCATCATCATCATCATAATCATCATCATCGTCATCATCATCATTGTTATTAACAGTCAAAAATTCGAGAGCCTCCTTTGAAAACGACTGTTTATTGGTCTTACTTTTTGTCCTTAAACTACTGAGATAAGGGTCTGACGTCAATAGAAGCCGGTTAATCACATCCTCGTTGCATGCCGTCCTGGAGAATTTTCGTGAAAATTTTTCTCTGTATTGGCGGAAATGCTTATTTCTAGCTTCCGCGGCTTCTTCGGACAACTGACCGATTGGCAACAATGCATGGGATATGACACTAGCAGAATGAATTAAAATCTTATGCACTGTTGGAGACATAGGCTGCCATGGATATAAGCTAACATAATGTTTAGCAGTATCCATCGTGAATTTTTCGAATTTTTTAAGATCTATCTCATAACCAGAGGATATCACTTCTAATATAGTTTTGAATTTGTTAATTAATGATAAATCCACGCCTGTAATGAAAGCTGCTTCTTCTTGGCTATTGAAAAATCTACGAGAGGTGTTGCCGTCATTGGTGTTGCCAAACCCAGCTTTTGGAATGTCCACCAGTAAGCCCAATTTGTCGTGGAACTCTTTTTGTATCTGTCTCTTGGCCGCTTGAATTTTTTCCCGGTCACTTTTATCTGTAACGCGTCCCTTATGCACGTCCGCTTTAAGTTTGTACGAAAGATGCACCAGAAATTCGAAAAACCTAATCCTGGCGTGTAGTATTGATAGCCCAAATCTGAAAGTCTCTGGATTCTCTGGTTCTGTAGAAGACAAGTCGTTGAAACTTTTTGAAGTTTTTCCGCATATGTAACAACGTAATGTAGATGAAGTATTCGTAGCTGCATTACACACCTTTCCATCGACCATTGTTGGAAGCAGTACATGGTTGATTCTTATGTTGTCGCTTACTTTTGTTGCTTGAAGATTTTGGGCCTGGTTTTCAATGTATTCGATTTCTTCATTGGTTATGTCCTTATTTTCTTTCAAATAACGAATCCGTATTGGTCGGCACCACCTCGGTGATGAAGGGTGGATATTTTGCCATATAATTTCACTCCCAGACTTGAGACGAAGAGGCACAAGGGAACTCAAAAATATATTTGCATCACTGTTGTCGTCATCTTCAAATTTCTGCTTGTATTGGCTTTGAGTAGATCCATCGCATCCCCACTTATATATTAGCTCTAAATCGGTTTCCCTGTTATCCAAGCACTGTGAGAGTTCTGGTTCCAAATATTTACATAATCGCGATATTGTGTGATCCACTAAATCTTGGAGCTTCACTTCGGCAACTGTCTCACTGAAGCTTTTTGGTGGATAACATTCTTGTTTAGCTTTATACAAGTAGGTGTAGCACGGATATATATCTTTGTTGGCTTGATGAATCACTTCGTATTGACTTACAGTTAAATTGGCATCGACGAATATCCTCAAGGCGTTTTCAGGTGTGTGTTTCTTCGTTTTCAGGGCTTTACTGCCAATCGCAGCTGCTTTTCGGAACTTCATAGCCCTGGTTGGAGTTTTTGTCACAGTTTGAATCACTTTGGCTACATCATTATTTCCCGTCGCTCTTTGACTCATCTGTGCTGCGTATGTCAGTTCATCAACAGACACATTCCTTCGAAGTTTCACTGTTTTTCGACGTTTTGTTCGGTCACTTGATTCCCCGAATTCTTTGCTTGGGCGACCTTTAGACCATCCGGGAAGTATGCCAATAGGTAGTATTATTTCTTTGCTAAGCCACTCTTCATTCTTATCCAAGAAACGGCTTTCTATTCTGTGGCAGAGTTGCCATCTTCGTTTATAATTTGGTTTGAACGCCTTGATAATGTTGAGAAGTTCATCTTCTTTCTCTGGGGGACAATTTGTTATATCCATAAGTTTTTTATCCAAATCTTCAAGTTTTTCGTCAAAAACCTTTGTGAGCTTCCTTTTACTAACTCGTGAAGCTGTTTTCTGGTCATGGCTAAGGTGGAATTAGAGTCATCTGGAATAATATAAAAATCTATTATTAAAGGTCGTTTTAAAGGGTTTTTTTTCAAAGCCTCTGTTTTTTCTTAGGTGCAAACTTGTGCAAACTCTTGAAATGTAAGATTGTTCTACATATCCAGCAGTTTAATAAAATGTATGATAGACTATGTTGCGGCGTGTTGCGCTATTTCAAAAACACTAATGTTTGAAAAAAACAGCGAAAAAAGTGCAATTTTTTTAAGTGATTACTTCAACTCATCGATATGAAAAAGTTAAGATGGATATACAAATAAATTTTTGCTTAAAATACTATACATACCTTGATTAACGATATCCATATCAAATTTTTTCACTAAAATCACTTTTAAGACTGAAAAAAAACGCGCAAAAAATACACTTTTTTTTAAAAACCGCAAAAAAAAATCGTGCTTACTCAACTAGTACTAGTTGCAACTGATGGTGTCGCGAACGGGGGTGACCAATTTATAGATAGACTTCACTAAAGAGTAGCCTGGTTATATACCTGTTATCGGACACAAGCTTAATCCTGGGAGGTAAAATTTTTTTTTTTGATTTATGGCCAGGTTTTTGATCAAAATACCGCACTGTGGCGTCTATCGTCTCATGGATTCTGTCAGGTGGTGTCGTCGTGAGAAAAAAGAGATATCCTCTCGGGTTGTCCTCTCCTTTTATAGGTCTTCTATTGTTTCATCCAATAATTTGGAAGTAATGCACTGGATTATACCAATCATTCAGTAAATCCAGGATTGGAATGATTCGGCTGATGAGAAGTTTTGTAGTGCCAAATAAAGAGTTCCTACATAGATGAAATATGTGAGTAAATTTTTATTTAATACGAGAACTTGCGATAGGTACCTATAATGGAAATATAATATATCAGGTTATGGATTAGTAAAAATTAGAACTCAAGATTTCGATCAGACTGACATTACGATGATAGGGAAGGCGAAAAAAGGGGGTCTCGCAATTCTGTCGACTTCAAACAGAACGGCTCGGTCAATTTTTTTTAAAATTTAATATATGGGTGATTCTACAAACGATGGAATTTTCGGCGGCCCCAGAAATATTTTGAAATCCGTTCAATTATTTAATCTGATATTTTTTTTATAAAATTAGATCTGATAGATACCTGGCCTAACAATATTATTAGGGTGACCTTATTTTATATTGCTCAAAAAATTCTTCAAAGTGTCCCATTCTCAGTCCCTTGACGTATCCTCAGTGCGTTTTCACAAAGAAAAATTATAACCGTTCTCTTATTTCAGGTCTCACACTAAGATGAATTCAACCGAAGTTACGCCAAATAATACATCTTTTCTACGAAATATATAAATGTTTTTTAATAATTTATTTTATTACAAAAAAAACTTAATTAAACTTTGTCCCCCGCATTTCATATCAGTCCCCTGGAATATTGGAACAGTCGAAAAAATCAAAAACTAGGATATCGATCGAGTTTCCAATACTGGCAATTTGAAGTACCAAGTCTCGTTACAATAAAATCGTGCTGTAACTCGTTTTTGTTTCTTATGTTAGTATTGTGAAAAAGACATTTGTGCAAGAAGTCGTGGATTGTCCGTTTAGTTTATCAGTCCTCTGGTGAGGTTTTACAAAACAAATTTGTGTGTAAGTAGGCATATTTGTTAGCAGTATAGTATAGGTTTGATAAAACTGTAATTTTATATATATTTTTTTGATTTTTTAAGTAAAACCTTAATATCTTTTTTGCGCAAAAACCATGAAAAACCTCAGTCCCCTGGTCTTAGTCCCCTGGCTAATAAATAAACAAATGATATTTTATTCAGAAACCTGAGAATTTTTAAGTTATGTTGAACTTCGAACTTCATTGCGAAATATTTTTAAAATTTTTAAAAAGAATATAATTTATTTTATATTGATTCTAAGTAGAAAAAAAAATATTATAATATATTATTTTCTTTTAATAAAATGCTAAGTTATTATGTATTAACCATGAATTAGTATGTTTATGAAGGCTAATTAAATTTAATTTCTATATTTCAGTGTGTACCCAAGAAAAAATACAAAAAAACTAAAGATTTATTCAGTCCCCTTAAAAAAAAAACTCAGTCCCCTGAACATCCTTTTTCAAAATATGTCCTTAAAATCGTCATTTTTAATTTTTTTTACTGGCCGCTTTCAACAACGCAAAGAGACATTCTAATGATCAACTAGAACAATTCTTACGACTTTTGGCTTCCAAAAATGTAGTGCCGAAATTTGTAACATTTTATTCCATTCTTTGTAGAATCACCAATAGAGCAGTTTTTAAATTTTTCCCCGGAGACGTTATTTTCTTTTTTTTTTAAGAACAAAAAAAAATAGAAACCGTGCAACTGATGTTGATCAATTATGGTCAGAAAATGTTCGAACTAGGGCTTTGATCATAGTGGATTTGAATTACATTTTTTTTTAAAGATTCTAAAAAGTTCTTAAAAAAATTTATATCAAAAACTTAAACAGCATATAATTAAGATATTAGTATGATACTACTTAACAATTTGATAATTTAAAAAAACAGGTTTAACATTGTACTAATTCACCTAAAATTTTGCGTAAGTAAGTTTAATATAATATCAATCAAATTCAATGAAAATCATAATTGAATGTCATCTTTATTTTCTCTATTATTTTAGTTTGTGACTTTGGATATATTCAAATAGAGCCGCGAATCTATTTTTCCCATAATGTTCCTTTCACTTATAACTTTGTATATAAAACTTATAGTACTCTCATGAAGAACGATTGGGACGACACACAGTGCGTCGATTGTATCCAGGTAGTGGAAAAAAATCTATTTTTCAAAAGCAAGATAACTGTGTTCAAAAATTGGTTGCTAAATGTAATAAAAAGGGAATTTTTCTCAATTTGAGGAATTTTCACGCCCCCTACCATGCCCATTTTTGATAGTAAATTGGTTACATGAAGTTTTCTAGTACGATAGTGATTTAAATTATTAATATTCTGTTCAGTGAAGAAACTATGAGTTAAAATAGTGCAAAGTTCGCCCACTTACACGCCCACTTTTGCTATAAAATTGATTTTTTTTTTTATTTTTCGTATGATATTGAAAAAATGTACAAAATTAATTTGTTTCATAAGAAAAATTTATTTGAACAAAAATCCACCCACTGCCACGCCCACAATTGTAAAATGATTAGTTAGAAACCAAACATTTAAAAAATGATGATTATGATATACAAAAGTTGTAATATTTTAAAGGTTAGTAGGAAAGTATTTATTTTCTCAAAGCACAACGATCACAGAATATATCGCATAAAAGATCTTGCAAAATATAATGGATGTTTTTATTGTTGACAAAAATTATTATTCAAAAAAAGTAATAACAAAAGGAAAAACTGAAAAATAAACAATTACGAAAAAAGATCACTGTCCGAGTCTTCGAGTGTATAAGCGATGGAAGTGATAACGTTTATTTATTTCTGAGCAAGTTGTTGATGCGTGTCTTGCTAAGATTTACTTACCTTCAGGCTCTAAATTTGATTGCATATTTAATTGTACCTCCATAAACTGCAAAACACCAGGTACTCGGGCCGTTGAATTAGAAAACCAAACATCAAAAAGCTCCCTGTTTGAACACATTCTGTAAAAAATGCTCGTAAACAAACACTTGTTGAAAGAAAAATTGCAAGAAAAACTTACTTTTTTTTAAAAGATATGATTGTTTTCTTTCTTTAAATAAAAACACTTTTTTCCCATATGGCACCACACAAAATATATGACTTATCAAAGTCAGTACTTAACACGAACAAAGAAGCTTTGATTTAGACTCTCAAAAAACAATTTAAATTTACATGTAAAAAAAAAAATATGCAGTTAGAATATGTTCTTTTCTTTTCTTCAGTGAACGCTCTTTCAACCGGTAACTACAAATCCTACTCTCACTATTTGTTATTTTGCTGATCTTCGGACGATCTCTGACAACAGAAAATTGAACTTTATCATAAATAAACTGTCGATTGATTTATTTAGACTTATTACCTTGAATTTAGCATACTTGCTACACATTTTTGCCACATTTTTTTTTTTTTCATTTTTTTCCACTAGTCGCCGCACTGTGCGACATCTTAAGCATAGCGATGGTACTTGTGAAATTTGTCTCTGGTAAATCTAATAATAAAATATTCTCTTTGTTACTACTTGTTTTGTATCTTGTCATACTCTCCACTGTAAGATCGTGCGGTAATTTCGGCGCCACCACCAGGATAGCACCGGTACCACAAAATCGAGCTTCATAATAATACTATGTAAGTCTATATACATGGCTAAAAAATGTACATAACTATAATACGGCTGAAATTAACAGACAAGTCTCTGCTTGCCCCCAAAATACATATGTGTATATCTTAGGCGCCAGTTATACATACAGTGTTGGCCAAAACATTAGCAACTAAAACTACCTCCATCATTATGTCTTTCAAAAATGAGTAACTAAAACAAATCATGTTGATTTTTTTTCTAAAATTTAATACATTATGTATGTACTTCTGAATAGACAACAAAAGAAATTAGTTTTCAAAACTGTTCATTAAATATGATATAAGTAGTACAGTGAACCCAATTTTTTGCTGGTCAAAACAAAAGCAACTTTTTATTTCTACCTCTCTTTTTCTTATTAATAAATAGAAGTTAGACCGTTAACTACAAAATTCATTGCTCATAGTAAAGGTGTTGGCAAAAAGTGCAGTTGAATCTATTTATTAGGTATTATTCAATTCACGAGCAAGCTAATCAGTGTTCTTAGCTAACGTTTGTAAAATGGCCCGAAACGAAATAAAAGAAAAAATTATAAAAGAACATAAAAGTGGAAAGAGTCAAATTAATTTATCGGAAAAATATTCCATTCCAAAATCAGTGATTTGCCGATTAGTAAAATTCTATAAATCCAGAAAGTCATTCCAAACGGTTCATCGAGGTGGCAGACCAAGAAAAACAACAGAACTAGAAGATTCTGCTATAATAAAATCAATTAAAAAAGACCCTTTTATATCATCGCGAGAAATAAGAGTCCAACTAGACCTGGGCGTAAGCGCGAGAACAATCCGGAGACGAGCTGTTGATGGTGGACTAAAATCCTTCAAAGCTGTAAAAAAGCCTTTTATTTCAACCAAAAACAAGCTGGCGAGATTAAAGTTTGCTCATGACCAAATCAACTGGACCGTTAGAAAATGGAGTAATGTACTCTTTTCGGACGAGTCCAAATTCAATTTCAAGGGTTCCGATGGTTTCCGTCGTGTTCGCAGACCACCCAAAGAGGCACTAAATCCACGTTACACCAAAGCTACTGTAAAACGTGGAGGAGGAAACGTAATGGTGTTGGGATATTTTTCAGGACATGGACTGGGACCGATTCACAAAATAGACGGTACAATGGATCGTTTTATGTACCGTGACATTTTACAAAGTGTAATGCTGCCACACGCTGAGGATCAGTTGCCTCTGAAATGGATATTTCAGCAGGACAACGACCCAAAGCACACGTCTAATACGGTTAAGACGTGGTTTCAAGAAAACCGGATTGACGTGTTACAGTGGCCAGCACAGTCTCCAGATCTCAATCACATAGAAAATCTATGGGAAATTGTAGATCGACGAATTGTAAGGACTAATTGCAAAAATAAAAGTGATCTCTTTGAACAAATTAAATTGGCTTGGGAACGTATCCCAAACAGCATAATAAACAATTTAATTGACTCCATGTCTCGAAGACTTGCTGAAGTGATAAAAAACAAGAGGTTTGCTACCAAATACTAGCAATATTTCATATAGTTTTAAAAAAAATATGTATTTGTTAAAAGTTGCTTTTGTTTTGACCAGCCTAATATTGAACTAATTGTACTAATTTTACTATATTTAATGAACTACTACAAAAACCATTTTATTTTATTTTACACTAGAAACTGTAAATATTTATTTAAATTTTAAAAACAAAAATATACCATGAAAGATTATTAAATTTGTTTTTTAATTACTTAATAATGGAGGCAATTAAAGTTGCTTTTGTTTTGGCCAACACTGTATATGCATACGTAACTACCATTGATACTTGTAATAGACTTTTTAATCGTTAATTTTAAGACGTTACACATTAGACTAACTCCTCCGACTCTTTTTTACGTCTCTTCAAAGTAACAAAAACGAACTTATTTATTTTAAAAGTTAAATATTGAA
Source organism: Philhelius festivus (assembly GCA_963931855.1). Classification (NCBI taxonomy): domain Eukaryota; kingdom Metazoa; phylum Arthropoda; class Insecta; order Diptera; family Syrphidae; genus Philhelius; species Philhelius festivus. The sequence goes on along the minus strand of OZ007556.1, from coordinate 55,467,626 downwards.
AGAACGCATTACTGGACTCAGCTATGTAACGTAAAGTTTTTTTGTTCTTATGTTTAAACAGGGGTGATATTTGATACAACATTAAATTTGTCCATCTATATTCAAACAGAGATGTTAACTGATATGAAATAAACTGCTTTTACACGAAAACGATTTTTAATCTTTGTTTCTCTTTTGACTTCCTTTCGATTGCATGGACACTATTAAGCACAGCGTGTTTTTTTGGAAAAGTTATCCGTAGTACAGTAGGATTTTATATGAATAACAAATACAACATCCGCAGTAGGATCACTGCCGATAAAAGGAGAAGTGAAAACCGGCTGCGTATAGAGATTTGACGTTTATTCGAGTATCGGCAGTGATACTGCGGATGTTGTATTTGTTATTCATATAAAATCCTACTGTACTACGGATAACTTTTCCAAAAAAACACGGCTAACATGTTCATCAACTTCTGTCGTGTTGGCGGATTTGTGTAATGTGAGCACCAATGTGAACCCACCTTACTGTTTCAGGTTCTGGCTTTGGGTTTTCACTGAATGCTTTCATTTTTCATATTCTGGATTTGACATTTCTAATTATGTGTCAGTCGATTTGACATTTCTAATTGTTTTTGTTTTTGTTTTCCGGGCATTTTTTTGCAGTTTTTATTTATTATTTTAAACAATGTCTGTGTAGTATATTTAAATAATTTTGGCATATCTATGCAAAAAATGCTTTCGTTTAATATGTAATTTATGCCGCTTCGGTTTTTGTGGGCCGCGAAAAGTGTACCACAAAAAACATGTTCGCCGTTTTATTATATGATTTGATTGAAAAATAAATTTCCAGAAGAAAAAATCCAAAATTTGACGTAAAATGGGAAATGATGGAGCCTACCAACCATATACCTCAACAATCAGTGGTAGCATATCTTCAAAAAGTTAGCCGAAACCATCGTAGGCAACTAACCAGAGCAGAGAAAGAAAAATGTAAAAGGAAATCCACATGTGAAATAAAATGAGTATTGAGCTAGGAGAAGAAGATCCTTTGTAAAAAGAAGACAACTTCTCAGCTCAAACATACCAAAGAGTGACTTCATAAAAAAGTTAAGCAACTGGCTGCCGAAACCAGGCTCTTCGAAACAGTAAAAGCAACATAGTCACCAATTCACATGTAATAGTATATTATATTAGGCATTTTCAACAGTTGATAAATATGATTAATTAACATCAATATGAGTGAGCAATAGGGAAAAAAACAAACATCTTCAAGTCATTGAAGCACCCAGAACAGAAAAAGTAGGCTTAGTTTTAAAAAAATCTTAAGAACAACTAGGATCTGATAGTTTAACAGTAGAGCTCTTCAAATAGGGAAATGAAGGGTTTGGTAAAATGCATGCATCAACTTTTCGACCAAGTATAGGCAGAAGGAAGTATGCTCGATGACTTGATTATCAGGCCCATATGCCCCAGCTACAAAACTGACAGTACTATGCTATATTTGAATCAATAATTCAACAAGTCCAATAATAGTGCTAAGTCTTCTACTTGGCTGATTTATTTCAGTAGTATATAGAGTTTGTATTATAAAAATCTTCATATAAATATATATATATATATATATACGGTGCTAAGCATAGTATATAAGTTTCTGTACAACATGTTGTCTAAGCGATTGACCATAGACCAAATATTAATACTGAGGCAAATTCAGGTAAAAGACTAACGAATTGAAAGCCTTAATTCACAGACTTCAAAACCGCATTATGAAACCATTGTTTGTCTGGAGATTTATAAGTCGATTTCCGAATTTGTGATCCCCGAATATTCCAGAAAATGTCGTGCACTGTGGAACTAGGGAATAGCTGTTTCGAACAATACTAAACATACTATTATATGTGACTTTTCTTCAATATCGTTCAGAAGCAGATTCTACGCAGAGTAGTTGGTACAACCAAGGGCACTTTATTCAAAAAATTTTTTCGAACTATTGGGGTATGGAGATGATAATGACATCATCGGGCATTCACAACGTTCTGTAGTAGACATCTTTAAAGCTATTGAAGTTTTTCTCCTGATCTTGCTAGTCTTAAAGAAATCGATTACAGACAATACGTCACTCTTGATAAAAACAACTTCTAAGTAGCTTCGTTAAGGATGACTGGGGGATCATCTACCTCGAAGTAAATATATACTCTTCGGAGATCCGACGAAGAAGTAAGCCAGAGAATCGCTGCTATTTTCGGTTTGCCGAAACAAAGCTTGAAAACCCTCCACGCGAAAGCCAAGTTTTCAAGTCCTGCTCTACGAGGAGAACTGGAAAGAAAAAAAGATTTTCCAAGGATATTTGTTATTTATGCGAGGGTGGTGAATGTAGAAGAAGATAAAAACAAACTCTATGATCTGTATCAAAATGTGGATGCAGTTCGAACGTCAAAACTCGTCGACTGCATTGGCACGGCTACATCGAGTGAATACACAGGATTATTTTTGCCAAGAGGATGTTCGAATCCCAGCACACAGCTTCGGGATGACAAGGAAAACCAAGCCGCATAGTGGATGCCGAATTGATTTGTTAAAATGACGGGAAAAGCGGGATCGAAAAAAAGGAAAAGCCGCCTTATCTCAAGCAGTGACTCCAGATTGATCGGGACGTGGGCATTATTATTAGATTTTTGAAGATTCACGGCTTTGACTGTTTCTCTGCGAATGGTCTTCAACTTCTATGTTAACGTACTTGAGATATACTCGAATTAACTTTTCATGCCGATTATGAAGAAATATAAGTATTTATTTCCAACTAAGCACAGGCATTCATTCTTTATTGAATTCCAAACTCAAATATTGAAAACTTTAATTTGAATAAACAATCCGACAAACATAGAACACCACACAGATATATTTTGGCAAGAACCGAACCCTAATCCAATAATAAAAGCCGAGAAAAGAAAGAACTTCAGTCCCTGACTAGATATCTAAAAATATTGTTCCTGTTCTGAACCTAGAGAAACTGCACTTCAGGTGGACCCATGTGTGTTTTTGGAAAAAAATGTTTGCCTCAACAGTAAAGTGCATGAGAATTCCCATTAGGACAGTGCGGTGCGGTGGGGGTAACACACTTGCAATGACTCCATAGCAACGTGACCAAAATTCAATGAAAACATTGTCTGCAAGTGTTTGATACATTTGCCCACATTCGTCTCCCCCCCCTCACTCCAGCATTATTTGATTTTATACCTTTTGCTTTCTGAAGCTTGCCTTGGGGTTCGTTTAAAAAAAAAAAGAAGAAAAATGAATTGTATTATCCCTGGAGGAGGGAGCTTCAGTGATCTGATTTAAAATGTGGTGAAATAATAGAATCAGAAATAGCATTAGAATCATATTTTGGAAAATTGCAAAGGTTTGAAAATAGTAGAGAGATAAGAGGCATGTGGTTAATGTTGAGAGATTTTTAACTAAAATGAGAGACGTGAATAAAGTGCTTTACGATAACACAATCTTACAACTTGAAAAAGGAAAAGAGATATCAGGAAAATTAAATTTTGTACCCTCTAAGGTACATTTTTTCTTATTGTATGCCAAACGGGGGTTAACTTAAATCGTATCTTTTTATCTTATTCAAGTTCAAATTCACATTGAACATTATTTTAATTAAAAAGTTGAAAGGGAACAACTACACCTTCAGTGTCTTTCATCTAAGCAACTATCAACGGGTTGCCATTTTGGAGGTGGCACTTTCGACATCATCTGTCGATGAATGATGCGAATGGACACTGAAATCGTTGATACGGGCGATTTTAATTTACACAAAGCTTGTGTATTTTGGTCGGACAAGATCCGACATGTGAAATAATCTGATTACAAATTGTATTCTTTTTAGAATGATAAAATTTATCCCGAATAGGGCAAAATCTATAAAACCTAAGAAATTCATGGTTTGATTCATGATTTTGATCAATTTTTGTATACTATATATCCATAAAGGTTTCAATAATATTGTGCAATGAAATTTTCAATTTGTTACTTGCGACTTATAGGTACTATAAGGCAAGTTATGCATTCGGGAAAAAATAATCGAGCTCGAGATTTTGATCAAAGTTGACATTACGATGATAGCGAAGACTAAAAAAGTGGGTCTTGCAATTCTGTCTGTCTGTTCGACTACAGTCTAAGCGGCTCGGCCGATTTTCCTTAAACTTGGTAGATATCCTTTTTAATTTTTCCCCCCACACGTTTTTTTCTTTTTTTTTTAAGACCAAAAATAACGGTGCCTTCCATATGAATTTGTTTCGAAATTTTATAAATATTTTTTTGTCCAAAAACTGTTCAACAGATTTAAAAACTAGAAATACAAACAAAATATTCATTTAGTTAAAGCGGTTAAACGTTAAACGGTTGAAAAAAAATTTCCCAAAAATGGTTAATGTGGGCACCCCCCATGGAACCTTTTTTTTTTTTTTTTGATTTTCTCAAAAACGGTACGACCGATTTTGATCATTTAAATAGATCACTTAAATAGAATAGTTTATTCAAATTTTCCAACTTTTTTTTTTTGATTTTTAAAAAAAACTTCAAAATTTTTTTTTTCAAAACTCAATATTTCGAAACCCCTATGCTAGATTTTTTTTGAACTTGACAAATAAAATATAATATAATATAATCTACAAGGTGTGAGAAAAAAAGTATTTTACCTAAAAAAATGTACCCGCCATACAAATGTAAAAAAAAATTAAAAAAAAGTTTTCAAAAATCGTATTTTTCTCAAAAACGGCGCATAGAATTTTGATAAAATTTTTTTCCTTTCAATTAATTTTTATGATCTTTAATTCAATAAAAATAAAATGCACGACTGGGTCGCACGAACTTGCTCCTATGTAATAGACTAGGAATTTTAAAAACGGATGTTGTTAAAGAAAACTGTTAATAAGGATAAAATGAATTTTTTAAATTCTTTTAGTAGTAAGAGATAAAAACAGAATGCTATGCAAATATGAATTTATGCAAGAACAAAAATTAGTGTAGTGGTTCCTTAAAAAAATAAGCTTTTATGTACAAAATTTTTAAAACATTTTTAAGAAAAAATTTTGGTACACCAAAACCTTAAGTTTTTATTATTGTACGAATAAGAGTCTAATTTCCAAAAAAAATACTAAGCCGTTCTTGAGATATCGAATTTTCCAAAAAAAAAAAATGACTTTTTTTTTTTAAATTGAAAAAAATATTTTTTTTTAAGTTTTGGAATGCAATGTTTTTTAAACTTTTTAGGAGCTTCGTTATAAAAAAATTTCATTAAAATCCGTTATGCCGATAATGAGAAATTCAAAATTCGAAAAAATCGTTCTATGGTAGGTACAGTCACTAATATCTAGATTTCAATTTTTTTTATTAAATTACAGATCGTTAAAATTAATCAAAAAAAAATTTTAGCAAAATTCTCGGAACGGTTTTCGAGAAAAATTCGATTTTCGAAAACCATTTTTTTAAATTTGTATGGAAGGTACCGTTAGTTTTAGATAAAACAAAATTTTTTTTCTCAAATCTTGTAGATTATGTTAAAAAACTTTTATTTATCAAGTTTGAAAAAAATCGATCTCGGGCTTTTCGAAATATTGGGTTTCCAAAAAAAAATTTTGAATTTTTTTTTAAAAATCCAAAAAATAAAAAATTGAAAATTAGAATATGTAATAATATTCAAACTGTGGAGGAGCTTTACTACAAAAAAAATCATCAAATTCGGCTGTACCGTTTTCGAGAAAATCAAAAAAAAAATGGACCCAGGGGGGCTACCAAAAATAACAATTTTTTGGAAATTTTTTTTCAACCCATACCTAGTTTTAATTAAATGAAATTTTTCAAATTTTTTTTAAAAAATTCTGTCAGACAGTTTTTGACTAAAAAAATATTTATAAAATTTCGAAAAAAAATCGTATGGCAGTTATTTTTGGTCTTAAAAAAAAAAAGAAAAAAACGTGTGGGGGAAAAAAATTAAAACCCATATGTACCAAGTTTGAAGAAAATCGGTCTAGCCGTTTAGGCTGTAGTCGAACCGACAGACAGAAATGCGAGACCCACTTTTTTGGTCTTCGCTATCATCGTAATGTCAACTTTGATCAAAATCTCGAGTTCGATTTTTTTTTACCTATAAGTCGCAAGTAAAAATTTGTTACAGCTAGTAATACCATATATGTAGAACGATTTTTTCGAATTTTGAATTCCTCATTAGGCATAACAGATTTTAATGAAATGTTTTCTTCTAAAAATTGCATTTTGAAACTTTAAAAAAAAAAACTTTTTTTTGAATTTAAAAAAAAAATCTATTTTTTTTTTTTGGAAAATTCGATGTCTCGAAAACGGCTCAATATTTTTTTTTTAATTTAATTTTTGGTTTAACCAATAATAAAAACTATAAATTGGCGTACGAAATTTTTTTCTTAAAAATGTTTTAAGAATTTTGTATATAAAAGCTTATTATTTTAAGAAACCACTACAACGACTTATAATTTTTGTTTTTGCATAAATTCATATTTGCATAGCATTCTGTTTTTATCTCTTACTTCTAAAAGAATTTTCAAATAGTTTAGGAATTACAGATGTTTTGCAAATTGGCCTGATATTAATGGGCTCACTTTCGAACCCAAATTTAAAATCTGGCGATAAGAAAGAAGTTTTCCAATCCTCTAGGAAAACACTTTCCCTGAGAAAACGATTAAAAATATATTGAAGTGGAACTGCTAAGGCACTAGCACATCTTTCTAAAACAATGGGGGCAAGGCCATCAAATCCCTGCTGCTTATCCTCCACTTAGATAGATAGATAGATAGATTCTTTATTTTTTCATCATAAGGTTTACAAATTTGTATACTTAAGAATAAGGACATGGCAATACTGTCGTCTGCCTGAATTATTTAACCCTAATACTCGTGCTTTTAGGAATGGTCATCCGTTTACCTTTGAGTCCGACTTCGGACTATACGAATATAGAATGCTCTACCTAGATCTATTTTTCCTTCCCATTGTTATATTCACAAATTTAAGGCTACTGTGCATAGATATCTCCTTTTAAACACTTTCTTGTTTTCATTATGCTCGTAGCACACAGCACACCTTACAATCGATTTATTGAACAGTAAGTTTGATGAGCGTGTTATCTCAAGAAATGGGTCAGTCGATTGACCGCCTCGTTCGTGCGATTTAACGCCTCTAGCCTATTTTCTTTGAAGCTACGTTAAATCATTGGCTTATGCCAACAAGCCGACAGCGTTGGAAGAGCTCAGAGCCAACATTGAACGCGAAATAGCGGCCGTTTCAGCCGAAATGTGTGGCCCAGTCATTGAAAATTGGGTCCAACAAAACGACCACTGCAAACGTGCCCGCGGTGGCCATAAGAATGAAGTCGAGTTCCATTCATAAATGTTTTGATTGTACTTCAAGCCGATAATAACATTTTTGAAATACCTCAAATGGTTTGCGTTTTATTAAAAAGAAAAAGTTGTCAAGTCCTTATTGGAAAACCTTTTATATAGATAATTTGTAAACTGAAAAGTTGATAGAACTACAGAAATTAAATCCTGGTTCATTCTTATTAGGATTCCAATAAATGTATTTGGTACATTGAAGTTAAGTTTTTAAAAATAGATAGCTTTCCCTAAAACCACTGCTACCTATTGTCAGTTTGTACTAAAATTACCACCGCAGACACCGCGATCTACAGAAAGTGCAATTTCAGTTATTCCCATCATTAAAATATTCATTAAAGTAATTATCATTTTGAAATTTGACGTCTTAATCTATTCAAAGCTTCAACTACTATATACTTCCCTGCTCGCTAATTAAGACCATCTCAAACTTCTCCGGTTGCAAAAAAAAAAGACGACTTAATTATTTAACCCCATAACTCATTTTAAATCACAATATTGTGCAAACTCCGACTCCTCTTCCGCGATGCAACTCCGCACTTCACAATAGAACCAAAGACATTTTCTTAATAAAGCTATGTAAATTAAACCCAGGATCCACCTGGAAAGGTGGCGCTGGCTGGCGCTTACGATGATTCAAAAAGTACTAGAAACAGCTAAAGTTTACAACCAGTTGTTAGATGAATAAAAAAGTTGGTATTCTCGTAAATCACAGGGGCAGCGTATTGCAGTGTGAGAATGTTTTATGTTTTTATGTTTTATGTTACCTGGTTTCGGTTTTGGTTTGTTTGCTGCACTGCATAACACAGCAGCACCTTTTTCTGTTCCATTGTCCCGTTGATGTGATTTATGGTGCGAAAGTTGTTTTTTCTGTGGAAAGCTATAGCTGAGTATCTATAAGAACTGATTTATATAGCTTGGGTGGGGTGCGTTATTGTGGGTTGTTGTTATTGGATTAGGAGTGTTTTATAATAAATACTGGCTTAACACATTGTGAACGACTGAGTGGGTGTTTATTTTGTATCTTATATTTATTATGGGATTTAATTTAGGTAAACATTTAGTGAGATAACGAGTTGTCAGTACACAACACAGCCATAAAATGTTTTTTTTTTAATTACAAATGCATTGTTAGAAATATATGGAGGTTAAAATAATAATTATTATGTTTTAACAAATCAATCTTTTTTATTCGGTATCGTGACAACAATGATTTGTTTTATTTCTTAGTTTAGTTTTTTTGACAAAAATATAAATAAGACTAAGACTCCTTTTGTTTTAAAAAAGGTGTTTTGCACTATTTAAAGTGAAACCCCTTGTGGCTATTAAATGGATATACTATATAAATCCATCGTCTTTAAAATAATTAAGCTAATAGTATACATTTAAATTTTCTAAAATTATATACTGCAGTACTTCGAAAATATTGGTTCCTTTCGTAAAACAAGTTAAGAAAGTATAAATTTTGTTGTTATAACATTTAAAATAACTAACGGATAAAACTTAGTGTATCATGCCTCTCTCAAAAATAGAAGTCTGAGACTTTTACTTAATAATAATATAATTTTTCAGTATAACTGACGCAAATCTACGAAAACATTCTAATAATTTAAAATAAAATATTAATATTGAAATTTATTGAAAAAGAATCTGTTTAATTGTAAAACGGAAGAATTTTTTTTTTAATTTTTGAATTTTTAACCAAAAATCTAAAAAAATATTTTTTGAAAGTTCTTGTGTTTCTTTTATTTTCGACTTTTTAATAAGACCCTATTGATCATAATTTTTACACAGGAGTTCCTTGTATTTATGAAACAATATTGAACACACGAATTTATTTTTGCGAAAATTCTATATTTTAGAGACATGACCAAAATTTGTACTTACAATGAGGTACTATAGGGTAACTTGTGAATTTGGAAAATGTGAGTCCCGATTCATCAGTTTGTATGTATGTCTGTATCGCGACCTACAGCCTAATCGGCTTTAGCGATTTTCTTCAAACTCAATATTTAAGGTTCTTCGATGCTTCCCTAGAAGAGAAATTGTTATGTTGATTTTAGCTCCAAGACTAACGATACCTGCGATACAATCGTTATACAAAATTATATTTATCTAGCTTACTTATTTTATTTTCAACGATGTTGATAGAAATACAATGCACGACAAGGTCCCACGAATTTGATCATATGCTTAAGAGTCTTAGAATTTTTAGATTGGATATTATAAGAGTAACTGTTCATAAGCATAAAATTCAATTTTTTAAAACCCATTTAGTAGTACGTGATTAAAACACAATGTCATGTGATTTCTTAAGTAAAAATGAATTTATGCAAACACAAAAATTATAAGTCGTTTCAGTGGATTCTTTAAAAAAATAAATAAATAAGTTGGTACGCCAACTTTAAGTTTTTTATTTTTGTACGATCAAAAAATAAATTTCAACTAGAAAAGACTGATCCCATTTTTGAGATATCGAATGTTGAGAAAAAAATGATTTTTTTTTCAACAATTCAAAATACTTTTTTTAAATTTTTGAAATGTAATGGCTTAAAGCTTTTCTTTAAAAAATGTCATTTAAATCCGTAATGCAGATAATAACAAGTTGAAAACTCAAAACAATGGTTCTATAGTTTCTAATCGAAAGAAAAAATTTTATCTAAATTTTAGGTGCTGCTTTCTAGAAAAATTCGATTTTCGAAAATTATTTTTTAACATTTGTATGGCATGCAGATGCCGTTATTTTTAGATAAAATACAATTTTTTCTCACATATTGTAGATTTTACTAAAAAAAACTTTTCATTGTTAAGTTTTAAGATATCGAGCACGTAGTTTTCGAAATGTTGCGTTTTTATAAAAAAACATAGAATTCGAATAATCGAGTTTTGATACAATTTTTTTTCGAAAATTTGAACAGAGAATACTATATAAACTTTTGGGGAGTTTAAGCATACAAAAAGTTATCAAAATTGCTTATGCCGTTTTTGAGGGAAAAAAGTTCTTAACGTGGTATCATTAAAAACCATTCACAAACTTTACAACTTTACTGTCTATCTGTCTGTCTGTTCGACTACACCCTAAGCGGCTCCGCAGATTTTCGTTAAACTTGGTAGATACTCGTATCATCTTTAAATTTTTCGCCCCACACTTTTTTGTTTTAAGAATAAAAATAACGGTACCTGCCATACAATTTTTTTTTCGAAATTTTATAAATATTTTTTTTTTTTTCAAAAACCGTCTGTTTAAAAAAAATTCAAAATATTTCATTTAGTTAAAGCTAAGTAATGGTTGACACAATTTTAAAAAGAGTGGTTATTATTGGAACCATTTTTGTTTTCTTTTCGATTTGCTCAAAAATGGTACAACCAATTTCGATCATATTTGTATGCTAAAGCTCACCAAAAGTTTGAATATTATTGTGTATTCAAATTTTCAAAAGACTGTTTTTTGGACTTGTAAGAAAAATTTAATTTTTTTCTTTCAAAACTCAATATATATTTCGAAAATCCCAAACTTGATTTTTCTTAAGCTTTATAAATAAAATTTTCTTAATATAATATACAAGGTGTGAAAATCAAAATAATTTACCTTATAATAACGATATCCTCCATACCAATGTAAAAAGTGGCAAAAACCATACAATTTTTCTCGGAAACGGGCACCTAGAATTAAGTTAAAATTTATTATTTCGATTCATTTTTACGATCTATAATTTAATAAAAAATATTTAAGAATAAAGAAATTAATGACTTTACCTGCCATGGAACTATTTTTGAAATTTTAAATTTCTCATTTGCATTTCCAAACTTAAAAAAATAATATTTTTTTTATTAAAAAAAAAATTTCCGGAAAATTTGATATCTCAAAAATTGTTTAATATTTTTTTTAGAAATTTAATTTTTATTCGTACCTAAATTTTTTCTCAAAAGATTAAGTTTTTAAGAAACCACTACCACGACTTATAATTTTTGTTCTTGCATAAACTAATATTTGCTTGAAGCACATTCACATGGCATCCTGTTTTTAGCTCCAACTACTAAAGGAGTTGTTTAAGTCATTTTAAAAATGAATTTCATGCTTATGAACAGTTTTTCCCTAATAACATTCATTTTTTAAAATTCCTATTACATAAAAGCAAGTTCGTGGGACCCAGTCATGCATTAATGAAATTCTGTGTTTTTTTTTAATCTTAGCAATAGTTTTTGAGAAAAAAATATGTTTTATGAAATTAAAAAAAAAATAAAAATCATATGGCAGATACAGTTATATTTGTTCTTAAGAAAGAACAAAAAAACCCGCAACATAGACAAACAGAATTGCGAGACCCACTTTACTTGTCTTCCCTACCACCGTAATGTCAAATCTGATCAAAATCTTGGCTTCGAGTTTTTCAAAGAATGCATAACTTGCTATGTCGCATGTAAAAATCACACAAATTTTATTAATTGTTAACGGTACCGTTTTTGTTTTCGATTTTCCTCAAAAAGGTTCATCTGTTTTTTTACGTTGTGTATTTCAATAACAAAAATTTAAATTAAAAATAGCTTTTTTTCCTTAAGTTCACAAAAGTTTGGTGTTTTGTCCCGGCGATCTCACATGGGTTCATCAGTTGACTATTTTTTTTATTTTTTATTAAATTCAGTTCATCGAACCTCGATTATTTGACAAAAATCCCATGTGAACTATATAAAACGAATATATTACAGTGACCAAAAAAGCCAAAGGAAAGATTTCAAATCAATTCCACTCAACTTATACATATATAAAACGAAGATTAAGTTTCTTTATCATTAACGCTTATTTTATATGAAGGTTTTTTTTTATTCGACTTGTTGAATTATTGATTCAAAACAGTAGTTTTTTAGTTCACAAAAATGAAAATTAATTCAGTACCGCCAGCAGATTTTTTTTCGGTTTTTGACTTTCTCAATAAAGGCATAATGGATTTGAACAAAATTCTAAAAATTCCCAAAACATCGCGAAATGAAAACATAAAAAGATTTTTTTTCGAATTATTGATATCTCAATCCGATTTTCTAAGATTTTTTTTTTTAAATTTGTCTATGGGTATGAAAATTTATTTAAAAAAAACGTATTCTTCATAAATTTATACTAGCGTTAGAAATTACATGGCATTTTATTTTTAGCTCTAATTACTAAAGAGTTGTTTCAGCAATTTAAAAATTGAATTTTATGCTAATGAAAATTTGTCTCTAATTACACCCATTTTTGAAATTCCAATGATGGCCAATCAGATGGCCGATGGCTGCGTGGCATCTAAACGTTGGTGACGTTCAGCTTTGTTTTTGTTTTTAAAAGTGACGCGTACTACCATTACTGGTCGACTATCCTTTGATGTATGGACAAAAAACCGAAATCAACATCAACCCGGGCCATTAAAGCACCATTAACCTATCTACACTATGACCCTTCCTATGGCGGTGCATCGTAGCAGCTCATCATTTAGAGGGGCCATCGCATACTGTTTTTCTTGCATTGCATAATGTACAATGTACGTACATACCCGGATATGTCGAGCTTACACCTCGGAAGCTGCCTAAAAACATCCAAAAAAATAATAAATAATAGCGACATTAGTAAAAGCATTTATGATACCATTTTCCAGTATGCGTCGAGAGATGTAGGTGGCATTGCAAAAAAACGAAAGTTCGAAATTTGCGCTGTGACTCTTCTTAAAACAACAACATAGCGATGTGTGTTTAACTGAATTTCCAGAAACTTGGGTTTGTCATCAAAGTTTAAAGCCAATAACATTACATTATATACGATACAATAGATGAACTAAATACAGAGTCCCTTGCAATTGTAAACTTTGAAATTTAATCTCCCACATTTTTTGAAAATCACAAACAAAAAATCTCCTTCAGGGAAGAACTTCTAATCTTTTCTCTTCAAACAGTCTAGATACTGTTTTTCCAGCTGGCTTCTTTCACTCAAAGTCCATGTTAACATTGTATGATTTATGTTTTACGTCCATTGAATAGCCAAAGTCAAGGAAATCGATTTAAAATGCAAATGCAACATTATCTTCCTTCGATTATGTCAAGGAATCTTGTTTTAAAAGCTTTTGAATGACCTCGGGTTAAGTTCGGGTTGAATTCAATTGGAAAATTATGATTGCATTGATTTTGAATATTTAAATGAATATTTATGGCATATTTTGAAGTTCCTTATGGTTTCAATAAAGAAAGTGGCCAATTTTTTAATTGATTAATATTATGAAGAATGCATTGGGTCACTCGGGCGTATGTGGAATAAAACTCAAAATAAGCCGTTTTTCTTTGTTCATTACTTTATACTTGGATGACGTAGAAACTTGATGATTAGGCTAAAAAGTACGGTCGCAATCGTTTCCTTTTCAAAAAGAGGATAAGGGAGACCGGTTCAAAGACCAAACCATCGAATTTCCAAATATTTTCACAATTTTCTTTTATAACTCAACATTTTTAAAACCCCATGCCTGATTTTTTCAAAACTTAGTTATCAAGCTTTAAATAAAATCTACAAGATGTGAGAAAAATAAATGTATTTTCTTTAAAAATAACGTTACCCTCCATACAGTGGCGTAGCGTAGGGGGGGGGGGCGGGGGGTGCGGTCCGCCCCGGGCGGCAGGCCTAGGGGGGCGGCAAAATGTCGCCGATGATGCGGGTAGAGTAGAAATCATATGTTTCATGACAAATCTTTTGACAAGTCAACAAACAACAATAATGTAAATTTGAAATTTGCCACCCTATCTGTGGTTCGTAGTTGACGCTCTCGGCTGATTTCCGTGAATTCGTAAACGGTGAGTAAGGCCATAAGAGTGCATTCCGTATTGTCGCGCGAAACTAAAAACAAAACGTTCCGAAACTCTAGCGAAACTGAAAGGGAGCGTTCCGAAACATATGATATGCATTATGCGAGATATGATAAGATAACTAGGATTCGACGGAAACGTTATTCTAGTCTCAGCCAGCTCAATGTTTTTGCTCCCTCCCGTATCACAGAAGGTTATTTCGATTGTGTTGTTTATAGTTTAAATACTGTTGAATCTTCTTAAACTAAACACTTAGTACTTCACTCAACCTTTGAACTAGATTTTGGAAATGAAAAGAGTTGAAGCAAGCGGTGCGGAATACCACAAGAAAAAGGCTAAGAAAGAAGCAGATGCGAAGAAGTCTCCAGGTGCATTACTGAAATATTTCAGTTCTAGTTCTGGTTCGAAAGCTACATTAACGTCTTCGGCGGCATCCAGCAGCAGCGGAAGTGATTCCAATGTAAGTATGATTCCTCCATCTACAATCGTGAGTGGCCTAGAATTGTCCTCCGGCAAATATTCATGGGAATGCATGACTTATTTTACAGGCAGAAGAGGAAGACGTGCCTGCCGTCGAAGTTGGAAGTCGTTCTGGTCCCACCACAGAGCAGGGTCAAGACGAAGTCGACTCAGCAGAAGTACCTCAAGCATCTAGCCACAAGCCTGCAGAAGAAGTGAACCTCGTCTTGCCAAAGATATGAAGCTGTAAAGACGCTTAAGAATAAGTTTGTGCAAGTTCTTGAGGTACTGGAAGAATTGACGGATCGGCAGCCAGACTTCTTCTGACAGTCATGCAGTCATTCAACTTCCTCACTTTTCTTGGCTTTTGAGCTGCAGAGCTACCTGAAAAAGATGAAGTACAGATTAACCTGCTGCAAAGTGGACTGAGTGTGGATAAGTGTGCTCAGAAACTCTGCGCTTTAAAAGCTTTCTTGATGGAGAGCAGAGACCGTTTTGTCTAAGCCGCAATCGACTTTTCTAAGACTCTCTGTGAAAAACTTGGAATCGAACTCAAAACGAGAAGAAATCGCAAGAAAGAACGCATGCATGGCGATGAATCCGCAGATGCAGCTTTGTCTCACGATCCTCATTCGTAAGGCCCGTAGAATCCGTTTATGAAACCGCTGATCCTATTTTAACTTCAATAAAAGATACCTCATTGCCTGTGAAATGATGTCTCGAAACTCGAAATTTAATTTTAATTTAGTATTGAATGGGGGCGGCAAAATGGGTCTCCAGCCCCGGGCGCCGAGATGGCACGCTACGCCACTGCCTCCATACAAATGTTAAACAATGGTTTCCGAAAGTCCTATTTTTCTCAAAAACAGCTCTGAGAATTTTGATAATTTTTGTTCCGATTAATTTTTACAATCGATAGTTTAATAAAAAAAAATCAAGATATTACTGACTATACCTACAATAGAACCATTTTTTCGAATTTCGAATTTCTTATTATCAGCCTAACGGATTTTAATGAACATTTTTATAGAGAAGCTTCTAAAATTAAGAAAAAAATCTATATTTCAAAAACAACTATTTAAGAGAAGACTTCACAGTGTTCGAAATGAGTTTGATTTTTAAGATTAGAACCGAAATGCTTGATCTGAACTTTCGGCCTCATATAACAGATTTAAACCGTGTGTGTTCCTTTTGCAACCTTATTCAGAAGGAAGATGTTTTGCATTTTTTAGCGCTTTGTCCAATTCTGCAGGTAATCCGAGGACTTTATTTTTGTTCTAGTTTTCTTTCGCTAGCAGAATGTGTCAGGGTTCTAAATGGAGATCTTAGTTAGAAGAGTCTTATACGCTATGTTGCAAACGCAAAAAAAAACTTTTGAAATGAATATTTGAATTTGTTTTATGATATAATAAAATATTATTATTATTT
The DNA here is from genome assembly GCA_963931855.1 of Philhelius festivus. Lineage (NCBI taxonomy): Eukaryota > Metazoa > Arthropoda > Insecta > Diptera > Syrphidae > Philhelius > Philhelius festivus. The sequence goes on along the minus strand of OZ007556.1, from coordinate 55,451,524 downwards.
TCTTTACTAAAAATAAATATAATTAATATTTTAAATATACAGTCCCTTTTTTTTATTTAATTCTTGTCAGCCTTAAGAGATTCTTTTCGATCATTTTTTGCTTAAGCTAAACTAAAAGCTTATACTTTTCCTAAAATTTTTGTTTTCACTAAACTAAAAGTCACATTTTTATGAAATTGTGTTTTGAAAAACAAATCCTTCTACTTTTTCTAAATTCAAAGTTAAACTTTCTTATATGTATATCTATAATATCTTTTTCATTTTTAATAAAAATTTATAAAACTGTTGAAGTATTTTTTTTTCATTTTGTTTTGACTAAAGGCAATACTAAATACATACATTATAACCTATGACTTTAAATATTATATAGCTATGTTTGTATACCTACTATGTATATATGTACATATTCAGATTATCTGGTTACATTATTTTCTCACTATATAGTCTTACTACTTTTTTTATTTTTTGTTATTTGAGATTTTTCGGCAGACAGCTTATCAAGCCATGCTTTGTAAATCTCTTAATCCAATTACTGTACTTTTAAATGATTAAACAAAATAAAGACTTAATAAATAAATATCTATCTAGCTAAGGTATCTATTTATCTATCTATCTATCTATCTATCTATCTATCTAAAAGACTAAAATTTAAAAATTAATGTTACTAGAGAAAAATTACTAAAATTATTCATTTTATAGTTGGAGCTAAAAAAGGGGATGTAATGTGATTTTTCAAGCAAATATTTCACATGTCATCCTTGTTTCAGCGTAGAGCCCTGCTGGATGAGTTGTTTCTTCATAAACTACTTTGTGGTATAATTGATTCAATGGATTTACTTAATCATATAAATATTCACTACACAACCCGTTCCAGTCGCCATTTAGCAACCTTTTAAATTCCATTTTGTCAAACACATTTAAATTTACAATCATCTATTTTCAGGATCTAAAGACTTCACATTAAGACACGTTTAAATCATTCGATGTTTTGTGTTTTCAATGCATTAATCCAAAGAAGACTATTTTAAGAATTGTTCGTAAATGTGGTGTTTTTTTCCTCTCAGTTTTGAAATGATATAATTTTCAATAACATACAAAATTCCGGAACGCCAATCTTAAATTCTAATTACTGTACAAATAAGAATAAAACTATTGACCCGTTTTTGAGATATTGTACCGTTATTATTAGATTTAATTTTTAACTAAAAATTTTAAGAAAATAAAGCATGAGGTTTTCGAAATACTGAGTTTAAAAAAAAAAAAAACTTGAAAATTTGAATACACAAAAGGATCCAAATCGGTTGTACAGCTTTACAGAAAATCACAAAAAAAAATGATTCTAAGAGTGGTCATTAAAAACCAGGACAAGAATTTTCATACACTAAAAAAACACAAAATATGTAGATATGCACATAAGATATGTACGTAAAATGAGAAAATATGCCCTTAAAATGTATAAATATGCTCTGATAAAGTTTTAAGATAATGAAAAACATTGAAATGGTCTTTTAACAGAAATATAACACAAGACACAATTAAAAATAAACTTACAAAATTATATTCCAATCTCATTTAAATAACGACTAATTTTCCACATTCTTTGAATAGGTTTTGTTCACATAAAGGTCAGAGTACCATAAAGTTTTTTTTTAAATTTTAAAAACCATCCAAGTCTTCGATTACTCCTTGAAGTTAACCATTTCTTATTCGAAGTAATTTCTTTTAATAAGATAAAACTAGAGTAAAGAGAACTGCCAAGTTGGCACTTCTTTGAAAGCTGGAATTGAAATCGTTAGGTAAGGTGCGCACGTCATTTTCTAAAAGTATCTAAATATTTAAATTTTTAAGACTTTTGAAGATTTCAAAAATATTCACTTAAAATATTACCATTTATTTTAAAAATATGTCTTATAAACAAAAAATTAATTGATATGAATTTATAGTAAAATATGCAAAAATATGCTATAACGATTAAATGCCTTTTTTAAGGCAATTAACTGATTCGACGAACTAGCTTATTTATTTTCTTCTATGTTTATCCACAAAAAAATATGTTTTCGACATAGAAATCCTTGATCTGTCGATCATCATTTTTTGAAATTACCTAGATTAAATAGCTTCAACTTTTTTTGTTTTTGAATTTTTTTGTTTGAATCTGTTAAACAAAAAATTATAAGATTTTCAAAACAATAATCGGTACTGTTATTTATGGTCGTACAAAAATTTAAGAAAATAGTGGAAGGGATTAAAAATGCAATCTAACAAGTTTAAAAAAATTGGCTAAGCCGTAATAGTGGAAGAAACCCACTTTTTTCGTGTTATACATCATCGTTATGTCAACTTTGATCAAATTCTCGATTTCGATATTTTTTCGAATGTATAACTTTCCATATAGTACCTATGCTACCATATTCTTCCGAAGTGGAGATGCAACAGTACCGATAAGTTCATTGAATTCTGATATGACAGCATTGTAAAATGGGATACACAAAATCGTGTGGAGCTTAATTCTAAAACTCACTCAATGCTGTTATATTTCGTTGAAGCCATTGCCCTTAATATCACTTTCAAGGAAGAAATTTAAACTGATAAAAAATAGAACTATCATGGAATCATTCTAATCTCTCCCTTCCTGATAGTATCGCTTCTTTCACAGGTAACCTTCACTCAAAGTATCCAGTGGCATTCCACCCTTCAATCAGTTCACCCGTACAACCCGTTTCACTAGGAATGCTCATCAGTTCACCTTCGAGCCTAATTTTGGTCGTACCAGCAAATACAAAGATTCCTTTAATAGTATAGCACAACCCAGCAGGCTATTTCGATTTGCAAACATTCAAAACATGGACACATTCTTTCTCTCCCACCTAATTTCCCTATAGCTAGTGTTACGAGTATGTTTATGTTTAGCATTATAAGGCTCTCTCAAAAAACCCTTGAGCGCATTTGAATTATAAATAAAGTGATTTAAATATCTCTTATAAAGTTATTGGTAATTTTCTTTCGAATATTTATGTTCATAGGCACAACATAAATTTTAAGCTACTAATAAAAACAAAAGCTTCACTTAAGCATTTGAATTTCAAGTTATAAGATGGTTAGACCTCTTCACATATCTTCAAAGGTGAAAAAAGGAAACTGTTCCCACCGCAAAATTTTATAAAATAAAAGTGGCTTCTCTATAGTTAAACGTCAACATTTTGTTTTCCCGATGCACATTTTCCAAACATATTAGTAATTCAACCAAAACCAACATAGCACAACGGAAAACACACATATGCAAAAAGCTTTGCTGCGTTTTCAGGATATTTTGGCAATTTCTGTATAAAAATTTATATTCATAAGGATAATGCACGCTCTATGCATACTGAAAAGGGATCAAAGCCTGAAAACACAGAGCCATCGAGCCATATAGACTATAGAGAAATGAAGGCAGGCAGGCAAAGGCAAGCAGCAGACGACGCAAACATGGCGAGAATCCGAGATAGGATATGCAAATGTCCTGAAATATACTTATTTATTATTTTTGCGCAAGGATGCACCGAAAAAAGAAAATTATCTACCCGCACAGGCTTACAATTATTTTGTTTTCATATTGCGCTACGCTCCTATAAAGTTTTTTCCGAAAAATAAAAAAACAAAACAAATATGTGGCAGCTGTACTTTAACTTTATCTTCTCCCACATTGAATTCGGATCGAATTCTTCGGTTTGTAAAACACATTGAAATTGGAAATTCTAAAGGATTGCACCATCATATTCCTGAAAGCTCATTCAAGGGATTTGTGTAGGTTAGGTATATTTGTATTATTATTTGTGTTTCAGATTTATCTGAATTTGAGATTGTATAGAAGTCAAATCCTTTTGATTGGCAACGTACCTATTGCTCTTGCTATTGGCTTCAGTTCACTGTCTGTATTTCAGTATTCTCGTAGAGCAAATGAAAAATGTTGTTTTCATTGATGGAAAAGGCTGCTTTGGTCGGTTGTGGAGCCATCTGTCATAATTAAGGATGAAATTGAAATGCCAATCACAAATTGGACTCCTCTCCAGACTTTTTTGTTTGAAATTAAATTATACACAAGTTATTGTATCAATGTGCTGGATAATAATAAATCTTTGTTAGCCCAAATCACGGACGTCAGGCTAAATCTATATAGATGTTCTTATAAGAGGAGCTTCTTTTTTGGTTTTGTGGAGTTGATTTCGAAAAGTGTTTGATTATATCTTAGCAATCCTTTATACGAACGTAAGGCCGTAGTGAGAGGCAAAAAGGTTTGAAATTTCTTGCAGAAATTTTGTATAAATAAATCCATAATGAGGTATAATAGATTTATATCTCAGCTGTCATATTAAGCATCCCTTGATTTTCAGTTAAGTTCTTCCAATAAGTTCGTACTCCTTAAGATATTAATACTTCGCACCAGACCGGTAAAATTCTTCAGTATTTCAAGATTTCAGACTTGAGACAATTACCCCGAACTGGTACTTTTACTTCAGTGCCCTAGTACTGGTATTTAAGAAAAGACCAGTATCAGTATTTTTATATTTTATATTTTCCATTAATCATTTTCTATCTTTAAATTTGAATAAAAAAAGTTGTAACTGAGATATTATTGAAATTTTGTAATTATTTTGTTTGAAATATAAAAATAAATAAATTAAAGGCCATGACGGCTCATAGAGAGCCTAAGCCTAGTGATTTACAATTATCAACCATTTCTGTATATGTGTTTGGAGAAATAGAGGGGACCTACAATTTTTTGCCAATTCAGAACGGCAAGTGAAGAACACTTTTTATGACAGGAAATACTCTTGTATGATTTGTCAATTCCTCGCATGAGGTATAGTACATCCTTGAAGAACTTTATTTTTGCAGCGGCTAAGAATCGAAGCCAAGAGCCGATACCCTCTGCATGACAATCCAACTGTATAAAATATAAAATTTTTCAAATACCTGATGCGACTTTGCTGTATAAATCTGGTGCATAAATCAGGGAAAATTTGACTAATCGCATGTATGTTTGTATGTTTATTTTTTATAAAATTAATGGAACATCAAATAATACGAAAATAAATAAAATATACGACTGGGTCGCAGGAACTTCCTCTTATGTAAAAGACTAAGAATTTCAAAAATAAATGATATTAGAGAAAAACTGTTCATAACCATAAAATTCGTTTTTTAAATGACTAAAACAACTTATTTAGAAGTTGGAGCTGAAAATAGGTTCGATGTGATTCAAGCAAATATTAGTTTATTCAAGAACAAAAATTATAAGTCTTTGGATTAATTTCTTAAAAATATAATATTTTATATACAAAAAATATATAAAAAAATTTTTTAAAAAAAATTTGGTACACCAACTCAAAGTTTTTATTTCTATACGAATAAAAACTAAATTTCCAAAAAAATACTGAGCCGTTTTTGAGATATTGAATTTTCCAAAAAATAAATAGATTTTTTTTTTCTTAATTCAAAAAATATTTTTTTTAAAGTCTTGAAATGCAATGTTTTTTAAAATACTTAGAAGCTTCTCAATAAGAAATTTCATTATAATTCGTTAATCCGATAATGAGAGATTCAAAATTCGAAAAAATGGTTCTATGGTAGGTACAGTAAGTAATATATTAATATATTAATTTTAAAATGTTTTTTATTAAATTATAGATTATAAAAATTAAACGAAAGCAAAAAAATTCATCAAAATTCCCGGAACCGTTTTCGAGAAAAACACAACGGTGGGTCCCCGTTATTTTTGTGCAAAACAATTTTTTTCTCTAGTCTGGCAGATTTATTATGTTTATCAAGTTTGAAAAAAATCGAGCATGGGCTTTTCGAAATATTGAGTTTACAAAAAAGAAATTAATTTTTTTCTTAAAAATCCAAAAAAATAAAATGCACGACTGGGTCGCTCGAACTTGCTTCTATGTAATCGACTAGGAATTTTAAAAACGAATGTTAATAAAGAAAACTGTTCATAAGGATAAAATAATTTTTAATTTGTTAAAAGTTCTCGGAACCGTTTTCGAGAAAAATACGATTTTCGAAAACCTTGTTTTAACATTTGTATGGAGGGTACCGTTATTTTTAGGTAAAATAATTTCTTTTTTCTCATATCTTGTAGATTATATTAAGAAGCTTTTATTTTTATCAAGTCTCAAAAAATCGAGCAGGAGGTTTTCAAAATATTGAGTTTTCAAACAAAAATTTTTTTTAATTTTTTTAAAAATTCAAAAAAAAATTTTTGGAAAATTTGAATACACAATAATACTGAAACTGCTGGGTAGCCTTAACATAAAAGAAATTATCAAAATCGGTTGTACCGTTTTTGAGAAAATCAAAAACAAAAAAAATGGTTCCATAAGGGGTACCAAAAAAAACCATTTTATGGAATTTTTTTTGTTAAAATCTGTGAGACAGTTTTTGAGAAAAAAAAATATTTGTAAAATTTTTTCAAAAAAATTCCTATGGCAGGTAACGTTATTTTTGGTCTTTAAAAAAAAAGAAAAAAAAAGTGAAGAGGGAAAAAATTTAAAACCATATCTTCCAAGTTTGAAGAAAATCGCCCGTTTGGGCTGTAGTCGAATAGACAGACAGACAGAATTGCGAGACCCAATTTTTTGGGCTTCGCTATCATCGTAATGGCAACTTTGATCAAAATCTCGAGTTCGATTTTCTTACGAATACATAACTTATAGTACCTATGTTTCGCAGGTAGAAATGAAATAAAAATATATAGGGGAAGATGGCCTAAAATGGCCCACCAAGGAAAAATGGCCCCCTTGCTCAAAATTTAAGAATCGAACGGAATTAGAAGGTTTTGGTAACACAATTCTTTATTTTATATGGCATCATTGACATAAACGAAATATTAGCAGCTCAAGCTATTGTTTGAAATTTTACAAGTCAAACTGTCTCTAGCCATCTACAAAAGTAGAACCAATAAAATGTTGTTAAAAGTTTGTTGACAAACAAAATTAGAAAAAAAATTCAATTATGGAAAAAACAGTAAATGCATGTAAGTATTATGTAAGTATTTTTTATTAATTTACTGAAATTAGTTGGCCTATAAATATTTCAGTGGGTTCGGAATTAGAACTTTAATAAAAGAGCACTAAATAGGCAAAATGGCCTACTAAGCGCTCGCCTAAAATGACATAGTGTGCCATTTTATACTTACCGTTACATTTTCATTTTCTTTATAGTGCAAATGGTTAAAAAATATAAACGATGTACATTAACAAAAGCCCTAAATGCCGCCCAAAAAAAGTACTTGCAATAATTGAGTTTTATTATAATTTCAACTTTTCCTTATTTTGTTTTAAGTGAAGTTGTTTTAAGTGAATTGTTGTTTATATTTTTTTTTGTTGAGTGTTCTTAATGTTTATTTTACTTTGAACAATGATTTGCTTAAAATAAAGTTTTAATTAAATTGAAAATGGTTTTCAGTTTACTTGCCTAGTTGGTTTACTTGCAAGAGTAAAATGGCATACAGTATGCCATTTTAACCGGACAAGTTCGATCGTTGGAATTTGAAGAGTTTTTGAAAATTAAATACTATAAATACTTTTTGAAACTTTTTAAGCTCGTAAAGCAAAAAAATGTAAGCGTTTTTGATTTAGCTTTGAAAAGAATAGAGAATTTAAGTTTAAATGTAACATTTTTGCGAAATATGACACATTTTCCTTAGGGGGTGCCATTTAAGGCCACCTTGCCCTAAGAAATGGTGTAGGTAAGCAAAGAAGAAATAAAGAATTAAATTTAAGATTAAACCAAAATTTCAGAAATACGAGATTCTTATGCACTATAACCTAATATCTAAAATGCAGAGCCATATTTGTACACATTTTAAGAACGTTACATGTAATGTTATTATCCTGATTTCCTGTGGAAATAAATTAAATATCCGATTGGATGAAATAGGATAAAAATACGATACGCAGTTATACGGAAATTGAGTAGATTTGAAAGGTATCCACGAAGATGATAACTATAAATTAAGCGAAAATTGACATTCCCAGTTTTCATGATGAATATTTTAAGTATACCTTAAAACAATACAACTGACAAACAGGGAGAATTTTTAGAACAGGGGGAAGCTAGTATGTCTACCAGATTTACGACAAATTTTCCTAATAGCGTATATGTTTAGTTTACAAAATCGACAGTGGTTGTATTATATTACGATACGCACCTCCCCAACACGCCATTCCATATAGTAACTTAGAATGGCAAATTCAATAAAACCTCGTTTGAGCATACGTTACGCAAATAGTAAAAATGATAAAGAGTGCATCGGAGATACTTTTTCAAAATACAAGCGAGATTGGCAAAACTTATTCCAGAGTCAAGGGTAAGTCCCAAGTATATAAATCCATCTACCTACACTCTCAATTAAGAAACATTTATCAGAACATGAAAGATTATAGCAAAAAGTAGGAGAGAAAAGACCAGATGAACAATTGCACAATGAAAGTTTAAATCGACGACATTCTGGCGCGTGAAAGTAATAGATTCTACATAGTTTAAAGAAAATAAGCTTAAGAACATGATATTAGTTTTGGAAGTAATTACTAAATTATGTTCAGCAAACCAGAGTCTCAATAAATTAAAATCACAATTAACGTTGGAAATAAGGTCTAAGGGACTGTTTGAGCCATAGGAGAAACCAATGTCATCAGGCTTGGAACTAAGAGCAAAGAGTGAATTTATGTATACTAGAAACAAACTAGAATTTAATACAGAACCTTGTGGAACACCTAAGTTACATAAGTTAAAGAACCTTATGTCGCTGCTTGTCTCGCTTATATTCATTCTTTGTGACATATTTTCAAGATATAAGCCCAAAAAAATCCAGCTGTTTCCAGTTTTCTCAACAAGAATTTATAGTTGACAAATGTCAAATGCTTTGGTAGTGCCAATAAATAAGCCAGCCGTACATTTTTAACCATCAAGTTGTGACATTATTTGATAACAAAACTGTGAGAGTGCATCTTCCGCTTATTTGCCTTTCAAAAAACCAAATTGTACAGTACTAAGGAATTTAGTTTTATCTTAAAAACTTAGTTTTCTATTTTTCATAAGTTTCTTGAAAACTGGACTAAAAGCAGTGAGATGGGCCTGCAGTTACCTATTTTCGTATCAGAGCCGTTTTTTTTTTCAAAGGCAACACATTTGCACATTTAAGATCTTCAGGAAATACACCTTGAACTGATTATAAATATTAGCCAATACGTCAACTAAGAAACATGGAAATTTTTTACTCAAGAACTAGAAATGCCATCAGCTTTGCATTAAGTCGAATTAGGTAGATTACCAAAAACTTTTAATATTTCAAAACCAAATTTGAGTTTATTTTCAGCTGATACTTTATTTAATAAAGAACTAGATATCCAAGGCTTAGTCTTTTAAACAATTTTCTCGAGGGAAAATAGGAAGAACAGGATAGGATATGATTCTTAAGAGAATCAATGAAGAGTATACAGTAAAACCCGCTTAAGAGAAACAGCAAAATGTCACAGTCTTTCTTTCACTTAAGCGGGTTTTTCACTTAAACGAACCCCGCTTAAGTGAAAAATAATTTCACTTAAGCTGAGTTCGGATAAGTGAACAAAAAATTTCACTTAAGCGGATTTAAAAATTCCATTAAGCGGAGATTTAATAGGTACTAGAAACAATATTTTTTTTATCTTTTGAAATTGCCTTGAAAGAAGTTAAACAAAACAACGATTAAACAACACAGAAATAATTTATTGAAAAACGAAAACTAGCAAATTTTTGTTCTGTTCGATTCAATTTTTTTTTCACTTAAGTGAGTTTTTTTCAATGGAGTATATTAAAAATTAACTGAAAATATGTTTCAGTTATCCGGATTTTTCACTTAAGCGAGTTTCACTTAAGCGGAGTGTTTTAAGGGAAATTGGTCGGAAAATACTTGGGGATGAAGAAAGTGTTTCAGGTAAGCGGGTTTTTCTCTTAAGCGGGTTTCTCTTAAGCGGGTTTTACTGTATAGGCAGTAGAAGAATTTTTAGAGGCAAAAACATTTTCCCAAGACTCATAGCATGCATTTTTTTTTTAGCCTACTGAAGTCAGCTTGAATTCTTCCTTTAACAGAGTTGGTATATTCACAATTCTGGTTTTTGAAATTCCTAGTAGGAGTCCCGTCATTCAATGATCAGTGATACTGAGATCAAAGACACACTTTTCAAATTCATTAAGCCCAGCATTGCTGAGACGGACATATTGATTATCTTGGCTTTCAGGGCATTTGAGGTTCATGGTTTAATGGCCAAGACACATGACTTAGGAAAACTTCACAAGTAAAAGTCTAACTATGCATAGCGCCATCCTGTTAAAACTACCTTTGGTCGTTATTAATATCAGACAATTCGGGCCAAGAGAAATTAGTCATCATCGACCGATAGCGCTCACCGTTGTCGGTGATGGCCTGACCAGCGTCGTTCTCAAAGAAGTATGGACCCAAGTTATGTGGACGAACCCATTCATCCAAAAATGAGCCTCGTCGCTCAATATGATTTTTCGACCCAAATTGGGGTCAGCTTCCAATAGCTCAATTTCCTGCTGCATACTCTAATGCACAGCAGTGATATGTTCGGCCAAACTGGCGTTTCGTTGACGTAGGGGTGTTGGTGAATTGTTAACTCAACCGATCAATCGAATTTATGCACCACGTTTCGAGTCGTTCTCGTGGAAGGGTGATAATGACGTTAAGAAAATTGATTTAGCGCGCGAAATGTTGCTCGAACCGAAGACCCGTACTCATGAAATAACTAATCATTTGCACATATTGTTGACCGCTATAACTCTCCAAGTTAATTTGGTAAGACAGAATTAATAAATGACAGCCAATATGAAATATATGGCTTCAGAAATATGCCGCCACCACATGTCAAATTTAATAATACCTTATTGAAAACCCTTTACAATCCTAAAATTCTTATATTCCTGTACATATGAGGAATAACGTGCGTTCCAGTCGTCCATTTTGTTTTTTATTAGAATGAGCTTATAGTTCGATAAAGCGATTTCAACCATGTTATAGTGTGTCTATGGTTTTCCTATGAGGGATTTAGCCATTAATTTTAACGCTTTATTTTGGATGCGATCAAGAACATGTTAAGAAGGTTCTTAAGCTCCAGCCCAGATATGAGAGTTGTATTCGAGCTCAGGGTGGGTGGAGTGGAAAACTCCTTGAAACGCCGAAGGAAAGCCAAACATCTTCCAGAGTTCTTGGCGATTTTAATTATGTATTAATTCCATAGCAAGTGGCCAGAGAAACACATACCGAGAACTGAAATTGCAATGGCCTCTCATAGATATAATTAATCGGAGATAAGTTTCGCTCTAGTGATAGATGGCAGCGTTACGTTTTGGAGACATTATATTCCATGCGGGCTTCCACTGTACATTGTACAATGCTGTGAAGATGAGAATCATTGAGCTTATCATATTGTAATATTTTTACTAGGTTCGTTAAATAAATTTTATTACTATTTTTAGTATTTCTTCTTTATTTACACTTTTCAAATCAAAACAATAAATCTCAATTTATAATCAACTCAAATACTTTTATTCAAATTTAAATCACACTTGTTTAATAACACTTTCCACAATCCAATAAGCAAACCTTTTGCACACATAGTCAAAAATCAACTATGTCCCGCTCACCGTGAACACTCCATTATATACTCAAATTAGTTGTTCTCGAAGGTTTGCGTCTTGGAATGTTTTAGATGGTTGGAATAAGGGGAAATACATTTGACATTGGAAAAGAGCTTTTTGTTTCTTCCATAAAGTAGATATGCAATGTTCCAAAAGATGGCGCTGTAGGAGTATAAAGCTCTGTTTACAACAATATGTTGACATTGAAGTTCCACATCTGACGAAAGTGGAGGGGCGTCTGAGATTAATATGAGAAACTTATAGTGCTGTCATCAATAAAACAATGAAGTGGATTTGAAACTTAGTTAAAATATCATTAATGAATATAATAAAAGAGTGGGAGATAACACATAGCACTGTGGAACACCTGCATTTATTCTGTGGAAGTCAGAGTTGAATCCATGCAATACTACTTACTTACATATATTGAACGATCCAAAAGCGATGCAAAGATTGGTTTCATCGGTAGGTCAGATAAGGTTTCAGATCACCAGTAGACCTTTTGTTAAGAAGATAATGTTCTTCGAGATATTTCATGATCTGGCAGTGTATCAATTTTTCCATGACCTTGAAAGGTAGATACAGATGTTAATGCAACTGGTCGAAAACTAATGTTCCTTACCATTAATAATGTAATAAGCCCATCGAAAAGCCTACCATGAATATAATTACTTGTCTCGCTAAACAGACATCTTAATCACTTACCGAATGCTTCAACTCCACATTATGATTAAAACTACTTAACAGGTACAAGTGTGAAGTCATGTAAATAAAGCCCCATAATTTACTTCTTAATCTCTTAAGCCATAGCTATTTTAATCCAGCATAGCAATTCCACTAATGACATTCAAATTTTCCGCGATTTTATGTGGTTTTAATTTATTAAAGCGTCCCTCGAATACAACTTTGCTGGGAAAAAAAAAGTCCTTTGTTAAGGTTTTATGTAGGTGTCATTAATTAAGAAAAACACGTCTCGCGCTTGGTGCTGGTATTGTTTGCTTTTAGAACATGAAAGTCATGTTCGAGTTTAAAGCGTTAAGGGATATGTTATAGCAAGAGCGTTTGTGGAGCAAAGTCATTGGTAAGTTAAAATGATTGCAATTAGTAAGAAATTTGTAAGCACTAGTCTTAATATAGTTCAGACTACACAAGTTCATGAGTACACTTGGAAATAATAAAAATTAAATGTACGAGTACGACTGATGCTCAAGATGTTTAACATGAGCATATAGGGCCACCCATTTTAAGACTCTTTGGGTAAATTTAAATAAACGAATTTGTGATTAAGTTGTCGATCAAATTTTTTTTCAATACATTTTTTTGATCAATAGCAGATTGTAATCCAGTGTCGGTCAACATTAAAAAAAAATAAAATGCACGACTGGATCGCACGAACTTGCTCTTATGTAAAAGTACTTTGGAATTTAAGATTTTATAAATATAAAACATGGATTTAATGAGATAATAATGTTCAAATGCATAAAATTGCCTTCTGGTTTCCGGAAAAGTATGAATTTATGCAAATAAACTTAAAAAAAAAAAAAACGTTTTATTATTAAATACATTTTTTATATAAGAAATTTCTCTAAAATGTTTCAAGGAAAAAATGTGGGATGCGAATTTTAAGTATTAAATAATATTGGTTTTAGGAAATAATTTCAAAAAATAATCGTTCATAGGTTTTGAAGATATTGATTTAAATTTTTTTTTTTTTTTTAAACCCAATAAATATTTTTTCGAATATTTTTATATACAATATTATTTTAAACTTAAGGGGACTCCTGCTAAAAATTTTGGGTTAAAATCCTTAGAGTCTTTAATGAGAAAATCGAAAATCAAAAAAACGGTCCTATGGCAGGTACAACTAATAACATTTTGCCCCAAAATTTTTGTTGACCAAAATGTAGTCCATGTCCATAATATCACACCTAATTTTTTTTATCAAAATCGTTAGAGCCGTTTTCGAGATAAATAAGATTTTGCATTACGGGTGTATGGGGGGTACCCTTAGTTTTGGAGCTAAAAAAAAAATTTCAATTTTTCCTCTAGGGAATCACCGAAGACCCTTAACTACCGAGATTGAAAGAAATAGGTCCAGGGGTTTAGGCTGTAGTGAGAGGTACAGACATACAGACACACTGAAACATGTTTTTTGTGTACTAAATTTTCCTTAAAATTTTTATAAAAAAAATTGATATGCAAATTGTTAGTATTTAATAAAATACATTTTAAAACGTAATTTAAAAATTTAATCGTGTATCGGTTTTCAAGATATTGAATTTTCAAAAAAAAAATTGTATTATTTTTTTTAAAATCCAAAAACTATTTTTTCGAAAAAATTTTTAGTTTATATTTGTTCAAAAGCAAAGCAGCTCCTGTATAAAAATTTTGGTTAAAATCGTTAGAGCCGTTGGTGAGAAATTCGAAAATCAAAAAAACCGTTCTATGACAGGTACCCCTAATAACATTTCCCCCCAAATTTTTTTTTCACCAAAATATAGCCCATGTCCATTTTATCACACTTAATTTTTTTTATCAAAATCGTTAGAGCCGTTTTAGAGATAAATAATATTTTGTATTACGGGTGTACGGGGGGTACCCTTAGTTTTGGAGCTAAAAAAAAAATTTCAATTTCTCCTCTAGGGAATCACCGAAGACCCTTAACTACCGAGTTTGAAGAAAATACCTCCGGTAGTTTAGGCTGTAGTTCGAGGTACAGACATACAGACATACAGACATACATACAGACAGACGGAATTGTCGGACCCACTTTTTTCGTCTTCGCTATCATCGTAATGTCAACTTTGATCAAAATCTCGAGTTCGATTTTTTTTCCAAATGCAGAACTTGCCCTATAGTACCTATATCGCAAGTAAAAAACAAATACATTGATAGTTTGCTATCACCCAGCTTACACAGAGTTATGGTATCGAGAGCTTCCTTATTTCCGATGAATTTGTATGAAGTCATGAAAACAGCCTATTTAAGATTTTTACTTGCGACTTATAGGTACTATAAGGCAAGTTATGCATTCGAAAAAAAAAAAATCTAATTCGAGATTTTGGTCAAAGTTGACATTACTAAAAAAGTGGGTCTAGCAATTCTGTCTGTCTGTCTGTCTGTTCGACTACAGCCTAAACGGCTCGGCTGATTTTCTTTAAACTTGGTAGATACTCGTATAATCATTTTTAATTTCCCCTCCCCTCACACGTTTTTTCTTTTTTCTTAAGACCAAAAATAACGGTACCTGCCAATCGATTTTTTTCGAAATTTTATAAATATGTATTCTTTTTCTTAAAAACTGTTCCACAGATTTAAGAAATCAGAATAAAAATAATTTAATTTACCTACAGCTATGGGTAATGGTTAAAATTTTTTTAAGAAAAATGGTTATTGAGGGTACCCCCCATCGAACCATTTTTTTTGTTTTGTTTTTGATTTTCTCATATGATTGAATTGAATAGTATTGTGTAATGAAGTTTTCAAACAATTTTTTTTTGTTTGGATTAAAAAAAAAATCCAATTTTTTTTTTAAATTTTTGTATTTTTAAAAGTTTCTCAATATGTTCTAAAAGATCTGAAAAAAAAAATTTATTTTACCTATAAATAAAGGTACCCACCATAAAAATGTTAAAAAAATCGTATTTTTCTCGAAAACGGCCGGCGCCTAGAATTTTGATATTTTTTTTTTTTTTTTTCAATTAAATTTTATGATCTTTAATTTAATAAAAAAAATTTGAAATTAAGATATTACAGCTTGTACCTATCAATGAACCACTTTTTCAAATTTTGAATTTCTCATTATCAACATAACAAATTTTAATGAAATTTTTTATAAAGATGCTTCTAAAAATTTTGAAAAATATTGCAAAAACTTAAAAAAAATAGTTTTTGAATTTCAAAAAAAAAATTTATTTTGTTTGATAATTAAATTTTTATTCGTACAGTATTAAAACCTTTAAGTTGGTGTACCAAATTTTTTTCTTAAAAATGTTTTAAAAATTTTGTACATATATAAAAGCTTAACTTTTCTTACGAAACCACTACAACGACTTATAATTTTTGTTCTTGCATAAATTTATACTCATTTCATTCCATTTCATTTTGATTTCATTTATTTCGTATTAAAGTAATTACATAGTACTTCAAGATATTGAATCTTATAATAAGCATCCAAATTTAAATTACAAATTGTTGTGTAAATAAATGGAAAATAATATTTAGTTACATAGTTTTTTATAACATAATATGTAGGTATAATTGTATTAGATAGAATGAATTAGACTATTAAATAAAAATAAAATGTTCATTTATCATTCCTAAGAAAAACTATTTTTTAATTGTTGTGACATGTGGTTCCGAAATACCCCTGACGAAACTGTTCTTTGCAATCGATGTGGAAGATTATTCCACAGTCGAATCGCGTTTACAAAATAAGATCGCTCCCCTACTGTATATGCAAATCGTGGTATCAATAGCTTTAGACCTCTAGGCGTGGGTAAAAAAGTTAAATATTGATACAAATACTCAGGACAATGATTATGAATTATGGAATGGAGTTTAAGAATTGATCTGAATTCGAAATAATCATCCAAGCTCATTCCTAACAGTGTCATTTTATACCTAGAAACACTCATATGCCGTGGTATGTTGTAAATGTACTTTAAGCAGTTATTAAATGCGACATTGATTTTGCGTTTACAATCAGAATCTAGACAGGGATAAACTAAACAATTATAAGAAAAAAATGGTAGTAACAAGGATTTAACAAGATGCAATTTCATATTCGGAAGCAATAAACTCGAAGATGACCCAAGACTTCGTAATCCACCATAGACTTTTCTTATGGTATCTGAAGTAGCATCACAACAACTTAATGTCATTAATAATAAAACCTAGATATTTAACACTTTGTACATACGGTAAAGATATACCATTGAGATAAAGAGTAGGACAATCTAGTAAAGATATTTCACTTCTTGAGAGCGCCATACCAAAAGATTTTAGTGGGTTTAGACGTATTTTGTTGATATCAGACCAATTCTGAATATGTAATAGGTCTTCATTAACTCTAGCTACACAGTCCTCTATTAACCCAGGCCTTCTAGACAAATAAATGATTACATCATCTGCGTAAATATGAACATTAGTATTTATAACTATATCAGGCAGATCATTTACAAAGACGCAGAAAAGAAGGGGTCCCAAAACCGACCCTTGTGGAACACATTAATTAACAAGAAACGGACTGGAGATTCCTTTCTCAGTTTCTACAGTTTGAAAACGGTTTCTTAAGTAATTGAAAACCAGTTCAAGAGCATACCTGGACAATTGAAAATTGGTTTTAAGTTTTTTTTAATAATATTGAATGACCTATGCAGTAAAATGCCTTTGAGAAATCAAGCATCACCATCACTCTGATTTCGTCACGATCTATAGCTGTCCTAAAGTCGTTGGTTACCTTTAATACTGCAGATTCACAGCTATGCTTCCTTCGAAACCCCGATTGCCACTTTGAAAGCTTATTATATCTATCGAAGTCTTCTTGAATCTGTTGGGCGAGTAACTTTTCAAAAACTTTTGACAGAAATGGTAGTAAACTGATGGGCCTAAACTGCGAAGGATCTGTAGGATTTGATTTTTTCGGAATTGGAATAATTTTAGCATATTTCCATTTTTCGGGAAACTGACAACTGTATATACAAAAATTGAAAATATGTACTAGACAGGGAAGAAGAACAGGAAGAATTAATTTAATGAACTTAGGTGATAGGTGATCAGGTACAATAGCATTGGATTTAGCCGAGCGAATCGCCAATTCAACATCTAAGCTGTTAACACACCTAAATGCAAAGCATACTGGTGAGTAATCATCTCCAAATTCAAACGGCACCGCAAAGGTCGATTTTGGGACCAAGAACTGAGCCCATTTCTAAAGGACTATAATTGAGGATGTCAGTGCAATAGTGGCGTAACCCATAAAATTCACTTTAGAGGTACGAGAAGGTTACGCCACTATTGCACTCAAACTATGATCAAATTATAAAATGCAATAACACGTTTTTGAGTGCCATCTAGTTTTGAGTGTAGATAGTTGCATGAAACTATTTTTGTACTAAAATAGATATATTAAGAGATCCATTTTTATGAAAACCTCATTTTTGGAAAAAAGTGGGTTACGCCACTATTGCACTCATAGCCTCAATTGCATTTTGGTATTTCACCCTCGATCACACCAACATTTTTTAAGTTTTTCCAAAGGATTTTTGTGTTCAACTTAGGGTCAAGACGCTTAAGATAATACATACGTTTAGTATAGCGAATCGAGGAGGTAACTTTGTTTCGGGTATAAATGTATTGACATCTATTATATACCGTTCAGTTTCGCTTAAACTTTCTGAAAAAATGCTCTCTTTCTTGAATCAATGTTTTTATTTGGCTATTAAATCATGGGCAACTTTGAGGCTTTACGATTTTTGTCACTACAGGAACCTATGCGCTTGCACTTAATAACATTGATAACATTCAACTCTCTGGTGTTTCTCCCTCATGCTCTCTCCCTCCATCCCGTGCTCCAAACCAAGACTTTCTCCTTTATTACCAAAACATTGGTGGCCTTCGTTCAAAAACAAATAAACTTCATTTGCATTCATCGTCATCGCAATATGATATTTTTGCTTTAACCGAAACTTGGCTAAACAATGATTATTCTAATTCAGAACTCTTCGATGAAAATTTCTTCACTGTATTCCGTAAGGATAGATGCATGATTAAAACAAATCAGACAAGAGGGGGAGGTGTTCTTGTTGCCGTTCGCTCTTCTCTTGCATGCCGTGAGATTAAACTACCAACTCTATCAGCTGATTTGGATGTCGATCAACTTGCCGTGTGTGTGTCAATGAACGATTCCAGTGATGTCTTCATAATTTTAAGTTATATACCACCAGGTAGTTCTTTTGATTTATATAAAATGCATGTCGAAAATTGTAATTTTATTTTAGATAATTTAAATTCCAACCAAAATTCAATCATTTTAGGTGATTTCAATTTATGTAATGTCAATTGGGTTTTTGACCCTGATGAAGTTATTCTTATTCCTTATAACGTTAAAAAAGATTATGAATGTCTTGTTATTGATTCCTTAGCTGATTATGATCTCTTACAAATCAATAAATTTTATAATAATCTAAATCGTATTTTAGACCTGGTTTTTGTTGATAGCGAACTATGCTCAAATGTTAATACTAGTATCTGTCCAATTTTTTCAAATTCCATTTATCATTTAGCTCTTTGTATTAATTTATCTTATGTTTATTTTAAACCTTGTGAAAATGATAAATTTAAATATGATTTCAATAATGGTGATTTTTATTCGATTAATAATTACATAAGTACATTTCCTTGGAATTATATTTTTGAAAAAGAACGTTTAGTGGATGCCTATAACTTATTCAACAAATCTTTACTTGAAGCTATAGACCGCTTTGTACCTAAAGTTGTTATTCGTAAAAATTCTAAGCCTGTCTGGTTCAACAAAAGATTATGCAACTTATCGAACAAAAAAAATAAAGCATATAAACTCTTTAGAAAATCTAATAATAATACTTGCTTTCTAAATAATTATTTACGACTTCAGAAGGAATTTGATGCATTAAATAAATTTCTTTATAAAGATTATATTTATATGAAGGTTTTTATAATACAAACTCTATATACTACTGTATTATAAAAACCTTCATATAAATATTCAATGCCAGGCCACGGGCAAAAAAAAAAAAAAAAAAAAAAAAAAAAATCCAACATTAATGATTACAATCCTAATCTTTGTTGGATATAGTTCACATTGGATTTTTGTCAAAAAATTCATGTAAGATGAACTGAACTTAACAAAAATTGCGTATTGACAAGGTCCTCACAAGTCAACTGATGAGTCCATGTGAGATCACCCGGACGAAACGCCAATTTTTGTGGACTAAAGGCCAAAAAAGCTAATTTGAATCAATAATTCAACAAGTCCAATAATAGTGCTAAGTCTTCTACTTGGCTGATTTATTTCAGTAGTATATAGAGTTTGTATTATAAAAACCTTCATATAAATATTCAATGCCAGGCCACGGGCAAAAAAAAAAAAAAAAAAAAAAAATCCAACATTAATGATTACAATCCTAATCTTTGTTGGATATAGTTCACATTGGATTTTTGTCAAAAAATTCATGTAAGATGAACTGAACTTAACAAAAATTGCGTATTGACAAGGTCCTCACAAGTCAACTGATGAGTCCATGTGAGATCACCCGGACGAAACGCCAATTTTTGTGGACTAAAGGCCAAAAAAGCTAATTTGAATCAATAATTCAACAAGTCCAATAATAGTGCTAAGTCTTCTACTTGGCTGATTTATTTCAGTAGTATATAGAGTTTGTATTATAAAAACCTTCATATAAATATTCAATGCCAGGCCACGGGCAAAAAAAAAAAAAAAAAAATCCAACATTAATGATTACAATCCTAATCTTTGTTGGATATAGTTCACATTGGATTTTTGTCAAAAAATTCATGTAAGATGAACTGAACTTAACAAAAATTGCGTATTGACAAGGTCCTCACAAGTCAACTGATGAGTCCATGTGAGATCACCCGGACGAAACGCCAATTTTTGTGGACTAAAGGCCAAAAAAGCTAATTTGAATCAATAATTCAACAAGTCCAATAATAGTGCTAAGTCTTCTACTTGGCTGATTTATTTCAGTAGTATATAGAGTTTGTATTATAAAAACCTTCATATAAATATTCAATGCCAGGCCACGGGCAAAAAAAAAAAAAAAAAAAAAAAAAATCCAACATTAATGATTACAATCCTAATCTTTGTTGGATATAGTTCACATTGGATTTTTGTCAAAAAATTCATGTAAGATGAATTGAACCTAACAAAAATTGCGTATTGACAAGGTCCTCAGAAGTCAACTGATGAGTCCATGTGAGATCACCCGGACGAAACGCCAATTTTTGTGGACTAAAGGCCAAAAAAGCTAATTTGAATCTATAAAGATTATATTTATCGCATAGAATTTGGTCTCAAAAAAAATAGTAAGAGTTTTTGGTGCTTTATCAAAAGTAAAAAGAGTTCAAATGGGATTCCGGACTGCATGCACTACTCAGGGACTAGTTCTAGTGACCCTAGTGAAATAAGTAATCTGTTTTCAAATTTTTTTCAATCTGTTTATTCTTCTTCAAATACACCTGTTAATTTTTCTCCATTCACCCCAGTGAATCAAGTCAATATCAGTTCCTTAATCTTAAGCTACTCAGATGTTGAAAAAGCCCTGTGTGATCTTGATAGTGATAAACAATCAGGTCCAGATGGGATTCCACCAATTGTCTTGAAATCATGTTTTGCTGCTCTTTCTGAACCATTAACAAGTCTTTTTAATGAATCTTTGAGAACGGGCTACTTTTTAAACGATTGGAAAGTTTCTTATATTATTCCCATTCACAAGTCGGGACCCAAACAGGATGTCACCAATTATCGCCCTATAAGTAAACTCTCAACGATTCCGAAGATATTTGAAAAAATTGTTTATAATAAATTAACTTTTATGATCAAAGATCTCATTTCCCCGTTTCAACATGGTTTTGTCTCTGGAAGATCGACAACAACTAATCTAACAATTCTTTGCAATGAGATCACAGGTAAACTTGAAGATGGTTTTCAGTCTGATGTTATCTACACAGACTTCTCTAAAGCTTTCGATAGAGTTAATCACCATATCTTAATCGCTAAGCTATCAGCTTTAGGTTTTCATTCGAATCTTTTGTTATGGTTTTTAATCTTATTTGGTAGGTCGAACCCAGTATGTCAACATAAATTCGTCTTTATCACTTCCAATATCTGTGACCTCTGGTGTTCCCCAAGGAAGCCACCTTGGACCTTTACTTTTTCTTCTTTTTGTTAATGATATCCCTCACATCATTAAATCTTCTCTTTGTCTTATGTTTGCTGACGATATTAAGTTACTAAAATGTATTAAATCGGCATCTGATCGAATTCTACTTCAAAACGATTTAGATAGTTTAGCTAGTTGGTGTTCTCAGCACCAATTACATCTTAATGTGTCCAAATGTGATTACATAAATTTTCGTCGTAACCTTGCCTCATCAAACTTTACTTATTCAATAAATGGTGTCAATCTACAAATGGTCTCCAAAAAAAAGGATCTTGGAGTCATCTTTGATCCCAAACTAACTTTTTCTCTTCACATCGACTTTATCGTAGCGAAAGCTAACTCCTTACTTGGGTTTATCTCTCGTAATTCCAAAGAATTTTCTGATCCTTTTACTCTCAAGGCGCTATATTACTGCTATGTGAGACCAGTACTTGAGTATTGCTGTGTAGTGTGGAACCCATACTATGTTCTCCATTCTAATCGGATAGAAAGCATCCAAAAACGATTTACTAGAATTGCAGTATGTAGATTAAAATGGAATATTCGAATGCCTTCCTATGGTACTAGATGTAATCTTCTTGACCTTCAACAACTAAAAACGCGAAGACGATATTTTGAAATAATTTTTATTCGTGATATCCTCGCTTCTCAAATTGATTGCTCCTTTCTTCTTTCGTTGACAAAAATTTATGTTCCTTCAAGAGATCTTCGAGTACGTAATTTATTTTTTGAACCATTTCATAGAGTAAACTACGGTCTCAACGAGCCGATAACACGGTGCCTGAAACAGGCAAATCTAGTGTGTAATTATATTGACTTTCAAAATAATATTAGTCGTGATTTATTTAAAAGAAATTTGATGTAATAATAATTGTAAGTATTTACCTAATTGTAAAGCATTGCATGTTGCTACTATTTTCAACTAGTCTATAAGATTATATATTATTAACATTATATATAGTCTGCTTGATGAATAAAAACAAATGAATAATAATAACATAGGTTTGGTAAGGTTCATTGATTATGTCAGTTAAAACAGAGACTTTCATGTCAATATGTACAAAATTGCAGATATTACCTAACCCAATTCCCTCTATTCTTTGTTGGATATTCAATAAATCAAAGTTGCAAAATGATCTAAAACTGATTGTTTTTACATGATCTCTTCTAATATTAAAGTTATATGAACAATAAATAAGATCGTGGATAAAATCCGATGTTAATCTCAACTGATCATTTCCGATTACTTGATCCATTGAGTTCGTTAGAAACATGTCGATTAATGACGGATTCCTTACTGATTGGAAACAAGTTGGCCATTGTTTGTTAACAACAAAGAGACCGAATTTGTCACAACAATATTGAAACAGTTGAGTGGTTCCATTTTTCTCTAAGAAATTTACATTTAAATCAGCCGTCACCCCCAATTAAAATATTGCTGTACATTGCACTAAGTCTAATTAATGTGTCTTCAAACTCTTTTAAATGTTCTTCTTTAAATTTACATGGTGGACAGTATACAGTGATCAACAGGCACTTTTCAAATTCATTTCTAACTTCAATACAAAGAAATTCTATAGCTGAGATTGTAGATGAAAATACATGCTTTGTTAACAAAGTGTCCTTGATAAACATACAGACACCCCCACCAATTCTATTTTAACGGTCGTTGCGATACAAAGAGAACCCGGGAAATGAAACAAGATTGGTTGAAATATCAGGGTTCAGCCAAGATTTCGAAACCATAACAACGTCCATTTTCGATGCACCAAACATTTGATAAAGAACAGTGTACTTTGACTTAAGGCTTCCAGCGTTCAAGTGACAAATATTAAAACCGTTATAAAAATTGTCCATAACATTGAGAACACATCTTATTTTATCAGGATCTATCCCAAAAACCATTTTGAGATAATATCGTCACAAGGCTTTCGAAAGAAATCCAGCCCACACATGTCAAAACAATTAAAGTCAAATGGGAGAAAAGAAAAAGAAATATCCAAAATAATATCATTATACTCATAAGTTAAATTCATTCTAATATACTCGTATGAGCAACGCAAGAAATTTAAAAACAAAATTATAAAAAATAAGTAAAATCTTACCAAGAAAAAAAATTTTTTTTCTTACTCGCATAGGATTCTGTTTTTATCTCTTACTACTAAATGAGTTTAAAAAATAAATGTTATCCCTATGAACAGTTTTTTCTAATAACATTCGTTTTTAAAATGGCTAGTGTATTACATAGGAGCAAGTTCGTGCGACCCAGTCGTGCATTTTATTTATATTTGTTTGTAGACAACTTCCATCACACCAACTGGTGATATATATACCCTGAAGCAATCCTTAAGGTTATTTATTGTGAAAAAGATAAAAAAGATAAAAAGATAATAAAAATGAACAATAACGGTCCTAGATGACTACCCTGAGGTACACCATATGTGCAATTTATGGATCTCGAATATTTGTTTCTTATAGATAATCGTTGAGTTCTACCAATTAAGAAAGAAGCAATCCAATTAAGCATTACTGATTGGAAACTAAAATTTTCAAGTTTTTTAACGAGAATGCTGTGACTAACTGAATCAAACGCCTTGCTGAAATCAGAATATATTTAATCTACTTGCAATCCATTTTCTAAGACTTTAGCGAAATAAGAAGTAAAAAGTGTTCAAGATTAGAGACGGTTGATCAACCAGTGACAAAACCGTTTTG
This sequence comes from Philhelius festivus, assembly GCA_963931855.1. NCBI lineage: Eukaryota > Metazoa > Arthropoda > Insecta > Diptera > Syrphidae > Philhelius > Philhelius festivus. The sequence continues at coordinate 55,427,180 of OZ007556.1, read as the reverse complement.
ATTTTCGGATAAGTGTTCCTTAATTTGAAATTAAAATGTGGATTTAACGATTGACTCGAGAACCTTGGGTAATGAAGATAGTTTGCAAATGCCTCTATAATTTTCAATATTATTTTTGGAACCTGACTTATAAGCTTACAACTTTTTGGGTGAGTTGCTTGTTTTCAAGGTTTTAACACCGTTATAACCTTTGCTACTTTCCAAGGATCAAGAAAGAATTGAAATGGGTGTTCACATCACCAAAACTAGAAATTCATTCTGGAAATGTGTCTTGATTTGTTGTGTGAGATGTGGTCTTCCACATAATGTACATATACTCGTATCATCGATTTCACGTCAAGAAAATTCGGTTAATATTTGGCTAAAACGATACGAATTGACGATGACGGATACACGTTCAACACTTTCGAAGAAGTTGGGGTTAATGACACTGAATTTGATAAATAGACCAAATTGCACAATACAGTTTGTTGTATTTTGTATTTTGTGAGTTAGATGTGGAGTTGCAGTTCGACATAATGCGACAATTTTGTTTCCTTACGAATAAAAAATGAACCGTATCGCTGACGAATGTTGTATTTAAATTGATAATTTTTTTTTTGTAGTATCTAAGTTTTTACAACATGCGTTTTTCTTCTTTAGGTCTGAAAAAAACTCGATAAGAGTACGAGTATGTCGAGCATATTGCGAACATCCTCTGAACCAAGCGTGCTCCGAGCGCTCTGAGTTGTTTATGAAACACACTTGAACACTTAGCTGTCATCATTTTTATTTTAATTTCCACTTGTCAAATGTTTGTGTTAAACATTTAACTCTTTCTGTTCGGTTATTTTATTCTGAGGTCATAGAGCGCAATCTGAACACGCTCAGAACATGCTCAGAACGAAAATAGAAACATAATATATTCGAAGAACTAAAAAACAAACACAATTTATTTTTCGAAAACTCAGACTCTGCTTTGAACAAAAAAAGAAAAACGCCTAATATTAAAACGTTCAGCGATAACTAAATAATGTACTACTTTTCTATCAGCAAGCAAATTTACTGATGCTAGAACTTTTTCTTGGGTTATTTTTCATATCCTAAGTACCGACAAGAAAGCAAAGTTGGGCATATTGGCAAATGTATGGACTCAGAGATTGGTTGAAATGAGAATCTAGGCCACGTCTGATAATATACTTTGAACCATTTTATTCCCACGACAGGTTCGTAAGATTTTTTCTTTTTATCCTTGTGCGCATATAGTCATTATCAAACGAAGACTATCTTTGGTGTACAATTATGGAGTAAACTCTTAACCCATCATGGAAATGTCTCGAGATCTTATCGAGATCATTCAGTTCAATACAATTGATGTGGGTCTGATGCCTTACAGGAAACAAAAGGGAATAAGTTGCATGATGAAGGGTGTAAGCAGGGATGGAATATTCGGTACAATTGTACCGAATTCGATACAATTGAGTTTGTGCAAGTACAAAAGTACAATTTGTCTCAATTCAGTACAATTTCAAAATTTCCAATTTTATGTATTTCACAAAAACCACAAAACAAAAGCGCATAGAAGGAATTTGAAACTTGAACACATCATAATGGCCTGAACGCATTTATTTTCATTCCAGAACAATAACTCACAGCTGTAAGCCCTTATAACTCTTATTTACAGTTTTCTTTTCACTTCTTGATGGCGTCTTGCTTTATCGATCAGCTTTTTTTCAGACATCGCATCGTTTTCTTTACTAAACACTAAACTGTAAACTTGTGGATATTATTTGTGATTGCGGTTTTTCCTTTGTGCCTTTTTAAGATATTTAATTTGTGAATTTTAGTTTTATATTTAATTTTTTTGTATAAGCTGGTGCCACAAAAGCAGATAAGTAAAAGATTTAGTTTCATCATTACAATACAAGACAATAGTTATGTATATACTTTTTAAAATGAAGATAGTTGTTATATAATTACATTAAGTTATATTTATACAAGTACTAAAACTTGATTGATTATTTGGCAGCATTATATTTGAAATAGTTAAGATGTCCAAAAGTGAACGAAGAAATGTCAAGTCATGAAATATCGGGCAATCTTCGTCCTTTTTTTCATTTCAACCTTCCACGAGCCAAGAACATATATTTTAAATAATAAAATTAATATTAAGAAACTTATACTGTTCTTTCAATTACAATTTCTTCAAATATAACAATAGTATTTTTTTCTGTGAAGCTATTTACATTTTTATATTGTTTTTTTTTTTTTTTTTTTTTTTTTTATAAGAAGACAAACTGATCATTTCTGCTTTGATTTTTTTAAAATAAAATACTTTGGAAAACTTTTAAATAGTTGAATTATAGATTTTTTTTTCATACAAAATTCGTCTTCGGTACAATTGACATCATTTCAGTACAATTCTATTCCAGATTTCAGTACAATTGAAAAATTTCATTTTCCATCCCTGGGTGTAAGCACAAAACGAATATTGATCATTGAAAATCAATACTTAATATTGACCTGAAGCCCACTTAAGGACATCGTATTAATTAAAATGAAATGCACGACTGGATCGCACGAACTTGCTCTTATGTAAAAGTACTTTGGAATTTAAAATACATTGTATAAATATAAAACATGGATTTAATGCGATAAAAATTGTAAGATAAGAGTTGTCCTTCTCTCTCTATTTCCTTTAGTGCTGTAGTCACTTAGTCAGTTGCTACGGAATCTTTGAAGAGAACGGAATACTTTTTCGGATCGTGAATTAATATTAAGAATAAATAAAGAACTTGTTAATTTGTTTGTTGACGTTTGTTTAGCTGTCAAAAAGTTGTGAAAATAAGAGCTCGTCGAAAAAATTGAAAAAGTGAAATAAAAACTCTTCTTTAAATTTATTTTTTTATTTAAAGTGATAATTTATAACCTCTACTCAACGAAAATACAGAAATTCTGAGTAAGTTATAGATAATAAGGCGCAAAATCGTAAAAAACAAAAAACTGCATTAATATAACCTCAACAAATGAACAAGAGGGTATTGTCAGAAACCTCTCCAGAAACATACGACACTGAAAAAAGAGTCTCTAGATACTACCTTGCAATGGCCAAAGACAATTTGTATCTCAATAAAGATCTCTTGAAGGAAATCCTCCGGGAAAATAACGCCGAACTTGTAAAGGAACTCCCTTCTAAAAGTGATTTCCAGCAACTTTTTATGGAAATAACAACATTGAAAAGCAACCACGACAAAATTTCAGCCAAAGTTGTTGAACTGGAAGAAAGAAACAAACAACTGCAATCTCAAATCGACAAAATTATGCAAAAGAATTCCGAAAAAAATCTCATTGTACGCTTACCTATTGAGAACAATGTTGACATGACTGAAAAGGCAAAATCAATTTGTTCAGGTCTGCTCAACCTTGAGATAAGCAACGAAATCGAAAACGCTTACAAAGTTCAAACTAGAGATACTAGCAAAGCAACAATAATGGTGCAAATGAAATCACAAAGCATAGCTTCAAATGTTCTGCGTAACTCTGGAAAACTTAAAGCTACAGGTATCTCTATTAATAAAGACCTCCCATTCAATGTCCGCAAAAGAAGGTCAAAATTGTTCACATTAATGAAGTCACTGCGCTTGGATAATCCGAAGAGAAAAATAGTTTTGAGAGATGACCGATTGCACGTCGAAGATAAAGTGTTCACTTGGGATACTTCAGAAGGTTTAAAATGTGGAAAATTAAATGGAATTCAAGTTTTAAACGAAGTTCTAGTTAAACTATCAACAGGTGTGAAAAATACTATAAGCGATTTAATGAATGAAGACAAGTTGCAAGAACTGTCAAACATAGCCTCAAGCTCAGATATGGTAAGAGGTAATCAAAAAAACAGAACAACCGCTGTACAAATTACTAGAGTTTCTGATGGGCCAATTTGTTGAGAAGTAGCCGTCTACCCGAATAACGAAAATATTTCTTTTAAAATTTTAAGTTATAATATTGCTGGATTGAAAAATAAACTACCCATTGTTGATTTTTTTAACTATTTAAATGAATTTCACATATTTTTATTATTTGAAACACATTTACTGAATTTAGAAGAAAATAGATTTAAAAATTTATTTATAAATTATGAACTAAAATGGATACCTGCTGTTAAAAGAAATATCTTCGGAAGAGCAAGTGGTGGAGAGCTTTTAGCGTACCGGAAGAACCTTGGGAGTGCAAAATTGGAGTTTGAAAAGATAGGTGATTCTCACATCGTAAAACTCGAAATTAATATGAAAAAATACTTTATATTACCTATCTATCTCAACTGTAATAATTGGCATCGTGACTTTGATACCATGAGCGATCTTCTATATAATTTGAATACAACAAATCTGGTTCTTGTTGGTGACTTCAACGGCCGAATAGGGTGTTCTCAAAATAATTACGTTTCCGGTACAAACTCGGTACTGTTGAATACCCATCGCCAATCCAAAGATAAGTTATGTGATACCAAAGGTTGCAAAATACTCGAACTGATGGATGCTTTCGACTGTCAAGTTTTGAATGGAAGCTGTAATGGAGATTTGGGTGGCGAATATACCTTTATAAGAGGAACATCGTGTTCGGTAATCGATTACTGCTTTGCAGCTGGAGGTTGGCATGAACTACTTTCAGACTTTCGAATAGGAGAACAGATTTTTCCAGATCATATTCCGCTAGAGATAACATTCGAAATTGAAGTTAATGTGAATTTGATTAGTACGAATGAGCTTAATCTATTGCCAAAATTATTCTGGAATGAAAAAATGTCACGTGCTTACCAAATTAATTTAAATGCTGAACTTCTTCATCTATACAACGTCGAGACTACTCCGGGTATTGATAAACTTACAGACATTATCAAAAAAGCTGCCACAAATTCGTCACAAGTTAGAGGAAAAAAAGGGAAAAGTAAGCAGAAGTGGTTCGATAAAGATTGCATGAAGGCAAGAATCAAGTCGTTTGCTTTTCTTAAATTGGTACGAAAATACAACAATAATATTTTTAAAAGCCTCTATGCTAAAGCGATCAGAGAATTCAAAAGTATCTGCAACGCAAAGAAATTCGAGTACGAGCATCAGAATATTGTCAAGTTAAACAGTGCACGATCTTCATCAGACTTCTGGAAAGCAGTCAAACTTGTAAACGGAAGAAAAAATTGTATTGCAGCAGGTCTTCAAGCACAAGATTTATATACACACTTTAGAGCTCTTTTAAACACTTCACAGACATCGCTCAAAATTCAATATGCAGAACCTCAAATAATTGATGCATGTCTAGATGAACCGTTTGGCCTTGCGGATGTTCTGGAGGTGATAAAGAACACAAAAAACAACAAAGCCCCAGGAGAAGACGGAATTCCCTTCGAATTCTACAAAAATTGTACCATAGAATTTGCTCATGCCCTTACCGATGAATTTAATAGACTGTTTGAAAGCACTGATTTTCCACAGAGTTTTAAAAAATCAATTATATACCCACTTCATAAAAAAGGAGCCTATTCGAACCCAGAAAACTACAGAGGAATATCCTTCCTGAACACTATCTCCAAATTATTTACTGCTCTTATTTTTAAAAGGCTTACAAAATGGATTCGAAATAAGAATATCCTTCACGAGTTCCAAGCGGGCTTTAGAGAAAATTTTTTTTTTTTTTTTTTATTTTTATTCATTATTCTCATCTTGTTATCTTAAGTGTAATTTGTATATATATATACATAAAGAGTGTTGTTCATTGATGTATATAAGGATTAAAGTTTAATTGATACATATATATATATATATAGAATACCGATACTTATACAAATTTTACAATAGTAAGTTGAGAGAATAGTTAGTGGCATTGATATTTTATAAAAATAGCGGTAATGCCACTTCAAAGTAAATAATTCATTCATTGTGGGGTGTACATGTACAATTTTAAGTAAAGATACCTTCAAAAATGCAAGTTAAAAAAAAAATTAAAAATTGATATGTGAAAGAAAATAAAGTTACTTTTACAAATTTATATTCATTGACATTATAAAAATAAGCTAAACAAGATAGCTCAACAAAACTTCAATTTCATCATGGTTGAAATCAAGAAGCCAGAGTTTAACTTTTTTCAAAAAGGAGAATAGAGTTGATATGGCTCGTATGCTAGCAGGGAGGCGATTAAACAGTTTGCGGAATACAACGTGATACGAATTTCTAAAACTTGTAGTACGAAAGGTAGGAACTGCAACTAAGGATCGGTAATTACTGCGTAAAGTATATGCTTCAGAGATTGGACTCTGCAAGTACCCACCTCTCATAAAAAAAAATCTTGAGAACCTTGTAATAAAATAGCTGTCTCACAGGAAGAATCTTTGTGCTTCTAAAATGCTCCATGGAATGAGAAAGACGGGAAGAGTTACAAAACTAAATAAATAAAATAAATTATATACAATTATAAATTTTTTTATCGATTTCACATTTATTACTAAAAATTAACAGACTCGAAAGTTACTGCAAGACATGGAATTTATCGATCAATCTAGAAAAAACTAAAATCCTCGTGTTTAGAAATGGTGGTGGTCGATTCTCGAGAAATGAAAAGTGGAATTACCAAACGGAGCCTGTTGAAGTTGTAAGAGATTACAAGTATCTTGGTGTACTGATAACATCTAATCTTAACATAGAAAAACATTTAAAAATAAAATTAGCGGAAGCAAAACGAGCTATAAATTCAGTCTGGAGTACTTGCATCCAAAGTAAATTTGTAACGCATAGCGCAAAACAAAAAATTATCCGTGCGACAGCCCAGACTATTCTCTTGTATGCTGCACAGGTATGGGGATATAGAATCTCTGACTCTGTAGAAAAATATCAGCGGTATTGTATAAAACGTATTTTTAGGTTGCCTAATAATACCCCTAATTATATGATACACCTAGAAACAGGTTGCTCACCCCTTATCTTGGAAACGTTAAAAATGCACTTTGACTATGTAATAAAAGTCATGGAAATGGAGGAGGAACGCCTACCGAAAATTGTTCTGAAATATATGCTGGAAAGAAGCGATCATTGTGTCAAGGATTGGGAAGAACTTGCTAGTCATTATGGATGTGCCATCAACTTTCACCCTAGTGACGGAAGCACCACACTGAGAAGAAAATTTGAATATATTATGGAAAAATCGGGATCGTTTTTATACAACAAATATGTAGACGAAGCTAAATCGTCGGTACACAGGATGTATTACAGTACCATCAAGTATAATCTTGAAAATAATACATACTTTTTGGATAGAAATAAGACTGAGATGATTAGAACTATTTTTATGTTAAGAGGCGAATTAACAAACCTAAACTACATGCCGCACCGACCCGAGCTACCAATTTTCTGTGATCTATGCAACCGTAATGAGAGGGAAGATGTCTATCATTTTATTGCTGTGTGTCCTGTTTTAAATGAATTTCGTTTGATGTACTTTGGAGCTAGAACACTTGGAAAAGAGGAACTGTTGGGTATTTTAAATGGTGATCGTGGCTGGAATGCTGTGTATAGATATACATCAAGTGCTCTTCAGTATAGGAAAAGAATTAGAGAAGAAGATTTTTAAGATATTCATTGAGAAATTTTTTTATTTACATAATGCATTTTAATTTTATAAATTTTTATTGAATTATAATTAATCTTATTTAAAATTGTGTTAAACAATACAAAAATGTCAATCTGGTAGACGGCTTATTGCCAAACCTTAAGACTTTGTGCTAAAATAATATTGTAAAAATATTGTATTATTGTGTTTTTATACAGATTAATAAAAAGTCATTAAAACTAAAACTAAAACTAACTAACTAACTTTAATTTTTTTAATTTGAATATAACAAAATGTTCAAATGCATGGAATTGATTTCCGGAAAAGTATGAATTTATGCAAGCAAAGTTTAAAAATCGTTTTATTATTGAATTAATTTATTATATAAGAAATTTCCTTAAAATTTTTCGAGAACAAAATTTGGGATGCAAATTTTAAGTATTTAGTAGTATAGAATTTAGGAAATATTTTCAAAAAATTAATCGTTCACACATTTTAAAGATATTGATTTTTCAAAAAAAAAAAACTTTTGAATTTTTTTTTTTTCAAGAAACCCCCAAAAAATATTTTTTCGAACATTTTTATAAATAATATTATTTGAAACTTAAGAGGGCTTTTGCTGAAAATTTTTGGTTAAAATCGTTAGAGCCGTTAATGATAAAGTCGAAAAAAAAAAAAAAAAAAAACAGTTCTATGAAAGGTACCGTTAATAACATTTTGGCCCAACATTTTTGTTTTAGAAAAATGTAGTCTATGTCCATAATATTACACCTAATTTTTTTTTATTAAAATCGTTAGAGCCGTTTTCGAGATAAATAAGTTTATGCATTACGGGTGTATGGGGGGGTACCGTTAGTCTTAGAGCTAAACAAAATTTCAATTTCCCCTCTAGGGAATCACCGAAGACCTTTAAGTACCGAGTTTAAAGAAAATAGGTCCAGTGGCTTAGGCTCTAGATCGAGATACAGACAGACGAAAATGTTTCGGACCCACTTTATTCGTCTTCGTTTTCATCGTAATGTCAACTTTGATCAAAATCTCGAGTTCGATTTTTTTTCATGCCCTATAATACCTATTTCGCAAGTAAAAAGGTAGCGAAAAAAGGAAACATTCAGAATTATATTTGTCAAAATTATATTATTTGTCAGAATTATATTGTCTTTGCAATGAAATAAAAATAAATGAGTAACATTCTCGTGGATTGAAAATAATTATTTGATTTTCTTAATGTAGCAACATCTATCCGCTATCCTGTGTGTTGTCATTTCTCCCGTGTATTGTCATTTCCTTGACTAAGCCGCCAAGGATCAACATTCAATAGTTAAAAATCTTCATTCAATATTTTCGTATTTTCTCAATTAAAGGTAGTTCCGTTGGAAGTAAAGGTTCAGAAATTACTTTTCCTTTTCGTTATGCCATAAAAGCTTTTCAAAATTCCAAGTCTTACCTCTTTTCCCACCATTAAAGTTTATATTCCCGTATTTATCATTTATAATCGAACGTTAAACTTGCAGCATTGTGGAAGCTGATAAATGATTAATTTTAACAAACACTTTAAATGACCACATGAGACCAATACTCCGGGGGATACTTATCCCTGGACATAGATGAACTCTGAATAAGTGAAATGTCGATTCGCACATGACTACTCGCTTTAATCTGATTGCGGGTTGATTTGATACATCATTATAGGGATAGGCAAAAAGGCATCTCGTACAAATTGTTTCATATCATTGTATCCAAAAATTGAACGGAGAACGTGACGTGAGGATTAGATACAAAACACGTACAGGGTGCTAATGCTATGTTAATTATAACTTGGTTTATACTTTATTGGATTGTTTTAGTTCCGTATTGAATGTGAACGATTATTAAAGATCCTATCAAAAGAAAAAGACCTATTTGTGTACCAAAAAATCAAAAAATGCTCCAGCCAATAGTCATCAAATCGCAGCACCGACGAATAACAGAATCTCCGGTTTAACGACTGAACCATCGCGAAAGCCATAGCGCTTGCTCTACATGATTGGAGGCAGCGTCATCGGGGTCACAGGGTTAAGGTCTGCTATCTCTAAAACTATCTAATGGATCAGGAGCTAGATAAGTATTCAAATTTTAGGTGACCTAAGCTCCAAAGTGCGATTCACTAAGGTACGACTTGGGCTTATAAGTTAAATGCTATTGCACACTTCTAACACGCAAATATTGGTCAATGCTTACCGACTCTTATAAAACTCATAGCATTGATGCACTGTGAATTTTATTTTTCCTGGGGAATTTGATTAAATTCAGATACTTTGTCTTCATCTTCGGTAGATAAAGTTAATGTTTTGTGATATGCAGAGATCTCTATGGATTGTTTACCATTTTATTACCAATCCAATTTCCATAACAAATCCTCTTTAGCATCATTAAATCCCCATTTGACGTCTTTAACAACTATAGAGTCTTCTGAAGCACTGTTAGTTCCAAGCTTCCAAGTGATGATTAAATTTCCAATCTCCGCTGAAGCCAATATTTTTGGTAATTCCAGTTATCGCGGGAGTCACAGCAAGTCACAAAAATGTATATAATGTTCTCCTCTAATAAAAATAACTTCTTTAAGAAATGAAACTTTTCTACGGAAGTTGAAAAATTCGTTTAGCAATTAAGCTTATACTCGTATCATAAAATATAAATATTTAATGAAATTGATAAATATTTATTTTACAATAATTCGATTTAAGATTAAGACCATAGCACCCTGTTTGGTCCACACATGATTCTGACCTACCCTGCTTACCATAATTATATAACAATAATGGCAATGGGGTGATGGAAATAATCTGATGCATGATTTTCGGATTTTGCGGTACAACTGACAGTTACAAATCACGATGTACAAAACACTTACAATCTAATCGGTGTTAGATTATTTTGGTTGTATAAATAGGATTCCGGGTGGAAGGCTTTGGCGCACAGTAGATATACATATAATATATGTAGTTGACAGACTGAGTGTAACATTGAGGTTTGTACGAGTAGACACGAAGCTTTGGTAGAGTAGGTCCGTTTAATGCGCTTGATTTGCATTTGAAAAATACGATAAATTGGCAGAATAATAGTTGACCAGTGTCAAATAAAAAATTAATGTGCAATTTATATTGCCAACGCACTGCATTGTCAAAATATTGACATAATGCAATGTGGCAAATTCAGTTTGGTATTTATAGAATTTAAATTAATTTCATTCAGTATTCAAAATATTATTATCATAAACAGTCCCGAAAATGATACTTTGATAAAAATAAATGAATAAATACAAATTTTGCAGTGAACGTGTGTGCATATTGCAGTGGAAATGTGTGCATATTAGGTCAAATCTAGTCTGCATGCAAGCATTTTCTATAATTATTTCTTATTGTACTTTTTAAAGCCTAAAAGGATATGAATTTATTAAAGATATATGGCTGTCCGGCTTGTTGATTTTCTATGACTTTAACATTAGTTTTAATACTTTGGTTTGCTACATATTACTCATAATTTAATCCGAGTCGAGATAATGGGTTATTCAATTAGCTCGGGGAGATTTTGGTGGCCTGTGGCAGCCATGTTGGTTTAGAGATATCTGTCAAATCTATTGTGTATTATTCACTAAACGGAGCCAAGTTACTTGATAATTAACATTATTGAACAGCACGTCCCAATTATAAAACTTTATTACTAATATGAGTGTTTGTTAGTGCAAAGGTTGTGCCGATTTTACGGTAGACGTGGTGATGATGATCCTTCCCAGTCGACTCTTTAACCTTTGGTGGCCAACTTTGAGGCGATCGGTTCCATAATCCAGCCAGCCAACTTTTCTACTTCAAATAAAAGCTAGATAAGCTCGGAACATCAGCGCAGTCCGTGAAAGCGTACAGCAGAATCCGATGCAGTATATTCATTGCCGGTCATAAAAACTCGTTCTTTCGGAGATTTTAGCTCGGAAAATTTTGCTTACAACCATACAAGCTCAAAGTTTATGACCATAAGCAACGCCCGCCGTTTGTTCGCTGGCTAGGCACAATTTTGCATAAATGACAGTGTAAATAAGCAAAATTGGCCTATATGAGACGACAACAACCCACACAAGGCTCACCAGATGACAATGCACGCTCAAAATGTTATCTTTTGATGTGGATTTTGAGCTTGTAGCGTCAGTGGTCTGTCCTTATTCGAATACCACGTTGATGAGGCGGTTATCATCATTGGCGAGGGCTACCAAACGATGTAAACCTAAATTGAACCATATGAATCAAGACGAAATATAGTTTCAGCAGGAAGGTGCTATATGCCACACAGCGGCGACCACGATTGACATTCTGCATGAACGATTTTAGGTTTAACCTTAATTCTAACAGAGGTGACATTAATTGACCACTAAGGTCAATGAGATTTGACTCCACAGACTTCGTCTTGTCGTATCTTGTCCTAAAGTCACAGATCCATGCGAATAAACGATAATCGACCGATACCCTTAAGGTGAACATAGCACAGGCCATCGCTCAAATACTTAACTTTATTAATGTGGTGCTTACAGACGCAGATGGACTACAGGCTCAGCCAACAAGCACTTCTTTATTAGCTGCTTGCAGCTATTCAAGCCGAGTAGGTTGAGCTTGCCCTCCACTTGTGTGCGCCATCTATAATGAGTTCCTCCTCTGCTGGCTACTGCTTCAGATTTGGATTGATTCCTACCAGTCATCGGTTGGTCGGGCTGGTAAGTTACTGTTCATAAACTAGACGTATCCCAACCATCCCAGCAGCTGTATTTGTAGGTTTTGACCAAGTCGACGTATTAACCTTTTGAAGGACGTCGTTTAATCTTTTGCTTTAAACTCCTTGGATACAAAATGCAAATACTGAAAATTTTATCAAAATTCTAGGAGCCGAAAAATACGAATTTCGAACATTTGTATGGTGGGAACCGTTATTATTACATAAAATATTTTTTTTTTATACATCTTGTATATTGTAATAAGAAACTGAAAATGTTAAGTTCCAAAAAATGTTGTTGAGAAATTGGAATTCACAATACTATCCAAAAACACCCTCAAGTATGTTAACATATATTTTTTCGGACACCATCTAAACACCTCCTACGCTTCAACATGCGGAACTTCATCTTCACTAAAATATTCTTTTTAATTATTAGTTTAGTTCTCTTCACTAATCGTTTGTTGTTGTTTTCCATGTCAAATTGCAATGTACTACAGTACTTACTTACTTAGGTCCTCAGACCTTTTATATCTATGGGGGACCCTAGTGGGGCAAAGGACATCCACAACGCCACCTCGCCATCGTGTTCGGTTCCTGGATATGAGTGGCAACTCCCTCAAACTCTTTCCCAGTTGAGTCGACTCCTTTTCGACTGTCCTTCTTCCTGAGGTTCTCAGTCGTCTAGCTCTTGTTCCTTTTTGAGTGAGCGGATTACACTGCATTGCATGCGCCGCAATACAGTTGTCGCCTTTTCGAAGCGTTAGTCCGATCCATTACCACTTTCGAAGTCGTATAATAGAGTCAATAGGTTCCTCACCCGTTTTCCTGAGGAGCTCTTCGTTTGATATACAATTGGACCAGAAAATTCTAAGGATGTTTCGTATACATCTATTAATGAATGTTTGCAGCTTCTCAGTGACACCTACTGTTACTTTCCAAGTGCTGCAACCGTAAATTAAAACGGATTCGACGTTGGATCGAAACAGCCGTAGCTTGGTTCTTAAGCTTAGAGAGTTATATACCTCCATATATTTCTAAGCATACTTTGCCTTTGCCTTCCCGATTCGACTGCTGATGTCCTGTTCGGTGCCACCCTCGGTAGAGATGATACTTCCAAGGTATTGAAAGCTCTGTACTTTCTCTACCGGTTGTTGAGAAATCGTTATGCGAGAAGATGACTGGGTTCCGAGGCTGATTATCTTTGTTTTGCCGGAGTTGATTTTCAGCTCCACGATTTCTGCTTCTCTCTCCACCCCTGTTGTCATTTGGTGGAGATCCATGATCCTATGAGATCTTTCAGGTGAGACGTCATATTCCATCGAATCTCTCCGTTTTCCGTCAAGGCCGCTCGCAGGACATCGCTTATCACGAGCAGAAACAATATTGGTGACAGAATGTGTTAAAGAAATCATCAAACTACTTGTTTCAAAATACTGTACAGAAACATCATCAACTTAGCTTTTGTTCACTTGTTTATATTTTAAGTTTTTCTCTAAATTATTTATGTTCATTCAATAAAAGTTATTTGATCAGTTCGGAACTAGTTGTTCTTATATTTCCTAATTCCCACTGCAATAGAATGCAGCTCTGTTTCCACTTTAGACTTCTGACTCTTTTCTCTTCTGATAGCATCCCTTCATGCAAAACGTGAGCCTTGGATCCATCATAAGCATCATAAGTTGTCTTAATAATAGCTATTAATTTATCCGGGATACCCCTCCTGCGTAAAGCAAGCCAAATAAATTCTCTATTGACGCTATCGAAAGCCTTCTCAAAGTCAATGAATAGCAGGTGAAGTGGTGATCGATTTTCGACGCACTGTTCAATTATAATCCTGAAAGAATTGATGTGATCAGTGCATGAGGTCCAGCGCGGAAACCTGTTTGTTCGGCATCGAGTGTAGCTTCTAGATGTTCCCTGATGCGTTCCAGTACTATTTTCGCTAATATTTTGGCAACGGCGGCGCAGGTAAGACTCAAATCCCTTTCCAGTTTTCACACTGTGTTAGGTCTCCTTTTTTAGGGAGCTTGACTATCATTCCCTTTTTACACTCATTCGGAAATCCTTCGGAGACCCAAGCTATCTTTATGAATGGATGCAGGAGTTCGCTCGATATCGTTGGCGCCGCTTGTAGAAGCTCTGCAGGAATGCCATCAAGTCCTACTGGTTTGATTTTTGTTGTTGATTGATTGTTGATTTTTTGTTGTTCCTCTCAGCTCAGCAGGTATCAGTTGCGCATTGCTGTCGGTAACTCGGTTTAATACCAACGCAAAATGTCGTATGCCTGTTGTCGAGTCCAATATCTTCCTATTTAATTCCAATTATCGCTTTTTATCAACTCTTCCTATTAAAAACTATATCCTTATCCGTATCATCATTTGTGTATGATGAAGAAGCCGGAAATGCAGCAAATATTTTGTTCAGCTTTAAAGCCGCATTCTTCATCGCATCCTGGGTTTGACATACCAAGTGAGTTGATATTTTTCTAATCTTTTTTGCATGGGAGATTATTAAATTTTGAGGCATAGACTCTACGTTTGGAATTTTTTCTCTCAACAACTACAACATTTTCTATTTTAATAATCGAAAAAGTCCTGAAGCCAAAATCGCTTCCAATGCTTTATACTGTTTTTCGATATTGTTACTAATTCAACCTAATGCATTATATTGCTTGCCCGAACTGTTTCAATTGTTACATTGTTCATTGCATCATGAGACTTCATTTTGATTGAAAACCTTTTTCCCTTCAAATGTGTACATTTCACCAACAAAGTCATTTTAGCTTATACACATTTTTAGTCATTTACCGAAATGGCCTGTAAAAAACATTGCACCCAAAGGCAATATTTCGTATTGTACAAATGCAGATAATAAAACCAGGAACTTTATTGAGTAATATTTCACTTCTGATGGGCCCAACGAAATTCGTTATATTAAATTTCATAATGTAAAGGTAAGCCAGTTGTTTTTTCTGACGATGTTGCAATTTTGTATTGCTGCTGGTTCTGGTACCAAGACTTGTATAGAGACACAGTCTCCTTGGCAAAAAAATAAAACATCTGTCTGTCCTTTTTTTAGGCATGAGAATTTTTCCAATTTTAAATGACATCTGGTTTAAGGTTTCGTAGAACAAGCCGCACACAAAAATAAATTAAAAAAAATACATACCAGCCAAGCCAAGCCTAACAAGACAAAATGACTATTCCCTTTTATTTAAAACAAAAAAGAACATAATTCAATTTTATATGCTTCACCAGTTCTGCCCCCCGAAAGAGCGGACAGTAAAACATTTCCCTGCGTAATCATATCTGCAAGACTACGTCAACGTTAACCATATGCCTTTTTGGTCACTAGTTCAAAGCAAACAAGGGCAAGCCATAACAACGTCAGAGAATTAAAATGAATTCTGTCATTCTCACATAGCACTTCCTCCAGCAACCCACAATGTTGGCCACAACCAAAATGGTGTCCAAAAGTGACACCATCCCGTCCAAAAGAACGGGGGGATGGCAGTGTCCTTGGCCATTTTTACATCCAATTACTTCAAACAGAACTCGCAAGGTTGCAGCTTTGTTGCTTTCTCCCTTATTTGATTGTTATGGGTTTTAAACTGAAGTTGGACATTCAGTTGTTGGGCCGGAAGAGGAAATATTTCAAGTGGAACAAGTGACATTTGAGTTTATAAAATTGTCTGGATGCTCAAGTTGGACATACGTGATATTTTTTTAAGTATTTGGTTGTGTGTTCGTACTTACGAGCATGTACATCAGCAATATGCAAATTTAGGGGGAGCAAATGGCGACAAAGGACAGAATTTGAGTAAAGACAGACTACACGTCCTTTGTCAGCATGTATGGAGGGAGGGACTTTGTAACGGTTCAGCAAATGTTGATTCGTTTTTATTTGTACCTTTATTTAGCATCATCAAGCTGGAAGGTGTCCTTCATGGTATCATGAGTTCTCCGGTTGAAAGTGATGATGTAAGACTTTCAGAGTGAAGGGTTTGTCTATTTCTGGTTGCATTTATGATTCATGTCACATTTGGGGAGGGTAGAACCTACAAATCGGGAACTCATGTTGAATGAATAGAATGTCGCTTATTTCTCTTAGTTCTTCATCATATTCAAGTTATGAACAGAAATCGGTATCGATACAGGGGTAGAATCAAAGGGTTATTCAAAGACAGATCACAAAAGGAAAAACCTAGGTAGTGATGTTGAATTCTCTCGAAGCTGTATACATAAATTTGTCGATTAACAACCATACTTGATAGACGTATTAAGAAAGATGGAGAACAAAAAATGTTCTGTAAAGGGATTGGGTCATGTATTGGTCAGAGAATTTTTTGGAGCATCGTATATAATAATAATTTAGTGAATAAGGGTGAGCTCCGCTTAACATAAAATACAAAATCAGCGAATCGTTGATAATGGAGAAGGTAGAGATCGGAAAGTGTTACGATATGTTTTTTTGTGAAACAGAGATTAATTGGCATTACCAATATTAAGGTGCTAGAAATTTTCCAGCCACCGGACAAGGAAACCATCGGGACTAAGTTACAGAAAAATAAAATCATGTGTCGAAGAAATTATCTTGAAAAACTCGATATCTTCGCAATATCGATACAAGTAAGAAAAATAAAATGCACGACGCTCCTAAGTAATAGACTAGGCATTTTAAAAACGAAAGTTATTACAGAAAACTGTTCATAAGTATAAAATGATTTTTTTAATTCTTTTAGTAGAAAGAGATAAAAACAGAATGCTATGCAAATATGCAAGAACAAAAATTATAAGTCGTTGTAGTGCTTCCTTAAAAGAATAAGCTTTTATGTAAAAAATTTGTAAAACATTTTTAAGAAAAAATTTTGGCACGCCAACTTTAAGTTTTTATTATTGTACGAATAAGAGTTAAATTTCCAAGAAAAATACTAAGCCGTTATTGAGATATCGAATTTTCCAAAAAAAAAACGACTTTTTTTTTAAATTGAAAAAAATATTTTTTTAAATTGAAAAAAATATTTTTTTTTTCAAGTTTTGAAATGCAATGTTTTTTTAACTTTTTAGGAGCTTCTTTATAAAAAATTTCATTAAAATTCGTTATGACGATAATGAGAAATTCAAAATTCGAAAAAATCGTTGTACGGTAGGTACAGTCAGTTATATCTAGATTTCAAATTTGTTTTTATTAAATTATAGATTCTAAAAATTAATCAAAAGAAAAAAAAAATTTAGCAAAATTCTCGGAACCGTTTTCGAGAAAAATACGATTTTCGAAAACAATTTTTTAACTTTTGTACAGTTACAGTACAGAAGGTACAGTTAGTTTTACATAAAACAAATTTTTTTTTCTCAAATCTTGTAAATTATGTTAAGAAACTTTTATTTGTCAAGATTGAAAAAATCGAGCGTGGGGTTTTCGAAATATTGAGTTTGCAAAAAAAATTTTGAAAATTTTTTTAAAAATCCAAAAAATAAAAAATTGAAAATTTGAATATGTAAAAATATTTCAACTTTAGAAGAGCCTTAGCATAAAAAAAATGATTTAAATCGGCTCTACCGTTTTCGAGAAAATCAAAAACAAAAAAAATTGACCCAGGGGGGCTACCAAAAATAACAATGAAATTTTATGAATTTTTTTTTTAAATTCTGTGGGACAGTTTTTGAGAAAAAAAAAATATTTGTAAAATTTCGAAAAAAATCGTATGGCAGGTACCGTTATTTTTGGTCTTAAAAAAAAAAAGAAAAAAATGTGTGGGGAAAAAATCAAAACCCATATCTATCAAGTTTGAGAAAATCGGCCGAGCCGTTTAGGCTGTAGTCGAACCGACAGACAGACAGACAGACAGACAGACAGAATTGCGAGACCCACTTTTTTGGTCTTCGCTATCATCGTAATGTCAACTTTGATCAAAATCTCGAGTTCGATTTTTTTTACGAATGCATAACTTACCTTATAGTTAGTACCTTTAATTCGCAAGTAAAAAGGAGAGGACCTACGAAGCTGCCTTGTGGAATCCTGCGAAGGTCAATTTAGTTATGGGTATACCTAGATATAAGAGTGCTCAACGATTTGGGTAAATGTATATCAGACCAAAAACATAAATGTTAAAAAAGAGCCAAGTTCTTCTATACAAAAACCTTTGTGTAACAAGTCAGTCGTAAAAAGTACTGAGATCTAAAAATACGCCAAGTTCTTACTTCATGAAGGTTTAATACCGAATATTTAAAGTAGAATAATATTGAAACAGCTACAATGTAATAGAAAAATTTTATTATTTAATGATTACTGACTGAAATTTGATGGGTTCACTGGTCAATTTTTTAAAAAACTTGCCAAGTAAGCCCATCAAATTTTAACTCCTTTTTTTAAATGAAGGTAGCCCACCAATTAATAGCCTAATTAGTGGTTTGATTATAGTTCACATCACAGTTAAGAGTTTTTTTTTATGTAAGCTCATAATTTTTTCAGGTATGCAAATGTTTCCTTTTTTTATTCATGTTAACATAACATAGAGTACCAAATCAAGCACTCTAGTTCTAAGAAATGTCATGAATTTTCAAAATGCATGTATAGTTTCAAAATGACAATAAAAAGACACTTCGAATGAAAAATCTTAGATTTTCTATTTTTCGCTTTGAATGTACATTAAACTTTACCGCTTTACAAAATTTCATAATTCTGCAGCAATCGAAAGTGATCCATATAAATTAAACATTTTCTCAGAATGTGGGCGGATACCATGCCCCTTGAATGGAAAACCTCAATTTATATGTTTGGTCCTGTAGGGTAAACTGCCCAATTGTTGGCACCCCCCCAATGATTGGCACTTACAGTTTAAATTACTCGTATTAATAACATTTAAAAGTTTTCTAATAAAATCTTTTTAAAAATATTAGCCTTAGTCTATTTCTGATGATTTGGCATCATTGCTTTTGGCCTCTGAAGTTAGTAGCAATTAAAAAACCGCTGTTAAAAATTTAGAATCAATTTCGCGCCAAATTTAATGTGAAACTTGTGAAAACCGTAAGGAAAGTGGTGACATTGTAGTTTAATTTAATAATAAATTTAAGAGGAAAACCATTGTCAAGTGCAGTTATTATAAAAGAATTAACTATAGCAAAGAGGTTAGTTCTTTTTATTTTTATATTTTATTAAAAATATAGCATTTATAAGGGGTGTCAACTATAGGAATGTAATTCCATCAAAATTCCATTTATTGGCACATGCCAATCATTGGATGAGGTGCCAATCACTGGGTTGATTGGCACTATACCAATCTTTGGATGCCATGCCAATCATTAGAAAAAGTGCCAATCATTGGCTATTGGCACTGTGCCAATCATTGGTAAATGAAAAAGTTACAAATTTTCATAATTTTGTATCAATTTTTTTAGGTTGATAATACACTTTTTTATCAATCAATAAAAATCTAATCTAATCTCGGCCTTAATGTAAACATAATGTAACTTAAAAGACTTAAATATAATTATAAAAATAAATTATGTTTTATTTATTAAAATATATAATAGAGTTATACTATTTGTTTATTTTGTTTTTATTGGACATTGTTTTACTTTTTATTAATTATTTATTAATTTCAACAAAAAAATAGGGTATTTAAGTTTTTTAACTAAACAAAAATACAATTAAAAATTAAAAAAAAAAAAAAAACTGTCGTTTCTTAATTCCCATAAGTTATATAAGCCGAATAAGTGGTGAGTAACCTTAAGGTGCCAATGATTGGTCGGTTTACCCTATATGCAATTCGAGCAAATTTCATTGTTCTACTGTAATCGGAATAATTAATAAATATAATTAACATCAGTTCTGAGGAAGTGGGCGGACACCACGCTCCTGAATAGAAAACCTCAAATTTTATATTTTTTTTATGCAATTTAAGCCCTACCGCTTTACCAAATTTCATCGTTTTATAGCAGTCGGAAGTGCTCCATTCAACCAACACCAATTCGGAGAAAGTGGGCGGATACCACGCCCCCGGAATGGAAAACTTCAAATTTTGGATTTTTTACTCTGCTTGCATGACAAGACCTACCGTTGTGCAAAATTACAAGATTCTACGATGTCGGGAAGTGCTCCATAATTTTGATGATCTGTCAGTCAGTGAGTCAGTCAGTTACGGTTTTTGTGATTTTTGAGGCCTTTTATCTCAGGATCCGCTTATGCTAGAAAATTGAAATTTGGTGAGGCGCCTGTGACTGACTAGCTTATCAAATATTCGGAATTTTAAGTTTCTGACTTCATTGGTACTGAATATAGGGAGGGGTCAAAAATCGCCTGAATTTGTTCCTGTAAAAAGGGTGTAGTGCTAGAACTTGGCTGGGCACTATACCGTGCCCTTTGATGCTAGAACTTGGCTGGGCACTACCGTGCCCTTTGATTTTGAAAATGGAGCCGAAAGAAAAGGAGAAAAAATGTCTTTCATCTTTTTAGAAACTTAGTATTCTGTACGCTTTTGGTTACGTGGAATAAATGACAACTTTGTAAGAAATGTTAATTAACAAACACACTGAATACCAACAATCGGAATATATTCCGTTTCAAGTGCAAGTGCTATTTATGGAAAATGGCATGGTGTGGTTAGTGCCTGCCCATAACTAGAAAAAGTCAATTTTGAGCCATGTGTTTTTTTTAGTTGGGGGTGTTTTGGGTCGCTGATTACAAATTTGAAATTAGTTTTCGGTCAGACTGAAATGATGTACATAAAATGGCGGAAATGACTCGAACGGGCTCAAATTTTACAAGCTCGCAATGTGAATATACTGCGCGAGATATAACTACAATATTCGGTAATCAGTCATGCTCGTATCCATTGTGTAAGTTGTT
Organism: Philhelius festivus; assembly: GCA_963931855.1. Lineage (NCBI taxonomy): Eukaryota > Metazoa > Arthropoda > Insecta > Diptera > Syrphidae > Philhelius > Philhelius festivus. The sequence goes on along the minus strand of OZ007556.1, from coordinate 55,406,021 downwards.
GTTTTTACAGGTGTTGACCAATTTCATGATGAAAAATTCGCCAAGGTGTGGTCTGAGAAGGGCCTGTTTCTTATGCGCAGCGTCGATTCTCCTGCTCACTCTCGCGATCAACCATGATATCTTGGCAGATCCTGTATTTCGTAAAACTCTCTATATTTTCTTAATTTTGGATACTGTAGTACTTTTTGCCGTAAATTTTGGTCAAGTTAGAACTTTGTACTTCTATGTTAGCCATTGCAGGTATTCAAAACTGAGCTGTCTTTTTTGGAGTCCTTGAATAAGTGGGTGTTTAATTAAAAGTGTGTAGGGGTTTAATAGAAGAGTGCTATCACTGCTCCTTGGTCTTTTCTTTTTGGGTAGTGGATGCTGTCACCGATCGTTTCGATGATCTTATCTTAGATTTTATCGTTCCATTTTCATAATTCCAAATTCTGACACACTGTGAACGAATTGGCAAACAGCAGTCATAATTTTGCAAAACGCATTCGCGCTTCTTTTCCGCGCTCGACATTCTGCCCAAAAGGATCTCTATAAATCTCGGAAGTCCGTGATGAAAATTAAATAGTCACGAGAAAATCTATTGCACGCATATCTATTGCAAGCATACCTATACTGTGATGTGCTTTTTGCTTTCCAGCCGAGGTTTTGCTCGCCGGATTTCCAGGGTCGTTCTGAAGAAAAACACGAAACTTCAGTAGGAAGGTCTTTAGAACCTTATACAAAATCTTTATTGAAAAACAAATCTTAAATTCATATAACAACTTAAATATTCTTGACTTCAATTAATTACACCCTGCCTGGTGTATCTGGTAAACATCGGTTGTTCTCCTTGTATCGGGGTCCTGCTGGTTTCCTCTAGAAAGCTTTATTCTGGCATCTGGTTCCTTCGTTAACTGGCGTTCGGTATCGGTTTATTCTCTTATAAATACGGACTACGCTCTTGGCGCTTACAAGATCAGCAGGTTTAGGGCCCCTGGTAGGCACTAGATCGGCAGGTTTTAGGCCCCTGGTAGGCACTAGATCGGCAGGTTTTAGGCCCCTGGTAGGCACTTGATCGGCAGGTTTTAGGCCCCTGGTAGGCACTAGATCGGCAGGTTTAAGGCCTCTGGTAGGCACAAGATCAGCAGGTTTTAGGCCTCTGGTAGGTACGTCCAGTGTATAAACACCGACAGATCAGCAGGTACCAAAGCCCCTGGTGGCAATTAGGACGTTTTATTCTTCGAACCAAACTGATGGAACGAAATAGCCGGACAATTTCAGATGACTTGTAAACTAAAATCTAGCTCGTCAGCTTCGACCGTAGCAAACAAGTGACTTTCCTTCCCAAAAGGAGGTCCTCTTGTTATATTTTTCGTATAAACTGTGTGTGAACTATATACTGGTCGAATGCAAATCACCCAATGTGTTCAACCAACTGTGACGTCATGATCTTATAGTGACTGCATATTGTATTAGGACGAGGTATAAAATCCCTTTATCTTGGCGAGGTATCTGGTGTCGTTGGTAGCTGCGGCGTCGTATGGTGTCGTCGGTCGGTGCTGCGGCAGCGGCTGCTTAGTCATGGTGAATTAAATCACCCAGTGTGTTCAATATTGGTAGAAGCATGGAACGCTTCGTTACAATACTATCACTCGACCTATTGGACAACCCTCTTCACATTCGTTGTTCTTCTAGAGTATTCTGCGGCGCAGGGTGAGCAACGAAGGGCAGAACATCGCCAGAAGGCGTAGAAGGAATACGTATTCCGTTACAAGTGGAATATAAGTGAAGAATAACGTTAGGAAAGTGGAGAAACAAAAAGATTCTTACAGAATACTAAACCAGTCTGTCCCTTTACGAGTGAGTCTATTGCTCTGGTTCAAATTTTCACATGGTCGTATGATTCTTATTTATTCGAGGAATGAAAAAATCTCAAATCAGTCAAAACTGCTTATTATTAAAAATCCCTTTTTCTTGCTACGGCAGTTTTCGATTTAAATGCAGGAATGTACAAATTCTAGTGACAATTTTGATTTCTTTCTATTAATTTCTCATAAAATAGATTGCTCAAGTGCCTTGTATGCTCTAGGGCCCTAGTTCTATGAAACCAACGGTTGCCCAAAAATGTAAGTAAAATTTATAAATTAGCAATAAGTTACGCGAAGAAACTTAACTGTTCTTATACTCAAATAGTTCCTATAAGTCCTCGTTTTCTCATTTCTTCCGAATAAAGTAAAAATTAATTTTAGACCAATTTTAAAACATTTTTTTTTTTTCATGAATACATAATAATTTAATATATAATCGAAAAGTCAAAGGTGAAAGATAAGGTTATTTCCACACTTACGAGGGTACTTTCCCGAACATATGGTCAAAGATTTTATAATTCAAATAAAAAAACACAATTCTGGGGGGCTTTAATACCATATGAAAATTTTATTCAGGTCTGTACCATTTTACATTATTTAAACAACAACACAGTATATGACAAAAACAAGTTAACACGCTCACGGAAACAGAACATGCCACGGCCCGACCACCCGTAACATTTTATTTCACAAAGACTTTTGAAGTTCGTTATGAGTCAGAAATTATATACAATTTCCGTTCGTTCTGGGCATTCTGGTGAAATGACTACAATACAAGAGCTTGAACATTATGCTTGCCCTTCCTGAAGTTGGCTTCATTATCTCTTCTTGGCTATCGTTAATGAATCGCCCCAAGCTGAATGCTATCATCATCATGGCAATTGTTGTTGGTTCTGCTGATGGTTTTCATTGCTGATACTGTATACCCATCTAAGGGGTCGGGTATGATAGGCTTTATTATATCATTTGCAACTTCCGTCTGTGCTATTGTATCTGGTGCTTCTAAGCCATACCAAGTTGGTAAGGGTTAACTACCCCTAAACACCAAAAGACTACCTACGGGGACATTCGAGTAGAAAATTAGCATTTCCTTCAGCCAAAACGACCATCTTGGTTGTTGTTTCTGGGGCTTTTCGAAAGTTTATCGTTTCAATATTTTATTTAAGCGATTCGAGTGTTCAACTGGAGCTAAGGCTCCAAATTTATAAAGTTTCACTTTTGATTTTTAAAGGCTTTGTGGACTTTAAAGAAAGAGACTACATTTCCAGCTACTATTTCACTTCAATTTTCAGTCTTTAATTAGAAACGATATAATAAATTACCTTAGAGGTAGACAATGTAGTTGTAGCTACCTAATTGATCTTGAAAGCAAAATGTAATCAGGAAACTAATTTCCGGTGAACCAACAAATCGATGCAAAACCTCCATTCACATTTTACGAGTGTTCAAAGTTTCAAAAAGGCTACATTCAGCTCACGTACAGACATGGGTCCTGTCTTTAATTAAATTTGATGCTGGGAGTTTCGATTTATTTCAAATAGAAACACATTACTAGATTCTCATTGGACTATGGGGTAGCTAGTTAGGTAAAGAAAGACTACAACATACAACTTCTTGTGCAATAACTGGAAAATTTAAGTGGAATGTGCTTGTTCTGATTTTATATGGTTTTGAGGTAAAATTAAAGAAAGGTAAAAGGGATTCGAAAGAATTAATGTAGTTTGTTTGTTTTTGAAATTGTGTTAGGGATCAAGGGTTTTAGTACATGTTGTTCCAGTCAAGATGACACTGTCATAAGATACATTTGAAAATATAATGATGTAGGAGAGAATTGCTAGTTATGTGCTAATTAAGTGCACATATCCAGACCGTGAAATTACTACCCATTCCTCTCAAGCTTATGGTGGTGATATTTTAACATCAAATTAGCAATACTAAAAGAGAAGTGCTGAAATATTGATTCTGAAATGAACTTCAACAGTATATCCAAAAATCCTTTAATATTTTTTTTCGAAAATTCTAGAGCAATGAAATTGTGTCAAATAAAACGTTTTTTTTTTTATATATTATATGCGCACTCAAGGGGTTATGACTACCCTTATAATGTTAAATACAGTGTGAGCAATTAGAAAAGTAGAATAGGATTATATTGGTCTTGAATGTCTGCCATCAGACGAATAGGGGGAACAACATGTAGCATACGAAAATATGCACGTGCCGTAACTATTCGGGACTGGTGGAAGTGTGATCATAGCCTCTTCGCGGCGGCCGCTAGAAACAAGCCTTTTAAAAAGGTTTGGCTAATATGATCAGGCTGGTTCCCTGGTTCCACAGGTTGGCGACAGGTTAATTCCCTGTCCCGTAAAACTAAGAGAATTTCGAGAACGACAACAAGCCTCGGAAACGGACTGATCACACGACGACAACCAACGCAAAGAAAAAGGAAAAACGATTTACGAATTTTCTTATGGAACGTACGATCGCTCTATAGAGCTCGAGCTGCTCAGCAGCTAGCCGATGCCCTGTCAAAATATAAAGCTGACATAACAGCTCTCCAAGAAATCAGATGGACAGGGAATGGTGTTTTACAGAAGAAAGAATATGACGTATATTACAGCTGTCATACAAAACACCATGTGCTCGGGGTAGGCTTCCTAGTCAGCGAAAAAATGAAGTCTACTATCATCGGCTTTAACGCTATAAGCGAAAGGCTATGCACCCTTCGCGTGCGAGGCAAATTTACGAACATCAGCCTCATTAACGTTCACGGACCTACGGAGGAGTCCTCAGACGAAGAAAAAGAGACTTACTACGAACAAGTCGAGAGGGCCCTCAATGCCTGCCCAAGGTATGATGTTAAAATCATCCTTGGGGTTTTGAACGCAAAAATAGGTCGGGAGCCGGTATTCAGGCATTACGCAGGCACCCATAGTTTGCATAAGAACACTAATGACAATGGACTTCGAGTCTTAGAATTGGCAGCATCGAAAAACATGGTCGTTGCGAGTACCAGGTTCCCGCGTAAAGATATCTACAAAGCCACCTGGGTATCACCTGATGGAGTCACTCGTAACCAAATAGACCACGTGTTGATAGACCGTCGCCACTACTCGAACTTGATGACGGTACGAACGTACCGAGGTGCCAATATCGACTCGGATCACTATCTTGTTGGTATGGTTTTCCGAGGGCGGATTGCCTTGCGAAGACGCATTGCATCCGCCGATCACGTTCGAATCAACACGGCTGCCCTGCGCAATGAAAACACCAGTAACACCTTTGGTAATGCGTTAGGACTCGCCCTAGAATCACTTGATTTAGGGAGAGTAAGTCCTGGAGCCAGTATGCTGGGCGTAAATGAGAAGTGGACACGCCTTAAGAATATTGTCATTGGTACTGCCAACTCCATCTTAGGCAGCAGTCGTAAAAATCGGAACGACTGGTTTGATGATGAATGCAAGCTAGCGACTGAACGTAAGAATGTTGCGTACCGAGCAATGCAACAATCTCATAGAACGCGGGCACGCGAAGAGGAATATAAAGAGCTCAGAAGAATAGAAAAACGGCTACACAGACAAAAAAAATCAGCCTGGGAGAAGAACCTAATCTGTGAAATAGAAAATAGCCGAGAGCGAGGTCCGCACCAGACGCGGAAGTTCTACCAATCCGTCCGAAACATGACGCAGTACACACCACGCTGCACATACTGCAAGGTCGGAGAGGGAAATCTGATCACCGATCCTGAAAGCATACTGGAGCGATGGGAAGTGTACTTTAATGAATTGCTAAATGGTCAGCTCACTGCAGAAGTGGAGGCTCCACTACTTCAAGAAGAAAACCCTATGTTGCCGCCACCAAGCATAGAAGAGGTTGAGAAGGCTATAGGCCGGCTTAAACAGAACAAAGCCCCGGGAGCCGATGGCATACCAGCCGAATTATTCCATCACGGCGGGCCAGCCTTACGTCAAGCAATGCATGATATTATAGTACACGTATGGGAGCAGGAAGAAATGCCAGAAGACTGGCGAAAAGGTTTAATATGCCCCATACATAAGAAGGGAGATGTCACAACGTGCAGCAATTATAGAGGTATCACGTTGTTGAGTACCGCCTATAAGATACTCTCCTCTATCCTACAAGACCGGATAACCCCATACGCTAAAACCGTTATCGGACAATATCAGTGTGGTTTCATTCCAGGCAAATCAACAACTGATCAGATCTTTACCCTTAGGCAGGCGATGGAAAAATGTCTAGAATTTAACATCCCAACATACCATCTGTTTATAGACTTTAAGGCCGCCTATGATAGCATAGCCAGGGTAGAACTTTACAAAGCCATGAGAGAATTCGGCATCCCAAATAAATTGACACGACTATGTAGGTTGACCATGACCAACGTAACAAGCCAAGTAAAAATAGCCGGATTGCTATCCAGACCAATCAACATCTTTAATGGACTCCGACAAGGGGACGGTTTGGCCTGCCTCCTCTTCAACCTGGCGTTGGAGAAAGCAATCCGTGACTCTGGCACGGCAACAAGAGGGACCATCGTCAACAGGTCCAGCCAGTTACTGGCTTACGCAGACGACATCGACATCATCGGAAGAACCGAACAAGCTGTACACGATTCCTTCATCCAGATCGAGCAGGCGGCACAAAATCTGGGGCTGCACATTAGTGAAGGTAAAACAAAGTACATGGTGGCGTCGAATGCGAGAGGAACAGTTGGTCAAACAATCAAGGTAGCGGAGCACGAATTTGAAGTGGTGCAATCCTTTAAATACCTTGGGTCAATAGTAGCAGCCGATAACAATATAGAAGAAGAAATACGCGGGCGGCTTCTCAAATCCAACAGAGCCTACTATAGTCTGTCAAAGCTCTTCAAATCCAGAAATCTCACCATAACTTCAAAACTGCTGCTGTACAGGACCATGGTCCTGCCAGTACTCACATATGGATCCGAGACTTGGGTGCTTAGCAAAAGGCACTCCGACCTCTTAGCTGCGTTCGAGAGAAAAGTCTTAAGGAGAATTGTTGGCCCCGTATGTGAGGAAGGACGATTCCGGAGACGGTACAATCATGAATTGTACGCAATCTACCTAGAAGCAGATATCGTGACAAAAATTAAGCTCGGTAGACTCCGGTGGGCAGGGCACCTAGCTCGCATGAGCGAAGAGGAACCTGCTCGGAAAGTTCTTTGTGGTACATTCTATGGTAGACGACAGCGTGGTAGACCATGCTTGCGCTGGAGAGATGGCGTAGACCAGGACGCCCGAAGCCTTGGGGTGCGCAACTGGATGGCGTCGGCTAGAGACCGGGATAGGTGGAGAGACTTGTTGAAAGAGGCCAGGACCGGAACCCGGTTGTCGAGCCGATGATGATGATGAATGTCTGAACATTGCAATGAGTATTGAGCCCGGTAAAGCAATCCATATTCGTGTAGTGCGGCTAAAAAAAGAATCTCTGTACTTGACAGTACGTCTGAAATTGGGCTCAAGGGTAAACTGATGAGCATTCCTAGAAGTACGGGTACTGGGATCAAATTATTTGAGGGGAAAAATGCAACTGGCTATTTCACTAGAGCATTGCTTATGAAAATAACGGTAAAATAATGATACGCATGAAACATTGCGGCAGTACTCGAGAGATACTAATATTTCATTTAGTTAAGGGTCACCTATCATTTTTAGAGTTCTCTTTAGAATTCTGTTCAAGAGACTCAAGTGGGTTATTGGAGCACTTGGACGAATATAGGCCTTATAGATTACAGCCAGATCAGAAGGGGTAAAAAACTTCTTTCATCGGCGGAGAAAACCTAAACACTTAGCCGAGCAGCGTTCTTGGCGATGTCATATATATGTATGTGATCACTCCACAAAAGATGGTCTGTAATGCACATACCTATAGACCTAAAAGCTATTCAGTCTTCTCGATGCAAGTGCCATCCATGGATATTGGTATTGAGGGAGGGTTATGCTTTACCGACAGCATTGTGTTTTCGAGGCATCAAATTCTACATGGTTTTTGATTCCCCATTATACAATGCTGTCAAGATCAGAACTTAATGAGCTTATTATACGCAGCCATTGGAAGTCCACATCCGAAGGACAATAGGATGTGAATCTAAAAACAAATGTGTAAAACAATGGTAATGTCATCAGCGAAACAACTAAGTGGATTAGAAGTTCCAGACAAAAGATCATTTATAAAACGGACGAGTGTAGGTACCAAAACGTAGCCCTGGGGCACACCAGTGTTTATTTTCAGATATGAAACCATCCAAAATTACTTGTAGTGAACGGTCCGAAAAGTAATTTCTAATCCATCGAAGAGGAGATTCATCTATAATAAAAGCACGCATTTTAGATAAGAGAGCTTGATGCCAAACTCTTTTAAATGCCTTTAAAATATCAAGTGCAATAACCTTACTTTCTCCAAAATGATGTAGAGATTTGTTCCACTCTTCGGTGAGATATACCATCAGATCACCAGTGGACCTATTGCTACGAAAGTCATACTGCCGGTCATTAAGAAGCTTTCGTTCTTCAAGATATTTCTTAAGCTGAAAATTGATCAGCGTTTCCGTGACCTTGGAAAGAAGGAACGTTAGTGCAATTGGACGATAGTTAGAGGAGGAGGAGCATTTGCCCTTTTTAGGGACAGGCTCGACAAATGCCGTTTTCTATCCTCTCGGAAAGAGACCGCTTTTTTAGACTACAACTCGGCAAATTCCGCCTCATGACTTGGAGCTACAATTGAATTAGCTTCAAACTGAGGCAGAAGCTCAGAGTTACCAACTGTACATGTTCACATGTGTTCCTTAACTAGGCTCTCTATCAGTTGGCAGTTTAGCCCAAACTCGGTGAAAAATTATATTCAGTTACTAGGCCCATTTCTGGATCATTAAGTTCATCGATAAGCAAAATTTTCCAATATGAATCTACACGAGATACTCGTATACCAACCTGCAACACATCCAGAGAAAGTCACTGTTTAATATGAATTTTGGGCTGGCGGTATCATCGGTCCATACTTCTATAAGAACGACGATGCGACGTTGGCCCCACTATTGCAGTCAATAAACGAGCCCTATCGGTCCAAATTCCTTTGGACCCGAATTGTATGATGTGGACTCCAAAGGCATGTGGTTCAACAGGACGGGCGCACAGTGGTTTGGTTTGTATGGGAGACCGGAAAAAAGTCAGTTTAATCTGAATTGTTCAACAGACTTAAATGAAATTTGGCAAACATTTAATATCAGTCTTGTACATAATTGATCAAAATTAAAAAAAAAAAATTACTACAAAAAAAAGTAGTTGAAAGAGTGGAAAAAAATCGTAAGAACTAAACTTTTAAACGAATTTAATTGAAATTTGTCACACATGTTAAAATTAGTCTTATAAATATTTTGTCAAAATTTGGTTAAGAAAAGACAAGAAAATTATTAGTAAAAAAGTTTTTGATATTTTTCAAAAATTTAGTTGAAAATTTGGTTTCGCAAAAATCGAATTTCTTAGACCTGGGTCAATATATTAATTTAATTTAATTTAATTTAATTTTTTCAATAAAGGTAAACATTTTTTCTAAAAATAATGGGCTTAACCAATTCGTTCTGAAAATTATTACCGAAGAAATCAAACTTTTTGATAAGCACGATTGTCAAGACGGAGTTTTTAGAAACACGATTCAGTGAGACATTTTTGAACATAACTCCCACATCTGGTATACTTCGTTGCTTTGAGTCTTTTGGACCTTTTTTTTTCAAACAAATCAAAAGGTTTGAAAAAAAAAAAAAACATTTTTTATTAATACCAATGTTTCAGGCTACTTACAGAAGGCTTCTTCTTTGTTACGTGTAAATTTATGCATATTTCCACATACCTTTAAGAAGTCTTCATGTCATCTCTATGTCATCGTCAGCTGTTTGTAAAATTCTTAAGTCATCGAAAATTGTTTTCTTTCTACCATTTTGTTACAATAAAAGAACATTATTATAACGTCATAGACGGAAAAAACAATTTTTAATTAAATTAAAATTTTGGAACATTTTTTGGAAGAAAAATTCTTTAAATTATCAGATAGTCAAAATAGACAAATAAAATGATATAAGAAGTTACAGAATTTATATAAAGGAACTTCAGAAAAAGACATGTAAAAGTTTGTTGAAAATGTGGTTCGCGACTTAAATAAAATTATTTTTCAACTTTGAGGGCTTGTAAATCAGAACATACAACATTTGAGTTAAAAAATACTTTGAAATCATATACGCTCGGGTTATCTAAAAGTAGATAAACATAAAGCTAAAAAGTCTAGATATGACTTTTTCCGAAGACTTTTTTCCGTTCTCAGACCACTGTGCGGCGTTAAGTGTCACAATGAATATATGTGCACTACCGATATCCGAACATGGTTATCTCGCCTGGAGTCGATCTGACTAGGCCAACGAGATCGTAAGATTTGACCTAAATAGACCTCTTCTTCTGGCGTTTATCACAGGTCAAAGACGGACATATATAAAAACAGGCGTCATTCAGCCGTAATTAACTAACTTTTCTAAGTGAATTTCAATCTTTCAATCTTTATTCAAAAGTTCTTGTAAGAAATGTATTTCTAACAGCCTTTCAAGCTCTTCAAAAGATTTAAACAAAATTTTCTTGTTTTTCAACACTGACATTAGTCTATTTTTTTTTTATTTTTTTAAATTCCCTCACAAAGCCAATTTGTAGAAAATTGTTCCAAATCCAAAACCTACTTTAAATGAAGTGTAATCAAATATGCCGTTACACACGCCAAGGTGAGTGTCTTTTTAAAAGCATTGTAAACCTCCATAACGGTGACATGTTTTATAGACCAAATTCTTCGATATGTGTTTGAATACCTATAGAAGAAGAATCTATAAATATGTATATGTGAAATTCAAAGCAACCGTTATATGGAAGCACTGTATGCTCATAAGGATTGCAAAATAAGCAGTTGACGGTAATGACAATGGTGGCTTTATACATACATAAAAATGTCGGTTAAAGTATTGACTCAAACGATTTATTTTGCGGAATTGCGGAAGGTTCCGCATAAAGGGCGAACCACATCAACGTAATATGATAAAATATATTCTTGAAATTGCTTTCTACCAGGTCTAATAACGACATAGGCAAATGCGGGTGTTAACGGCTTCAGTGTGCCTTTCTATGGCCGCACACGTGTTATTTTAGGAATAATATTCATGTATAGCTATATTTTTTCATCTAAGATATTATCTGGTTAGACGTTAGATACATTTAGATGAATATATTTAAAATACATATAAGGAATCCACAATCTCGTGGATTTAATAGGCGCAAATTTTGAAAAAGAAAATCCAACTTTTTCCTAAAAAGAGTTTTTATGGAATTAATTGGATTGAAATCCAGGGGAAATTGCTCTTATGTAATGGACCAATAATTTTGAAAACGAATGTTATTACAGAAAACTGTTCATAAACATAAAATTCATTTTTTAGACTCTCTTAGAAGTGAGAGGTATAAACAGAATGCCCGGTGATTTCTCTTTGTTGTGTTTTGACAAATATCTTTAACAAATCTCTGTCAACAGGCATTTTTCTAGACGAATGGAAGATATCTTTTATAGATCCAATTTATAAAAACGGACTTAAGCACTTAGTGAGCAATTATAGGCCCATTTCAAAGCTTTCAGCTATTCCCAAGCTCTTCGAAAAGGTAGTAACTGATCGTCTTTATTATTCGGATAAGGAATTTTTGTCCCCTTACCAACATGGGTTTGTAAAGGGTAAATCAACTTGTTCAAACCTAAGCCTTTTCACTAACTTTTGTATGAATTCATTAGAGAATGGGAAACAAGTTGATGTCTTATACACCGACTTTGTCAAGGCGTTTGACCGCGTACACCATGGTCTCCTCTTGCAAAAGCTAAAAAGATTAGGTATGAACATAGCTTTTATGAATTGGTTAAATTCCTATTTATCAAATAGAAAGCAAGTCGTCAAAATATATGATTGCTCCTCTATATTTATAGACGTCATATCAGGTCTTCCGCAAGGAAGTCATTTGGGGCCACTCCTTTTCATTTTATTTACAAATGATCTGCCCTCAGTATTAAAGTACTGTAAGTGTTTAAAGTACGCCGACGATGTGAAACTTTTTCTGGCTACATCTTCACCATTGGATTGTTCACTTCTGCAGATAGATATCAATAATATTCTTGATTGGTGCAATTACAATCACCTTAAACTCAACTTTTCTAAGTGCAAAATATTTAGTGCATCGAGATCATCATCTCTTATAATCAATGATTATAATTTCTGTAATGTCAACCTGCAAAGAGTCAATACCATCAAGGACCTTGGTGTGCATTTTGATCAAAAACTTGATTTTCGATCGCATGTGGACTATGTTGTCTCCAAAGGTAATTCTATGCTAGGTTTCTTAATACGCAACTCGATCGACTTTAAAGATTCGTATACATTAAAGACCTTATTTATGGCTTTAGTTTTACCTATTCTAGAACACTGCTGTGTTGCGTGGTCCCCTTTCTATGACAATAATATATTAAGAATAGAAAGAATTCAAAAAAGATTCACCAGGTATGCGTTGAGAAAGCTCAACTGGAATGGACCATTAGCCGAATATAAAGCAAGATGTTCTTTTATCGATTTGAAAACGCTTGAATGTCGAAGACAAGTTCAATGCATCTTATTTGTTAAAGATATTTTGGATAATCGCGTTTCTTGTTCTGAATTGCTATCTTTAATGCCTTTCTATGCCCCAACCCGTGTCTTACGAAATAGAAATGAGCTCTTTTATATTCCTCCTCATAGAACTAACTATGGAATGAATGAACCAATTACGCGTTCTCTTATACTTGTAAACACGGTATGTGATGAAATCGACCTTTATATGAAAAGGGACTTATTAAAAAAGAAATGCTTGCAATTATGTATGTAAATAATTAACTTATAAATGCTTAATAAATCTACACCTTTAAAATTATAATCACCCTTATTATAATAGGCGTTTCACTTGAACGACACTCGTCACTTCTTCTGTCGAGTCACTTTTAAGGCGTTTAAGAGTCGGTATTACGATACTTAAACGCCAGGCGTTTTGAATCAACATACGTTCCACATACAAATCTGTCATTGACAAACAGATATTTCAAAACAATTTGTGTTTTTTTTTCAATACACGGTGTCCTGTAATTCGTGTACCATACTTTGTGATGTGATTCTTGATCATATTTTAAGAAATAAATTGTTCTACGGTAAAGTCTGATTTTCAACTTTGACATCACTTTTTGACGATGTAAAAAAAGGCTAACTTTGTGTAGCCATGACCCATGTTAAGGTCAATTTCTCTGTCAGTACTGAGATTTTTTATTTTAGACTTTATTTTGAGTAGAAATACTAGCCTTTAAGCCTACGTTTAAATTGAGCTGATATGTTTTAGGGTTGCCAGATATTCAATTTTAAATGGTGTTCAATTTTTCTTTGAGCAAAATTTTGACTTTGAGGTAAAAACATAAAGTTTTCTTATTTTTACCTGATGAAGAAAACAATAATACAACAAAAATCATTAATAAGTGCACCCAAACACCCAAACATTTTATGATACTTGGGAAGATCTAAAACAGGTAAAAAATCGAAATTTGTGTTTTGTACCTACTTTTATTGCTAATATTTGCAATTGGTGCGGTTTTCCGAGAATTGTTAGTTTTTAGGTAATTTTCAAGACTGTGTACTCATAGACCGAGAGCCCACAGCAATTTTTGGGTGTGATTGATAACAAAAAATAATTAGCATAATTAAATAGGTATTTAGTAGTTATTTACAAATGTGAACGCCTTGCATGCTCTAGTGGGAGCTATAGTACATAAAAGTCCATCATATATGCAGTTCTTTCCAAGTCTAAATAATTGTGATAACAACTTTGCCAAAATGAAGAGTTAAGCCCCCTGACTGCAAGTATTGAGGTCTAAGACGTTTTGCAGACAGACTTCTGCCTGCAAGACGCGATAAGAATAGCGTACTTCTTGCACGAAGAAGACCGCCTTCAAAACGTCTTGGACCTCGATATTTGCAATCAGGGCACTTAGCTCTTCATTCTGAAGTTATGGCAAATTTTGTATCACAATTTTTTAGACTTTGAAAAGAAATGCATATCTGATGCACTCTTATGCACTATTGCTCCCACTAGAGACGTTCACATTTGTAAATAACTACTAAAGGCCTATTTAATTATGCTAATTATTTTTTGTTATCAATCACACCCAAAAATTGCTGTGGGCTTTTAGTCTATTATAAAAAGGGTAAAAAGTGAACTTATGCCTATTTGACTTGCTGTCAAAATCCTAATCACCTTAACCCTTCACAGGGAAAGTTAAATTTTGGGGATGACTGTTTAATGGGTAAATTAACTAAATAAGTAGTATAAAAGAATAGAAAAACTCGAAAGTCATTCATCAGATTATCAAGTTTGATAAGAGCGCTTTTTGAAATGCCTTTACTTTCGAGAGAAGAATACGTAGACATTTTATTCGTTTATGGGTTGTGCAATGGAAATTCAAGAAGAGCACAACGAAGATACCAGAAACTTTACCCTTACTTTAGTCGTCTGTTAGATTTCCTTCTCGAAATGTTTTTGGAAATATCTTTCGAAGGCTTTGAGAAACTGCATCATTTTCAACTGCAAGACCTAACGCGGGAGCTGCAAACACAAGAAAAGTTTCAGTGATACACTGCATCTGTATTGGGTTAGTTATTTTCACCCTTAAATAAAACAAATATAATAAAAATTACAAATTACACAATACTAACATGTAAAACTTTCATCTTTATCCAATTTCGACAATGAGTCGTTTGAAAATTTGTATTCGATAAAAATAGCGTTCTGAGAGTCGTAGAAGTCGAGAAAAACGACAGTTATAATACAGATGAGTGACATTTCTCATACGAAAACTTACGTTCCACTCAGAGTATGGCGTTACGACTCGAAAAATAACGATAAACGACTCTAAAACGCCATTCATAATACAAATTTTTGAAAATGACATTTTTTTGTCGTTCAAGCGAAACGCCTGCTACAATAAGGGTGAATAAAGTTTCATGTGATAATATTATGTAATTATGTATTTTTTAAGAACACAAGTGCCTGTACTTGTTTATACCTTAGATTTAGTTAGCTAATTTTTGTAATCAGCAGGTCTTTGATCAATTGATGAAATAAATAAATAAATTATAAAATTATAAATTAAGTAAATATGAATTTATGCAAGAACACTAATAATTATAACTCGTTGTAGCGGTTTCTGAAAAAAATAACTCTCTATGTATAAACAAAATTTTAAGAACATTAAAAAAAATGGTAACCCAAAAATTAAAAAAAAAAAACAAATTTAGTAAGTTTTGAAATGCAATATTTTCTAAGCTTTTTGGAAACTTTTCTATACAAAATATACACATCTTTCCTATCCTTCTTTCTCTTCCTTAACTTCACGCCCGCGCTGTGTTCAAACATTTAAAGGGTAATCATAATCCCTTGAGCGCGGGTAGATTATAAAAAAAAAAAAAAAAAAAAAAAATTAAAACCCGTTATGCGGATGATGAGAAATTCAAAATTAAAAAGAAATTTTTCAATGGTAGGTAAAATCAGAAATATCTTAATTTGAAAATAATAATTTTAAACATTTGTATGACAGATAAAATAATATTGTTTTTCACGTTTTGTAGATTTTATTAAGAACATTTTAACTGTCAAGTTTTAAGATAATCGAGCATGGGGTTTTCAAAATATTGAGTTTTGAAAAAAAAAATTAATTGATATAACGATTAATTTTTAAAGAGCTATCGGAAATTAAAAAAAAATCAGAAAAATACATGAAATCTTTATTTGAATCCATAGTACCTACGGTCGGTATAATTTAATGTATGAAGATTATTTCATGCAAATGTTGGCCGCGGCTGCGCCTCAAATGGTCCATCCAAGCTTAAAGAAAATTGGCAGTGCCTTTTAAGCAGTATTCGAGCAGACAGTAAGACACTTTTAAGTCCTATTTATCATCATGTTGTCATGTCTGATCAAAATCTCGACCTCGATTTTTTTGAATTTAAAGAATTTTTTTTTAAACCATGACACTTTGAAAAATTATCTAAAAATATGAATGCATATTTCTAAGGCTTATAGGTTCCTGTGCTCAATCAACATTTGGTATTTATAAAAAGTGGTAAAAACCTTGGAACTTTATTAATTGCTTACCGATAAATTTGGAAGAAATTCCTTGACATATTTGAATTGAAAGTTTAATTCTCTACAAAAAAAGTTTTTGACCATTTAACGTATAAAAGATCCCGTTTTCAGGAAATCTTTACTAAAATATAGCACTGTCATTTGTCTTTATGCCTTTTTATAGTGAATCACAGTGAGAATATGGCCACTCTAAAATTCTGAATTTATGCATGTCTATTTCAAGTAATATTGACTTCACCATCCCTCGAATCAAAGGCCTGTCAGCCAAGTCCTGGCACTACACCCTTTTTACAGGAACAAACTCAGGCGATTTTTGACCCCTCCCTAATTTCAGTACCAATGAAGTCAGAAACTTAAAATTCCGAATATTTGATAAGCTAGTCAGTCACAGGCGCCTCACCAAATTTAAATTTTCTAGCATAAGCGGATCCTGAGATATAAGACCTCAAAAATCACAAAAACCGTAACTAACTGACTCACTGACTGACTGACTGACAGATCATCAAAATTATGGAGCACTTCCCGACATCGTAGAATCTTGTAATTTTGAGATTTGAGATTTTCCATTCAGGTGGCGTGGTATCCGCCCACCTTCTTCGAATTGGTGTTGGTGGAATAGAGCACTTCCGACTGCTATAAAACGATGAAATTTGGTGAACGGCAGGGCTCAAATTGCATATAAAGGACCAAAAATAAAAGTTGAGGTTTTCCATTCAGGGGGCATGGTATCCGCCCATTTTCTGAGAAAATGTTTAATTCATATGGAGCCCTTCCGATTGCTGTAGAATGATGAAATTTGGTAAAGCGGTATAGCTTAATGTACATTCAAAGCACAAAATAGAAAATCTAAGATTTTTAATTCGAAGTCTCTTTATGGTCATTTTGAAACTATACATGCATCTTGAAAATTCATGCCTTTTCTTAAAACTAGAGTGCTCGATTTGATACTCTATGTTATGTTAACATGAATGAAAAAAGAAAACATTTGCATACATGAAAAAAATTATGAGTTTACATAAAAAAAAACTCTTAACTTTGAAGTGAACTATAATTAAACCACTAATTAGGCTATTAATTGGTGGGCTACCTTAATTTAAAAAAACGAGTTAAAATTTGATGGGCTTACTTGGCAAGTTTTTTGTTATGCCCAATTCGTAAGGTTTTGAAAACTTGACCAGTGAACCCATCAAATTTTAGTCAGTAATCATTAAATAATAAAATTTCTCTATTACATTGTAGCTGTTTCAATATTATTCTACTTTAAATATTCGGTATTAAACCTTCATGAAGTAAGAATTTGGCCTACTTTTAGATCTCAGTAGTTTTCACTGCTGACTTGTTACACAAAGGTCTTTGTATAGAAGAACTTGGCTCTTTTTTTAACATTTATGTTTTGGTCTGATATATACAAAAGCTTGTGTCTTAATTTATGACCGCAAATGGCCTAAGGAAAAGTACCTGCGGTTCATTTGTGAATTTTATTTATTTATTTTTTTTTTTTGTTTCAATTAAATTCATGAACTTGACTGTTTATTCAACCAAAAACATCAAACGATTAACTTTGAAATATAAAAATGTTTAGGGCTCGTAAAAAGAATACACCGTCACAATGACATGGCACATCATCCTGGATTGTAAACAAAATACAAAACAAAAGAAAAAAAATTCAAATGTACCTTCCATTTTTCCTCATCTTTCGGTGCGGTCGGTGCAATAAATCCAACTCGAAAACCGACCATTTCTGCCCGAAATGTGCCATCAATTACTTAAGCCTTGTTGCCAGTGTCCTTTTATTGCTTTTAATCTATTTTTCATAGAATTTAACGATGCAAACGTTACGGCAGCGTTGAGTGATTTTTGTTGTTGTTGTTGTGTTGAAATTGTAATTTAACTGCGTTCCTAAAATAAAAAAAAAAACCCAGAGTTTTATTCATTCAGTTCTTTATTTTTTATTTAGAATTTCAACTTTTTTTTGTCGATTTGTTTTTGTTTTTTGTTTTTTTTATTTGCGTAAGTAAGTAGTTTTTAGAGTTTTATTACTCGAGGTGTGAAAAAGTAAATAATGATTTTCCTGGTCACGAGCCTAAAAATTTGAGACAAAACAAATAATATGCCAAAGAAGTGGAAATGGAAAAATACGTACCAGTAGACACGCTCGATTTAGTGAAGTAATAAAAACGAAGCCTGTTTACTGTTTCTTACTATTTCGAGAGAGAAGCTCAAGAGGACTTCCAAGGCACAGCTTTTTCGTTCACAGCTCACATTTCATGTCTAGGATATCAGAAAAATCTATCTTGTTATGCATTGCCGACTCAATCACTTTATCAAACATTATCCTTTACAGTATATGAACATGCTGGGCGATCTAAAACCAATTCTTTCTATACTCATTTTCGTTTTCGGCTTCTTTAATATCCGACAAGATTATTTATCATCATTCCAAGTACCAATATCAAGCACTGCGCTGTTGACTATCTCTTCAGAAATATCAGTGACGAGATGTTGCCTAACAATCACATCAAAACTTTCGTTGGATTCATAAATATTTGTCCAACATTTTGCAATGATCTCCACATCTAAGTTATCCCAAGCTTAGCTAAGATTGAAAAAGGCATCCCTCTTAGTTATGCTTTGCAAATGTTTTCTGAATTATTTAAGAAAAGCTGAAAAAAACATATTGTATGCTTTTTACATATAACAATTTTTCGTTTCACAACCTCATTTTCCGGAGAGTGACTTGGAGCGTTATCTAAAATGAGAGTCATTGCTTTTAGAAATTTTTGGACTTCTGCAACAAATAAGTCATAAAATCAGTATTTAAAAATAGCTGCCGTCCAAGCAAGCTGATTTTGAGCTCCTGTAATGTACTGGCAAAGATACACTTCGAAACGGACGAGGATTTTTGGCTTTTTCAATCACAAGGGGTCTTAATTTTTGGCGACCTGTTGCATTAGTGCAAGCTAAGAAAGTAATCTTCTGTTTTTCGGTTTTTCTTGCTGAAGCAGTTTTCTCAGTCGATGAAACGTATGTTTTTCCAGGCAGAAGCTTCTAGCATAAGCCCCGATGCATCAGAATCATATATTTGATCCCGTTTGAGGCCCAACATTATTTTCTCTTTGAGCATTTAAAAGAACAGACCTGTTCTGGTTAAGAGCATAGGTTTTCCCCGGATATTTTTAAATATCGAACTCCATATTTTTTTTTAACTTTTGTAGCTAGTAAATAAAAATGTATGGATTACAACTTTATCTTACCTGCTCATAGCTTCTTTGGCACCTCAGTTTTTTTCAACTAGCTTAAATACTTTCGTGACATTTCGCTAAACACGAATGTAATAGAATTAAAACACTTGAACTTTCATTAATTTTTAACAGGCAGAGTGAATCATGTGTGGTTTAAGACTCTCAGACGAATCTACAATAGTAGCCTAACGCAAAGTAAGTATGTAGGAGTAGGTGCGGTCCATTTTAACGAGTTGTTGCAATTCAATTTGCAATTGCAAAAAATATGCTCATAAACGTCTGCTGATCCTTCCATCATAATTATCATCTGCACCAATTGATGATTTTTACTTACGACGTAAAAGTACTATATGGAAAGTAAAAAAAATCGAACTCTTAATTTTGATCACACTTGACATTGCGATTAAAGGGAAGTCAAAAAAAAGTGGGTACTTCGATTCGACCACAGCCTAAACGGCTAATCCGATTTCGTTTAAGACTGGTAGATAGCAATTTTAAATTTTTTTCTCTTTTCCTTTGTTTTAAACCGAAAAAAAAAATAGTTTTTAGAAATTTTATAAAATATTTTTTTTTGTTTTCAAAAAATGTTCCACAATTTTGTTCTTAAACTCTATTTTTTGTTTTTTTGGATTTTAGATTTTGTTTAGAAATTCAAATTTCATGTGTACGATAGTAAATAAAATGCACGACTGGGTCGGGCGAACTTACTCTTATGTAAAAGACTAAGAATTTCAAAAATGAATGTTATTAGAGAAAAATTGTTCATAAGCATAAAATTCATTTTTTAAATGACTAAAACAATTGCCTTGGTAGATTAGCTAAAAACAGGATGCCATATGACTAAATCAAATATTAGCTTATGCAAGAACAAAAATTATAAGTCGTTGTAATGGGTTCTTCAAAAAATAAGCTTTTATATACACATTTTTTAAAACATTGTTTTTAAACATAATGTTTCTTAAAAAATTCAAAAAATACTTCTTTAAAAGTCTTGAAATGAAATATACTTAAGACTTTTAGAAGATTTTCTTTAAAAAAATATTCATTAAAATCCGTTAAGCCGATAATGAGAAATTCAAAATTCGAAAAAATGGTTCTATGGTAGGTATAGTAAGTAATACCTTAATTTAATTTTTTTCTTATTAAATCATAGATCGTAAAAATTAATCGAAAGAAAAAAAAAATTTATCAAAATTCTAGGCGGCATTTTCGAGAAAAATACGATCTTTGAAAACCATTTCTTAACATTTGTATGGTGGGTACGGTTATTTCTAGGTAAAATTATTTTTTTGTCTCACGTCTTGTAGATTATATTAAGAAACTTTGATTTATTAAGTTTAAAAAATATAGACATGGGGTTCTCGAAATATTGAGTTTAAAAAAAAAATTTAAATTTTTTTTAAAAATCTAAGAATTTTTTTTGGAAAATTTGAATACACAATAATATTCAAATTTTTGGGGAGCTTCAGCATAAACCAAATTATTAAAATCGGTTTTACAGGGGCAGTTTTTGAGAAAAAAAAATATTTATAAAATTTCGAAAAAATCGTATAGCAGGTACCGTTATTTTTGATCTTAAAAAAAAAGAAGAAAATGTGTGGGGCAAAATTTAAAAATATCTACCAAATTTAACGAAAATAAGCCGACCTGCTTAGGCTGTAGTCGGAGAGACAGACAGAATTTCGAGACTTTATTCGTCTTCGCTATCATCGTAATGTCAACTTTGATCAAAATCTCGAGTTCGATTTTTTTTACGAATGCATAACTTGCGTTATAGTACCTATAAGTATTAAGATTCAGATAAAAACACTAGACAATTAAAACACGTTGCTTAATATAAAAGTATCTAGTATTTAAAGCAAATGTATTTGAGTAACAAATTTTCATCATTTTTAGAAGCCAATGGTATCCTGAGACAACTGACGGTACAGTATTCACCACAGCAAAATGGAGTTGCTGAGAGAGCTAACCGTACTTTAGTTGAAATGGCGAGGTTCTTGCTGATGAATGCAAATCTTCCTGAATATCTCTGGGCTGAAGCAATAAATACGGCTGTTTATCTGAGAAATAGATCAACCACCAAAAGTCTCCAAGATAAAACACCTTACGAGAGCTGGTATGGAAGAAAACCAAATGTATCGCATTTAAGAGTTTTCGGAACGAAAGCGGTAATCCTAAACAAGAAACCAGGTAGATCTAAATTTCATGCAAAGGGTGAGGAATTTGTTTTTGTTGGTTACTCAGAAGAGTCGAAGGCTTACAGACTATTTGACCCAAAAACAAGAAAAATGGTAAAAGATCGAAATGTTATATTTTTTGAAAATTCGGTTGATGCCATAAATAATGAAAATATCGAGATGCTGACCATTTTTCCCTTTGAGAAAATTTCTACTTCTACATATAAGCCCCAACAAAATTTAAATCAAGAAATTGAAGAAATTCGAGAATGTGGGAGAGCTGAGTCTGAAAAATCAACAAATCCGGAACCAACTGTAAAAACTAGACGAGGACGTCCAAAAATAATCAAAACCGGAAAACGTGGACGACCAAGAAAAGAATTTAAGGCAATTGAAACTCTTAACTCAGTACAAGTTCCAACAAACTATCTGAAGTAGACAAAAGTCAAGATGTGCATCAATGGAAATCTGCAATGAAAAGAGAAATAGATTCACTGACGTCAAATGATACATGGGAATTAACGGATCTGCCAGATAAGTGTAAGGCAATAGGAAATAGATGGCTTTTTAATATCAAAAGGAATCCAGATGGCAGTATCGAAAGATATAAATGTAGGCTAGTCGCAAAAGGTTGCTCACAGAAATATCAAGTAGATTATTTTGAAACATTTTCTCCTGTAATAAGACATTCATCAATTCGTTTGATTATTGCCCTTGCTGTAGAATATAACCTTCTTCTTCATCATTTGGACGTTACCACAGCATACCTTCATGGTGTTTTGGAGGAGGATGTTTATATGAAACAGCCTGAAGGTTTCGAAGACGTTAATTACCCGACAAAAGTATGTAAACTCAAAAAATCTATTTGTGGGCTTAAGCAGTCTGGAAGGGAATGGAACAAGAAGTTGAATGAAGTTTTGATCAAAATAGGTTTCAAAAGATGTGTCGCTGACAGTTGCGTCTATGTTAAAAATGAAAAAAGTGACATAAATATAATTGGGATTTATGTAGATGATATCATTTTAGCATGCAGTTTAAAGAAATCAATGGATTCAATTAAAGGACAAATTGACTCTGAATTTGACACTATTGACAAAGGACCTTTAAAATACTATCTTGGAATCCAAATTGATAGAGATGGAGAAAGAGGTTCGATAAGCATCTGCCAAGAAAATTATATTCGCGAACTATTGATGGAACACTGAACCAAATTTGGTAGTCATATTGAAGAAAAAGTAGGTAGAATTGAAGAAAGGGTGATCAATATACGGTCAATGAAACCTATCCGTTGTTTTGAAGAAAATTTTGTTATATTGAAGAAATATTGTCATTTTGAAGATATGCATAAAATTTTTCGTTATGGTGTTAAATCCACAAAATTTTGTGAAATTGATTAAATTTCATCCTTCTTTCTTGAAATTATATAGTTTTTTATTAACTGTTTGGTTTTTTATTATTGTTGATTATTTTCGAGTTCTCTCCATTTTTTCCTTGTCTCCTATATTCGACTCTTTATGTGATTTTTTGCTGGAATGAAAGAATTTTAAAAGTTTTTTTTTTAATTTACCTCTGTGCTTCCACTGAGATTCGAACCCGAGTCCTCTCGCTTGCCGTGCTTGTGCTCTACCTATTGTGCCACTGTGATACATAAAATATCTTGTCTCAAAGTGCTACTCAAATATCTCTCTCGTGTTTTCGTATGAATTAAGAAATGTGATACCGAAATTATACCATTTTGTGCTACTTACTTGTGATGTAAATACATACATACATAATAAAAAAAAAACTTTTAATACAAATTTGTCTTTTCGAATAATTGCTTCATCAAAAATTAACAAATTGTTTTTGTAGATATGACAAAATTTCATTAGTTTGAATAAAATACTAAATCATTCATCATTTGAAGAAACTTTATTCATTTTAAATATTCAGTCTTCAATATGAAGAAAAATACTATGAAAAATTGTTGATTTGAATAATTGATTCTTCAAAAATTAACAAAATATTTTCTTCAATATCACCTACGCGATTTGGTTCAGTGAATTAGGACTAGAAGAGGCTCGCAAGTGTTACACACCATTGGATCCTGGCATGAAACTTAACAAAACAACGCAGCTTAACACCAAGAAAATTGATCCAAAGCTTTATCAATCACTCATCGGGACCTTGATGTATTTGTCAATTTCAACTAGACCAGACATAACGCATTCGGTAAATAAATTAGCACAATTTAATTCTGATCCAAATATGGACCATTTAAGCGCACTTAAGCATTTAGTGCGTTATCTTTCGACAACCATTTCGTCAAAGTTATGTTATAAGAAAACTTCGAAAGATCTGATTGCTTATGTTGATGCGGATTGGGCTACCAATGTAGATGACAGGAAATCATACACCGGATTTAACTTTATTCTCGCTGGAGGAGCAGTGTCGTTTTGTAAAAAAAGGGGAATTTGACGATGTTCGACAGTGTATATGGTTTTTCTTATAGAGCTGTTTTTGATGCTTTGTTTGCGATGCAATCAAGAAGATGTAAGGTACGAGTAGTTTCTTGTATATAAAATATTTTGGAACGACCAAGGAAATCAAAACATATTACAGAATTTTTGGCGATTTCAAGTATGTGGTCATTTCATGGCCAGTGCTTAGAGAAACACATACCGAGAACTAAAAGGTTAATGCAAGTACTACTCATAGAAGCAATAGGGATAAGTTTCCTTTTAGTGACAGAAGACAGCATTGTTCCTTCACTGAAAATAATGTTTTTCGCAAAAATATGAAATTCGTTACGTTAACTGCATTTTCGTTGGCCCAACGAAGTTTTAATTGGTTCAACGAAAAATTTCATAATTTCATAATATGAAAGTTTCATCAACTAACGAAAACGCTTCATCAAACATTTTCCCTGTCTAAAAGATAGTTTTAGAATTTTTATTAAGGTTTTCATCATTCTATGAAACATTTTCATCGTAAAATCTACCAAAACTTTCATCAAAGTATGTAAATAAATTAATTTTACGAAAACTTACCATAAACTGATTAAGATCCTACACCACTTTATGATATTTTTCATTCTTTAATTAAACTTCATCAAGTTATGAAAATTATTCATCTAATGATTAAAATTTTACATAAATTCAAGGAAAACTACATAATGAAAATAATTTGTTGGTTAATTCAAATTTTTCATTAACTGATAAAAAAAGCTTCATTAGATTATGAAAAAATTTCGTAGCTTGATGAAATTTTCAATTAACTAACTTGTTTTTTTATGAAACAAAGATAACGAAAATCTTCATCAACTTATGAAAATAAATTATTGCTTTATGAAAGTGAAGTTCAAATTTTACATTAACTGATGAAAAAATTCATTAACTTATGTAAATAAATCATTGCTTGACGAAAATCTTCATCAACTTATGAAAAAAAAAAAAACGTTGGCTTACGAAAATCTTACATTCATTGATGAAAAACTTCATTAAATTATGATATGAAGAAAGATACACTCCAGGGCTGCAGCTTAAGGGCCCGAAAAGTTTTGGTGGCATTAAAAACTCGGAATTATTGGAATTTATACATACATTCCCCTTCCTACACGAATGAAATTATGGCTCATAAATACCAACACTTATATCATACGTGGGGTAGTTTTAGTGGAATTGAAATTGCAGCTTTCTATTCAGTAACTACTTGGGAAGTACTAAAAAGTACTATGCAAGAAACACGCTTATTAATGCAAATCATTTTCAAATGGTTTTACTAACTAATACTATTTGCAGTATGGAAGCATTGTAAAATGTAAGTTTTATCATCAGACGTCTGCCCTGCATTTCCTTTTGTGTGTAATTTTCAAATAATTAAACCGTTTTTTTTTTGTTCTGATAAACACTATTAACCCTATTTATTAGAATTCGTTAAGCGCGTGAATGATTATGCAATGCATAAGGACTTATTCATCCACTTCCACAAATTCGTATTTATAAAACATTTTCCTACCCACTTAGGTATACTCCGTAGATTTGACTACATTTTATAAGCCCATGGAAAATTTAATTTTCCTTATGGACAACTAAACTTAACTGAATCTAAGAAGTTTCGTTGGATCCTTCATGCTTAATTTAAAAAAAAAAATAAGTAAACAACCCGAAACGCTTTTACTTACAGTAATTTAAAAAAAAGACACTTTGCCTCGCAAACCTATAAAAACAAATTATTCAACTTCCAAATTTAGTTTATGTGTATACGTTACGTTCGTGTTATACAAGAAGGTTTGCTTAAAAATTCGCCTTCTTTTCTTGCAACATAAATATACTCCGGCTTAAATTATGGACAAGAGCAAATAACGTGTATTATTCATTTTCCGTTGTTTAACGCAGATCACGTTTTCGTTGAGATGGCACACGACTTCCTTAACACAATTTTGTTGACTTTGTCCCGGTTAAGATACGACTATAATACTGCGTGAATCCTTCACCGTTACCGCACTACCACCAACTACGACAAATATGCCATTTAGTTAGGCTTCCATTTCACTTTGCCAACAATAATTTAGTTTTCAGAAAACAGTAGCTCCAACCTCCAAAGCAAACCCTGCCCGAATATTATAACCGTGCTTTTAATTATGGCTTCTCATTATTTTCCTCGCTACAAAGTGGATGGGTGTTTGCCGAAAGAGGAAACCAATTAAATAAACAGAGCCTTAAATTATTTCGCCATGAAATCATAATTGATTCTAAGCTCCCAAGTTTAGATTAATATAGGTGCATTAATAGGGGCATCCTTAAAAATTAGGCAGTTTGGTTGGAAAGCAGCTACCGCAAAACAATAACTTAACACCCGAAGTTGTTTCAAGCTGGGGTGAGCCTTTGTTAAAATATAAATGACTAAATTAGGCAATTATTTGTTTTGACTGGCTTTTAAAATTTATTTCAAAATTTTAATGCAAAACATGATGAAGACGAATTTGTCATACCATCAATGAAACGCGTCTCAGATTTAGTTGGCAGCATTTACATTAGGGTGTGTCAAAAAATCAAATTTTTACTTGTGATAATATGTACATTGAATGCAAGTTATGCATTCGTTAAAAAAAATCGAATTATAGATTTTGATTAGACTTGACATTACGAAGGTAGCGAAGAAGAGCAAGAAGTCTCTTAACTGGGAGGCTGATTTTCTTTAAAGCTGGAAGATAGTATTTTTAATTTTTTCCCCGCACACATTATTTTCTTTTTTCTTCAAAAACGGTTGCACATATTAAAAACAAAG
Organism: Philhelius festivus; assembly: GCA_963931855.1. Lineage (NCBI taxonomy): Eukaryota > Metazoa > Arthropoda > Insecta > Diptera > Syrphidae > Philhelius > Philhelius festivus. The sequence goes on along the minus strand of OZ007556.1, from coordinate 55,379,226 downwards.
GCAAATAATTTATTTTAGTTAACGCCAGGTGAAATCTCGTGATCTTTCTTCAGAGCTCAAAGAGGTTATAGACCAAGCTATCCAATGAACCGCATAGCTTGCACATCTTCAAAACATTTAACTATCAGTGTTAACTGAACATAAATTGTAGTTTCGGGAGCTTGCTATTCGAAGAATTCTCAAGGCTGTAAAAGAAACATGGTTCTAGATTTTGAGGTGCCAAAAATCAGGTTTTGTGTTTCATCATATACTCGTACATATATGAGAGATTGACAACAAACCATTAATGAGCCCCAGGCCTAATACGATGTTTCTAACGAATAAATTTTAAAAATCACAGTTTCACGAGGTGAAGACATCTTGACATATTTGTGGCTGCCGGAGTCTACCGAGCTTAATTTTTGTCACGATATCTGCTTCTAGGAAGATTGCGTACAATTCATGATTGTACCGTCTCCGGAATCGTCCTTCCTCACATATGGGGCCAACAATTCTCCTTAAGACTTTTCTCTCGAACGCAGCTAAGAGGTCGGAGTGCCTTTTGCTAAGCACCCAAGTCTCGGATCCATATGTGAGTACTGGCAGGACCATGGTCCTGTACAGCAGCAGTTTTGAAGTTATGGTGAGATTTCTGGATTTGAAAAGCTTTGACAGACTATTTTAATATTAATTTTAACAAATAACTTACTTTAAAAATATTTATTTAAAGTAAATATGTATATCATTTTTAATTTATTACAGTCCTTATGATATATCTTATTTATCTCGAAAAGGGCTCTAATGATTTTTTAAAAACAAAAAAAATGGCTATTATTGGCATGGACTACATTAAGGTCAAACAAAATTTCATGAAAAACTTTGTATGAATGTTACCTGCCATAGAACTGTTTTTTGATTTCATCATTAAGGCCTTTTCGACGAATTCGACTAAAATGTTTTTACAGAAGAACCTTTGAAATTGAAAAAAATATTGTATACAAAAAACTTCTCAGAAATGGTTTTTGGATTAAGAAATTTATTGTTTTTAAGAATTCAATATTTTGAAAACGGGTAAACGAAACGAGATATGCCATCGGATCACCAGTGGAACAATTTCTGAGAAAACCGTATTTCTGGTCATAAAGAAGCTTTCGATATTCGGGATATTTCCTGAGCTGATGATTTATCAGCGATTCTATGACCTTGGCAAGAAGGGACGTAAGTGGAATTGGTCAATAGAAGGACGGAGAAAATTGGTCGCCTTTTTAAGTAACAGGCTTGAATTTTAAATTTTAAATTTTAAATTTTGGTGGGGGCAATGCCCCCATTTATTAGGCTTAGTACAACCTTATTCTTAATCTAACTTAAATAGCTCATAAATCTAGGGTTGGGAACTGGAAGGATGATTAAGGAGGAGTTTCAAGCAGGGTGAATTGAGGTTAAAGTCGAAACAATTAATGTTACAATTAATCGTCCGAAGCATTCGTGTAAAATAGGTTCGTTGGAGCCGTAAGAGGAACGGCGGGTAGGCAGGTAGAAGAGACGAGGATTTCTTATATCAGGCCAAAAACATAAATGTTAAAAAAAGAGCCAAGTTCTTCTATACAAAAACCTTTGTGTAACACTTCAGCCGTGAAAAGTATTGAGATCTAAAAGCACGCCAAGTTCTTACTTCATGAAGGTTTAATACCGAATATTTAAATTAGAATAATATTGAAACAGCTATAATGTAATAGAGAAATTTTATTATTTAATGATTACTGACTAAAATTTGATGTGTTTACTGGTCAAGTTTTTAAAACCTTTCGAATTGGGCATAAAAACGCCCACGCCCCCTGAATGGAAAACCTCAATTTTTATTTTTGGTCCTTTACATGCAATTTGAGCCCTACCGGTCTACCAAGTTTCATTGTTCTACTGCAATCTGAAGTGTGCCATATAATTTACATCAGTTCTGAGGAAGTGGGCGGATACCACGCCCCTAATTGGAAAACCTCAAATTTTATTTTTTTCTTTGTATGCAATTTAAGGCGTACCACTTTACCAAATTTCATCGTTTTACAGCAGTCAGAAGTGCTCAATTCAACCAACACCAATTCGGAGAAAGTGGGCGGATACCACGCCCCTGAATTGAAAACCTCAAATTTTCGATTTTTTCCTCTACTTGCAGGACGAGACTTCCAAGTATCGTTGTGCAAAATTACAAGTTTCTACGATGTCGGGAAGTGCTCCATAATTTTGATGATCTGTCAGTCAGTCAGTCAGTCAGTTACGGTTTTTGTGATTTTTGAGGCCTTATATCTCAGGAACCGCTTACGCTAGAAAATTAAAATTTAGTGAGGTGACTGTGCCTGACTATCTTAGCAAATATTCGGAAATTTAAGTTTCTGACTTTATTAGTACTGAAGATAGGGAAGGGTCAAAAATCGCCTGAGTTTGTTCCTGTAAAAAGGGTGCCAGAACTTGGCTGGGCACTACCGTGCCCTTTGATTATGAGAATAAGTGTTGAAAGAGATGGAATTGTAGAGAGTTGTAGAGTCAACAGACCCTGAAAGTAGTCGATGAACGTAGGGAATGTCGCTTATTGCTCTTTGTTCTTCCAGCGTATTCAAGTTGAATTACTGAAGACGGTCTTGATTCGGAGGTAAAATAAGAGGGTTATTCCAAGATAGACCACGAAGTGCGAAACGTAGAAAATGACGTTGAGTGCTCGCGATTCTTGATATAAGATTTTTTTGATAAGGGGACCATACTTGACAGGCCTATTCAAGAAGTGCGGGAAAATAAAGGTAATGTATAAAGAATGGATCACGTAGGCGTCAGAGAATTCTTTGGACCAACGTTTCACAAAGCCTATAGTGTAGAGTTTGCTTTGAGTATAATTTCGTCAATATGTGTCAGAAAGTTGAGTTCTCTATAACATAAAAGACCAAGGTCTCGAATTGACTCAGCGGTGGATATGGGTTGATAATGTAAAAGATATCGACGGGGAGTAGATCGGATGCGTTTTCGTGAAAATGTTATTGATTGACATTTGGAAATATTAAGTTCTAAGCAATTTTTCAGGAACCAGACAGAGAAACTGTTGAGATCAATTTGTAGAAGACTGGCATCATGTGTGGAAGAAATGGTCTTGAAAAACTTTGAATCCTTGTTGTAGAGTGAAATATGGCAATATTTAATGACCATTTCAATATCTTTAATAGTATAAGAATAAAGAGAAGAGGTCCTAAGTAACTGCCTTGTGGAACCCCGAAGGTAGCTTAGAAATCATCAGAGAAGGAAGATATGAATCGAACTTTGTAGTAACGGGTGTTTAGGTAAGAATAAATCCATCTTAAGAAGACAGGTTCAAGGCCAGGGGTGGACAGTTTGAATAGAATAAGCTTATGTGAGATTTTGTTAACCCTAGAAAGGTAATCTTCGTCGATTAGACGAACATTATTTTTTCTTTTTAAAATTTCTCATAGATTCTTCATAGATCTTTAAGGAGAATAAAAAGTCACAAATCTAAAAAAAATAAAATGAAAAGTGTGTTTTTATTAAAAGAAAGGTTTGATAAAAATAAATTATTAACATCTACAAGAATTTGTTAATAACTTTTCGAAAAAATTGCATTTAAATTTTACTTCGTCGATTCGACGAATGATTACCTTTAACGTACAAAAAATATGATTGCCTTTCTAGGGTTAAAGGCCTTACTGAAATCGGTTGAGACAACGTCGATTTCCTTTTAGTCTGAGAGGCTAAAGGATAAGAATTCAACAATGTTAGTCGTTGTGGACCTACCCTTGACAAGGCCGTGTTGTCTAATAAAAATGAGACTTACAACGAAAACTTAAAATATCATAACAAAATACTTTCAAATATTTTGGGAATATGTTTTTGATTCCACACTTTGGGCCTTTTCTATGTATTGGGGTCATGAAATGGTCTTCCATAACTGAGGGAATACTCCTTGAGATAGAGATAAACCAAAGATTTTTGAAAGGGGAAGAGAGAGTGTTGAAGAGCATTTTTTGATAAATATGGCGGGGATACCATTTAGGCCGGGAATATACTCATCATTGAGTTGATTCAGTTTATTTTCGATGATTAATGAGTCAATGGAATAAGGTAGAAATGGTCCAAGGGAGAAATTCGGTAAATAATTGAAATAATTACAATCATCTTTAAAGGAGTCGTAGGTAAATGATTTTTTTAAAAAACTAGGCGATAATCTGTGGTTCGTTAGAAATTTCGTTATTGAAAGAGAGAGAGGGAGGATAACCATCGAATTTTCGTTTAAAGTTGACAAATTGGAAGAAGATAGAGGAAGTTGTAAAGTTTGATAAAGTAATTCGAGTAGTCTGTTGGAGATCGCGAATGAAGGTAAATTGACCGAAGCTTATTCCTCTTATTACAGTAAGATTGTCAAAATTATAGGAAACTCTGGCGATATATTCATTAATTTGAGAAAAATAAGCTTTATGAAAATCATGAGAAGATATATTTGACACATGCTTTTGCATTTTCTAGGGAAGATTCCAAAACAGTAGGAACGATGGCAAAGCTCACGCAATGGTTTTGCCAGCGATGAAGAACACCTTGTTAGAAGAACGAGGGATATAACATCAGGAATAGCGGATTTGCTTATATCAAGATCTCGAAGGGCTCTTGCAACTGTACGAGTGCGAAAATATATTTGTTCCATTGAATGATTTACGTTCTCAAGTACAGGAGGGGTAATTTTGCTAACAGGTAACGTAGAGCTAGCTGCAAAATGAGCCGCAAGTGCATTTGCCTTATCTAACGAGCTAGTTATCGGGTGTTCATTGTAGATGAACGGTGGAACCGAAGATTAAGTTGAATGTTTTATGTTCTTGACAACTGACCACAAATTTCTACTGCATTTGGCACATTGCAGTATTTTTTGCCTTAATTTTTCTCATTTAAGAATTTGGTTCCTTTTATAACATCGTTGCAATAGTTTCTGGCTTGTTTATGCTTTTTCCGATTTTCCTCAGTTAGGTTGACTTTTGTAAGAGCCGAAACTTACTTTTCTCAACCTGGTAGCTTTACAGCTTGTATCGAACCAAGACTTTTCTTTAATTCTTAATTCTCGTATAAAAATCGGTTATACCGTTTTTGAGAAAATCGACTTCAAGAAGCAAAACGGCCGGCAACAAAATTTAACAGCGCACGAAGAACAGTAAATCCTTCGCTTAGTGACTAATGGTTTTAACGGTCAAGCTGGCAGGAAAATGCCATATATTATATAATCTGGCGCAATTGCCTCATTCGCCAATATTTTGCATAAGAATACCAAAATAAGGAACCGTCGGCGTCGTCGTGGTGGGAGGATGTCAGTATTGCGGATGAAAGCAAATTCATGGTTCCGATGGCAGGGTCATGATACGGCGCAAATGAAATGAAGAGCTGGAAAGCAAAAATTTGAAGCCGACTAAAAAGCATGGGGGAAGTCATGTGATGGTGTGCGGTTGCATCTCGGCCAAAGTCGTTGGCAATTTTGTCTTTATTGATAGAATAATGAACAATGAGTATTATTTGGGGATCTTGAGAGAAAACCTTAGGCTGAGCGCAAAAAAATCGGGTATTTCGCGGTGCTTTAAATTTTATCAAGACATAAAGCCAATAGGTATTGTTCGCGATATCTGATGTATAACAGTCCAAAAGGCAAGACAATTGTGACAAATATGCCAAGACGTTTATCTGGAGTGGTAAATAATAAAGGATACGCTACCAAATATTAATGTTAATATCAATAAATTTATTAAAAACTTAAAAAAAAAAAAACAGAGTCTTTATTTCTTAGTAGATTTATATTCCTTGAGAAAAATATTACAAAGAAAAGCGGATATTATTTGCAGTCACTGTATATATATCGCAAGTGAAAAATGCTCTTTAAGGGTGACTCGACTTAGTGGACAGCCTCTGGCGAGAGAAGTTTACGAGTATGTACTTACGTACCGGGGTATCTGGTTCTTTTCGGTAAAAAGTAGAACTAGGTTTCTAGGTTTAAAATTGTTATAAATTAATGGAAAACTTAAAATAAAACTTTGGCATTTGCTTGTATTAATATTAAAGGCTGTTATGACTAGGCCCAGAGAATTATCCCATCAGTAATGACACACATTTAAGTGTTTGAGGAGCAGTGTTTTAGACGCTTCCTAGCGTTACACATAACACCAGGGACAATCACCGGCATTGATTTTCCATACCTCGGGTAAAGCGTGCATTTTGTCTTACGCTTGAACAGTGTTGCTATCATTTCTTCGACAAAGCGAAGTTACAGTGATAGTAAGTTACAATATGTTGTTAAAATATCAAATCCTGCGTTGATACTATTTCTAAGGATGTCTTATATTCAGCTTATTCAGTTTCAGGAAGCAGGTTATTTTCTTGCTGTTCTGCCGTAGTTTTGTATTAAATGGATATAATTTTTTAAGCCCCTAAACGAGTGCACAAAATTTCACCTATAATACTTGATAGCTTCTTAAATTTTATTAAAACTTCAGACAATAGGTTTTCAAGCTTGAGTAAACGAATTTAATTTAAAAGCTTGAATTAATAAATATCTCTCAAGTGTTAAGACTAGAACACTTTACCATATTGTGCTCTCCATACATTACGATTTATGCAAATTAAAACCATTCAAAACTGCCAACAGAGTTAGATAGGGTATAGGTAAGATAGCTTTGCATATGCATATCGTTAGCATACCGTAAATGCATCATCATTGCAGATTCACCTAGGCACTATAGTCCAATCAATGTTTCCAGCAAGTTTGCTGCTGCACACTTTTCATAAATATATACACACCTACACACTTAAATATATAATATGCTAATATGTATGTCGGTGTATTATTGTATGCAAATGGACACAAGCTTCAACGTAACTGTACACACATGATTCAGGAAGCCAATTAAGCATTTAAGGGTTTCCCTTGCCACGCACCCAAAGCAATAGCTATATCTCGTATAAAAAAAATAGGGAATAATGCAAACTAACGGAGATAAAAATGTATCCAACCAATTCAGTTACATACACCTAGAGACAGACAACATAAAAATACATACCTACCCCGAAGGAGATAATAATAAATTATATTGCTGAGAGTAGAAAGTATATTTGTTCTTTTGTGGCACCATCACCAGGCCAATTAATTTGTTTCAATGTGGTCAACAGTACAGATTGTTAAGGATCAAATCCGGTTATATGATCCTGGAATATGAGGCGAGTAGGCTTACAAACATATTGTATTATGGATGTCATTGGAACTCACATAAGGACCTAGGCAGGTATTTGCTTTCGTAAATAGGTCGTTAATTATTTAATTAGAAAATAACTCTGCCACAATTTAAACAAAGGGCGTTTAACTAATAATAACAACAAATATCTACTTACGGATTAGTGTCACTATTTTCGGTTGAACCTATTCGACGTAGGATAATTCGTACTTAAAGGTATTGAAAGGATTACAAGTAATGGAACACAAGAATCATTGTGTCCAAAATGGTTGCCTTGGTCCTATTCCATTAAGCACTTTGGAGACAAGAACAATTTAATGAAGAGACTTATCTTATTTTAACCAAAAATTATTTTCGACAAGGTTTCGACAGGGTAGCACTTGTCATGGTCACGGATTGGACGGATGAGGAGGGTTTTGTTTTTTCTCTCTCGTTCTTGTGTTATTGTGCGTCAGTTTGACTGGTGAGTTGTATGTGTTTGCAGTTGACATGGCACTTGTTGTTGCAACTACACTTGTTGTTCTTGTTGTAAATTAACTTATGCTTGCGAGTATCCAAAACTAATAACATCAGTTGGTAAATTACGATCCCATGTAAACGAAAGATTAAAGCTTTGATCCCGATTGAAATTTGAGTGCATTTTTTATCGATTCCCTCTTGCAACAATCCAGGTACCTTCGTAAAATCTTTCCATGGAAATAGTCTTAGCGTCATCGAATCGTTAAGAATACTCGCATACTCGTATGGCTGATTTGGTCACTTCTTTCTTTTGGATGGCTCTAATATATCGAGCCCTTACCGCCAAATTATCGTAAGCGACACTTTTGTCGAAAATGCGTTTTTTGTCGAAACTACTATTTTAAGCCATTACGGACCCATCCCTGTTCATTTTTTCCTCCAAACAAAAACCGTTATAAAGTTATAGCATGTGCTAAAATTATCGTGACAACATATATTTTTAAAGCTTTAACGTAAGCGACAGCAAGCATTTTTATCGTACATGCCTTGCAATTAATTTTTTGTAGCGCAAACGCCCCTCATTGTTATCGCAACCGACATCAGACTTGACCTTGATGGCTTGAGGTGTGACCTGTCCTGTTTATTTCCGCGAGTGTGATGATCCAAAAAACATCGTTCTCATTGAATTATTGTTTAAAAAATAGTTTCACTCCTAAAAACTTTTTAAATAGTGTTTATTTTTGTGTAGTCATTGTGTTGATTGAGTTTTAATTGTACTACAAATAGTAAACTCAACAGTTATTAAATATAACAACAATGTCGACCCCAGCAGCTAAGGTATGTATTGTATTTTAATTTTGGTAATTGAATGCATGAAAAAATGAAATACGAATACGATTTTAATATTACCTCTCATTTAAATTATTGTATTGTTTAATTATTATTATTGATAAAAACAATTTCACCACTTCCTTTAAGAGAGAAGAGAATAATTCTGATACTGCTTTTCCGGAGATTCTTCAGCAAGATACGGAGGACTTTGTTCTACATTCATTCTTACTTAAAGACAGCAACAACAACATGGACCCAATATTAACTGATACGACATTATCATCTTTGATCGATTTGAATTGTGAGCAAAGTACCAACCCACATGCACCTAAACCTGTGACTTCACTTGTTGATTACAGTGATTCCGATACTGACAATTCTTACACTTTAATGGATTTAGATAACCAAAATAAAATATCGCATTTAGACTATGACAATTATGATCATACTCCTATAGTGAATCCTACTATGCCAGCTTTCATTGATCAATTAATACAGCCAAGCACCAGTTCACTGTATGATCAACAAGAACAAAACATGTCCAGGAAGTCCTTGGAGTACCACGACACCAATGCCTGTATTGATAGTGAAGATTCATGGAAGCCAGCTTCATCGTCCAGTGATTCAGATGAAGATGATTCAGCTCAAAAAATAGATGAAGAAACGAGTGTCGGTAAAAGAGGATACAGGAAAAAAAAACCTTTACCAAAACGTCTTTTATCAAAAAAGAATCGAGAATCTGCTAAAGGGAAATCTGTGCAACCTAACCCATGTATCAATAAAAGATGTGGTAACTCATGTGCAAATAAATTCACTGAAGATGATCGGAATAATATTTTAGAAAACTATTGGGGATTAGGGTGTGATAAAAGACAAAAGGATTTTTTGCTATCATGTGCTAAAGAAAAACCGATTGGCAGAAAACGAGCTAGTAGTAATGTTCGCAACAAATCATACGATTATTTTATAAGCTACAATGTATTCTGTCCATTGTCCATTAAAGTATGTCAACAATTTTTACTCAAGACCCTAAACATATCCCAAATGTCTTTGAGATACACTATCGAAAATTCCAACAAAATTCTGAATACCACTCGAGAAGGCAGAAGAACTCTTCATCCTCATAATAAATCTGATGAAGTAAAAGTCGCACAGTTAAAATCGTTCATTCAGATGTTGCCTGCTGTTCCATCCCACTATTGTCGCAATAAAAGCACTAAAGTATATTTACCTCAAGAATTTCAGAATATATCATTTTTGTATACACAGTATGTTGATCACTTTAAAGAAAAGAGTTTAGAATCATCAGTATTATCAAAAAGAGTATTTCGCAATATTTTCAAAATAGATTTTAATATTGGATTCCACTTGCCCAAAAAAGATAAATGTGCTTTTTGTGAGAAGTGCAAAAATTTATCACCTGAGAACAAAAATATTTTTCAACAAACCACTGAGTATAAAAATCACATCCTAGATAAAGAAAAATGCAAGCAGCTGTTTCTAGAAGATCAAAAAATTAGCAAAGTAGCTGGTTCTAACTCCTTATGCGTGAGCTTTGATTTGGAAAAAGTTCTCAATACTCCACATGGTAAAAGTGTGACCTTATATTACTCGAGAAAATACGCATATTATAATGAAAGTATATATGAAAGTGGCACAAGGGATGGTTATTGTTACGTGTGGGGCGAATGCCAAGGAAAAAGGGGCTGTAATGAAATAGTTACAGTTATATTTAAGTATTTGAATATGTTAGATCAAAAAGGTACCCATACCGTTGTTAATCTATATTCTGATAGCTGTGCTGGGCAAAATAGAAACCGTGCAATGATATCAATGTTATTTAATTACTTGAGAACCGCAACATCAATAAAAGAAATAAAGGTGACTTATCTTTTACCAGGACACACCATGATGCCTGTTGACTCGATTCATAGCACTATTGAAAGTTTCGTTCGTAATAAAACCGTATGGGCTCCTTCTGAATGGCCAACTATGATTACTAATGCCAGACATAATCCAAAAAGCTACATTGTAAATGACTTAAACTATAGAGACTTCATGGATTGGAAGTCTTATTCACAAGTTTTATTGCCAGCTAAATTTAAAATCAATTTTAATTCATTAAGAGTTATGCATTTTTATAAAAATAATCCTATTGTTAAATTTAAATACGGTTTTTTTGAAGACAGTGACAATTACGAAATAAATATGGATTTAATTATCCGATCGAGAGCAAACAGTGCTACGGTCCAAAAAGGTCCTACGAATTTATACGTCAAGGAGCTCAAAATTTCAGCAGCTAAATACAAAGATTTACAGGAGTTATGCAATCAAAATATAATACCAAACAGATACCATCAAGAATATTTAAGTATGAGGCATGATGGAACCATACGTGCTGCTTTAGCTGAAACGGATGAAGATGATTCGGATAGAGAAAATTAAAAATACATTATTTAATTTTATATAAGTACATAATCTTGTCTGATTGATCTCATTATTATTTTTTTAAATTCTATATAATATTTTGTTAAAAAACCATAATGGAACAATACGTTGTGTTAAGTTAAAATGGACAAAGATAACTATTCGTACCAGAAGAAATACTTTATGTTATTATAACTAATATAAGTCTAACTCATTGTCTCATTATTCCAAATGTTTCATATAAATAAATATATTTCGCATATTATAATATGACTTTTTCATTTAAAACCCTTTTAAAATGTCTATTAATTTATCAAATTAAAGTACTTAGACACAGTGATGTTAACAGATATTGTTATCGTAAGCTCCAAAATAACATGAGGTGATGACAGCAAAAATAATGTAAGCGCCATAAAATGCTTAAATACTGATAATTTTTGTGTTTTTTTTTTATTTTATATCTAAATATCTTAAAATCATTAATATATGTAAAATTTCAACTTACTGGCACAATTCGGTTCAAAAATATTCAAAAAAAACCTTCTCCTGTAAAATTTGATTTTTGTCGCTTACGATAATTTGGCGGTAAGGGCTCGATATGTTGCTTAAATTTTATAAAAATTACTTACCAAACATTTTAATTGAAAAAAATTTAAATACGAAATATTTTTGTTAAAACTGTCAATTCGATACTTATCAAAATTTAACCAATGTTAATAATTGTATTATGTCGATACCTTCCCGTAAGAATGTACTAAGCGACACTTTTTTCGAAAATGATTTTTTGATGAGGAAATAATATACTATATGTTAAGGGCCACGTTTTGGCCTGGGTTTCGCCAACCTATTATGCATGAAAAGGAAACTAGAGTACAAATAAAAAAATTTATCAACTGCCATGTTTTCTCATTAAAATAATGTTACTCCCTGAAATTTGTATTATCCGCCATAAAATTATGCTAAGCGACATTAATAAAGATCTCATTGTCGTGAGCAACACAAAATTTTGTTAGATGTCACTTAGTTTAACCAAAATTGTCTCTTAGCACACTATGATTCAACTACAACTTTCTTCATTTTTTTCGTTTCCTGAACAATTTTAGAAATGTCGCTTAGTATACATTCTTACGGGAAGGTATCGATGTATAAAACAACATACTTTTGAAGGCACTATCGGTGTTCATTCCCAAGAAATTCGACTTGAAATACAATTTTAACTAGTTTTCACTAGAATTTTTAATAGTTTTTTTATTTAAAAAAAAAAACAAATTTATTCAATATTTGTCAACATTTTACCAATTGTACAAAATAATACTATGTATAAAATAAACTAAATTAGAAGTCAATATCACTATAGTGCTCGAGAAATTTGAGTCCAAAAACAATTTTTACCAATTTTCAATAGAATTTTATATAGTTTTTTATTTTTTGTAAAAAAACTGTTAACTGATTTTTTTTGAAATTTTCACCAGTTGTCAAACGCATTATTTTTCGTAAAAAAAATTATTTATTATTTTCGTTTCACTGTTTTAGCTGGATACGCCTTCGGCTGTGGTGAATTGTAAAATAAAGTATCTCATATACTGAACACTCATCCTTGTCAACTTCTTTAGGGTCAGCGTCTTCCAAATTAGCTTCCTAGGTATTAATTGTTATGAACCAAGGATCTAGCACCCACAGTGGGATGTACACATCTGCTGGTGTTACTGTTCAACGCTTCAAAGTTGAAAGTTCTTGTTCCTAAATTCTTCAGCTTTAGACATCTCGACTTCTTCGGTTTCGTCAATTTTAGAGATTAACCTTAATTCTTTGTTGAGATTTTCCAAGTGAGAACCGAAGCTGATAAATTTAGTGGCTTCATCTACTAATATTGTTACTGAGTCTTGGCTATCACGTCGTGGTCATTTTGGAAAACTTGAAACCTTAAACAAAAATAAAAACGATTCTCCGAAAAAAAGGCCTATCAAAATATCAAAAAAAAATAAGTTTTTTCCTTACGACTGTTAAAGTTTCTGTGACAAATAGGTCTGAAATTCATATAATTTTTCACTATAATCTTCATATTTCATTAAAATCTCGATTAAGATTTCTTGTATAAATACGAAGGATGTCCGAGAAGTACTAAGTCTACAAAAGAAAAACAAAAAAGTGGCGATTTATTTCTCCACATAGTCTCCTTTACTTTAAGCCATTCCAAAAATAGGTTTTTTCGAGGTCTGCAAAGTAGGCCTCCGTGGCGGCGATGACCTCCTCATTCGACTCAAATTTCTGCCCGGCGAGTGATTTTTTCAAGTTTGTAAACGATATACGGCGGATGGGGCAGCAGTTCGGAGTGCAATTTGACAGATTTATCGTGCCTAAAATTTCATGGAGGATATGACCCACGCGGTCTTTTGAGATGCCTACTGTTTCAGCTATCTCGCGCACCTTCAATCGGCGGTCAGCCAATACGAGATCGTAGACACGTTATTCTCCGTGGTATCCATTTTCGGGGCACCTGGCCCCGTATACACAGCTCCAGGAGCTCTTTGATTTCGCCGTGCGATTCCCTTCCAAAAACAAGAATCGAATCACCGACCGATTTTGCTGTTTTTTCATTTTTCTAAAATTCGCGGACAAGCTGGCTTCCACACGCGGTCAAAACAAAACTATGAGCCCGAGTCGGCTGAAATTGTGACAGTAGGTGGCCGCCTAAGAGAATGTACCAGACGATAGTAAATCTCTCTTGCGATACTGGCACCATCGGGCGGTGAGGTACTTATCCGACTGCCCTTGTACCATACCTGCCATAGTATAAATAATTACATCATTTCCCTATGTATGAGTCGTGTAAAAAAGAATTCATTATTATAATGTTAAATTTTTAAATTGAGCAACTTAAAACTTATTCAAATTTCTAACATTTCTGTACCTTCAACTTTAACCTGACCCTTGTATAATATGCAATTACGTAAATTAAACATAGCTTCCAATGACTTCCTAGAAGAAAATCTTATCCCTAACAACGGGTTACATTACACACATTAAAAAAAAAAATCCTTGGCTAGGATAATAAGATTACACAAGTGCATTCATGAGCTTGTCGTGGGAACAGAAAACTGATTATTATTCCTCTGCCCTTACATTCCTTCTTAATTGTTTTCCCTAGATACCTACTACACTACACTATTTTCTGTGTATCCTGGAGAAAAAGTTCTAAACATGTAAGATTGCATGTACATATAGTAGTTTGTATATAGTACACTTAGCACTCTTAACAAGTAGATGTGAAAAAAAGAACGACGGCGATAGTGACAAGAATAAAAAGGAAACCAAAATAACACAATATGCATGCCAATTACCGTTTTGCTAATTTTACATTCCTTAAAGATTTGCGTGGGTCTGAGTCTGAGTAGTATCGTATACCTATCCACCTATTTAGGGTCATATCATAGGTGCCACCACCTTATCTCCTCTCGCTCTTCCCCTCTAAGAACGAACAATATTTAATTAAGTTCAATGTATACTATAAGTAAACAAGACATTAATGTTCCGCTATAATAAGATCGTGGTTTTCCGGTTTTCCGGTCGTAAGGATATACACCCCATACCCCATTGCAATTGAATAACACACTAACGATTTTATGTGTACACATTTATGGAATCTTTTGCGAGGATTTGTGTAATCACGTATCATAGGCCGCCTTCCAAGCCACCAAGCCGCCACCATCTTCCCATGACACAAAGATATGGAGATATGTACTATGAGCATCCTGTGAACAAGCTCACTTCTACGGATTCTATTTTCTATCTTCATACCGAAAAGGAGGTCATAGTCTCAGACTCGCAAGGAAACGAAGACGACAATCGAATGGGCTGGGGCACGTCAAACGATTAACTTGCTTCGTAGAACTATAGATAAATGAGGAATTATGAGGATTATGTAATTACTTCTATAACAGGAAGAGAAGATATCTCGCACTAAGTACAAGTTAATTCTAATTAATTAGGTGGATCACTGGTTGAAGATTGTGCAAGTGTATGCCTTAATCGTTCGAACACAAATTCATTTATTGCGAGTTGGGATAACAAGTTTTCTTATAGTGTTTTTGTGGCTTAACATGACTTAACTTTTAATGCAAATTGTCACGAGATAGTTCTGAAATACTTCAGATAGGGTAGAAGGGGGAGCATTTGCCATGATTTCGATTTGACCTTACGCAAAACTTTTAGCCCGTTTTCAATTTTCTTGTTATCTAATATGTTTCCTCCTTTATTATATTCATTTTAAAGTACAATTCATCTTGATACTTTAAT
Organism: Philhelius festivus; assembly: GCA_963931855.1. NCBI lineage: Eukaryota > Metazoa > Arthropoda > Insecta > Diptera > Syrphidae > Philhelius > Philhelius festivus. Next base: position 55,363,981 of record OZ007556.1, on the reverse strand, counting down.
GATTTATATTTTTAATATTTAATTTAAAAAAAAAATTGATATGGCAAAGCCTCCCCAATAGGGATGCTTTACCATGGGGATGGGGACCGTTTGCCAGGTACCTAAATATCTTGTGCAATATTAAAGATCTGGTTGCTGCTGAACTTATTATTATACTTTTGTTCACTTTCACTTTCTTCGTCGCCGTCGTCAAAAAGCTGCTTGGAAGCTCGCCACTGCTTGCACCTCTCTGTCAAAGTTGTACATTTAAGCCCATATAACTTAGCTGCTCCACTAATAGACATGTCTTTTTTTATTTCGACACCATGTATTGCTGCCTTCATTTTCTCTTCATCGATTTCCATGCGATTATTCTTCCTCACATAATTTCGTGGCATCTGAAAAACATGATTGATTTTTGGGCTTACTAAATAAAACTAGCGATAAAACCGTTTAGTAACGAATAATTGCAAGTGCGCGACTAGTTTAAAAGGACTCGCACCCCTACGGTGACTTTACCAATTGTCAACTTAACCCATTATAGGTGACTATGCCATTGGTAAGGGCACCCCACGTCGAGCCTTTGACTATGGCAAAGCCACGTCATGGGTTGCCTTTGCCAATGGCAAAGCCACGTCATGGGGTGCCTTTGCCAATGGCAAAGCCACGTCATGGGGTGCCTTGGCCAGGCAAAACCTACCCACGAACAATTGGCAAAGGCTCCCCACTAGCTGTTTTTTTGAAAAATTGTTTATAACTTTTTTTCCTTTTAATAAACTAATGTAAATCAAAACTATTTACCACAAAAAAATATAGTACAGTAAAATATATGTAAAGAAAAGATATTGAATAACAAAAAAATGGAAATTTACGAAAATTGCTTACCTTGTTATTTTGTTCGCGGCACTTCCAAAAACAACACTCACGTCCAACTTGGTTGGTGTCAAGCGGAGAACTGCCAAACTTAGTCAGAAGTTTCTACACAGGGATGTGCAATAAAATCGTTTTTTCTATATTTTACATTTTGTTCGTTCGACTTAAAAGTTCGAGTGGCAAAGGTCCCCCTATGGCAAAGGGTCCCCCTTCTACCCTACCTACAAATAGATGTCTTCATCCATTTATATTTCCATAAAAAGTATAATTCACAGTGATGAATCTCCATTGGTTTTGTTGATTAGATGAGGTCCTTGTCATTTGTCATAAAATCCCATTTGTCTCTGTCAAGAACAATTAGAAAAACTGTTATAATACACAAAGCAAAAGCTTGATGTCAAACATTTTGTGAATTACTGACCTACACATTCTTTAAGTGCTTTAAGAACTGTTTATAGCACTTTAATAGATTTCCCTTCATCTGTACGAGTATACCTATCAATGTCATGCGCCGTGCCCTTGCTATATCCAAATCGATAGCTGCTTCCCAGTGAACATCCCCACGCCAACACATTCCATCAGACGGTAGCAGCCGGTGTGTTGTAGTCAACGTGTGAAGGTGTGAGTGAAGCTGCGGCTGTGAATGAGGTAATCACTTATTTCTTGACAGTTTTTTTTTCACCCAAACCAGCGGGTATACGACAGCTTTCTGTGTAGATCAACCTTAGTATTGGATTCATAAAATGTCTGCCAACAGACAGATGGTGGTTTTTATCTATTTTTTTTTTCAGCAATTTACATTATGAACGTCCCCAACACATAGGAAATGGCGGGTGTGTTCAAAAACGAATTAAATTCTAATCGTTTATGTGTCACTCGCATTGCCGTGGGTGTCTGGTAAGCGATAACTTAAAAAAATAAAAACATAAAATAACAAAAAAAAAATGTCACACAATGAAAGTCTAATATATGTACATAAATCAATAGAGAACGTGTGGACACCCGCTGGGTGCTACATTTATACAGTAGATACTGTGTTAAGGATAGGTGGCGCTGATATGGCTGGATTGGATATCTATTGACTCCGAAGCCATAAACTTTCATTTGCGAATTTCATTGTGTACAACAAGAGGGTTTAATTTCCGACATGCCTCTGACTAGGTATGAGCTATTTTTGCAAATACATTTTTAAATTTTGTATTTTTTTTTTATTGAAATTTAGTTTTTGTTTCCCTTTTGAATATTTAAGGGAAAAAATGGGGATACAAGCATAATTGTACTCGTAGTTCATAGGGACAGTTTTTGTAGGTATATTGGATTAACAAGCTTTAAAATCAATAACGGTTGGAACTAAAGTGAATTTTATTTCAAGGGGAAAGGATTCAATTATGTTTTATTTTGAAACAAGTTTTATGTAGATATATTTATTGAAAGATAGCTAGTTATAGGCATCATCCTTAAATCAAAAGTTGAGCACACACTTTCAAATGTTTTAATAATTTTCATATCTTTTTAATACAAAATTAATGTCGTAGCAAGCAATAAGGGGGACTAAGATTAAGAAATTAAACAAAATAAAAACATTATTTAGGGGAGGGAACGATAACTTATTCGTAGCCTCCGCAAAATAATCAGGGGCTCTTTTGCTTTTACGTTTTACGGAACTAGAATTTAAAAAATGTTTATTATTGTAAAATAGGTATAGGTTCATATTCAGAAGCATGAAATTCAATTTTAAATCAATTTTCTTAGTAGTTGGAGCTGATAAACATATGTATAATAAAACGGCAAACATGTTTTTTGTGGTAAGTACACTTTACGCGGCCCACAAAAAACCGAAGGGGCGTAAATTACAAACCACACGAAAGCATTTTTTGCATAGATGTGCACAATGTCAAAATTATTTAAATATACTACACAGAAATTGTTTAAAACAACAAATAAAAATTGCAAAAAAATGCCCGGACATCTGTTGCTGAATAGAGCATATACATTACACTATACTGTCATACAGTTACTGTCACGTACACTTTCGCGGCCCACAAAAACCGAAGGGGCATAAATTACATATTAAACGAAAGTATTTTTTACATAGATGTGCAGAATGCCAAAATTATATAAATATACTACACCGAAATGGTTTAAAACAATAAATAAAAACCGCAAAACAATGCCCGGAAAACAAAAAAAAAAAAAACAATTAGAAATGTCAAATCAACTGACACATAATTAGAAATGTCAAATACAGAATAAATCATTCAGCGAAAATCCAAAACCCAAAGCCAGAACCCGAAACATTAAATTGGGTTCACAGTGGTGTTCACATTACCGCCAACACGACTGAAGTTGATGAACATGTTGTTGTTGTTGAATGTGAACCCCCCTAAATGAAGAAATATTATCAATATAAATATTAGGCATGTGTTTATTTAGTATTTGAGCTCTTATAAAAAAATTTTGAAATATTAAGCGTTAACTACAATCGGCACTTTTTGAAAAAGTGAAAAAGAATATGCACATAATATAGCCACATTTGTTGCCGAAAAGAGCGTATAATTTACATCATACAATTTCAGTTCAGACATCTATCGGTGATTTTCTGAAAAAATGTATTCCATGTAATATTGTTTTTAAAAAGTGAAAAAGTAAAAAGTAGAACCATTTAAACCATTAAGCGTTAACTACAATGGCAATTTTTGCAAAAGTGCAATAAGTGAAAAAATTAAAAAGAATACACACATACACTAGCGACAAAGCGACATCTGTTGCTTTCAGTTTGGCGACTTTTCTATCGGTCATTTTCTGAAGCAATTTATTCAATGTATTAGGCTAGGCGCGCACATTCAATTTTTAGTTGCACAACTGTTTGGTTGCGGCTTATAGAAAACAGATCAACTATTTGGTTGAATGTCCGCGCAGTTGCATATGTTGTTACACATATGTTACACAAATTAGCGACCTTATTTTAGGCAATCGTTTAGTTGCAGTTGCGAAACTAAAAATTGAATGTGCACGCCTAGCCTTAGTGTTTTCAAAAAGTGAAACATTTACATTTTGGTTTTTTGAGATGGGAGATAAAATTTCAAATTGAGTTGGAAAAGGAGAGCAGATTTTTTTTAACAATTTCACTTTTCAAGTTCATTGCAGTTATGGCTTTACAATAATAGGAGTAATCATGCAAAAGTGTAAGCTCTGCGTATTTGTATAAGTCAATTATTTTCAAAACTTAGTTACATATGCCTGCATTTGAATTTTAAATATTTGCGAAAAAAGAGAATACAAAATACTCCAAATGTATTTGTCAGGGAAAGAGAGAATATAGAAAATGCAGACGTGAGACGTCGCGTCGTCAAAAATTCGGACGAACATGACTTACAATAAGGGTATTCATGTAAGCGCGGAAAACCCTCGTAAACCAGATAATTTTATCTCCGCAGAAACGAGCTGTCAAAATTTGTATGGGAAAAAGTTTCTGCAAATCTCATAAAATTATCTCACAATTTTACTGCGGAAAGTGCAGAAATAAACCTCGTAAACTGAAGAAGTATGGATTCTGACTTTTAATTTGACATTTCACAAAATATTTCCCACATTTACGCAAGTATTTCTTAGGGGGTGTTCATAAAAACATGCTGCGGAAAGTTATATCTTTCTACAAAGCGGAAATTATCTCGTTACATGAATACCCTTAATACAAATTTAAATCTCCATGGCTGAAAGCGTTCCATGGGCTCAAACCTACCTCATTTTTGGAACACTTCATTTATGTAAGTTTTTGTTGACAATAAACAGCTGGCCGATCGATGTGCAACAAAAAAAGTTTTACAAAAGTGAATTGAATTTATGTTTTTGAAATTAGCTATATTTCTTTAGGCGCGTTATGAAAAAATGATGAGAGTGAAATTTAAAAAAAAAAATCACATGTACTCGTATGTAACACAAAATTCACAGGTTGACGTCACTCCGGCAACGTGGGTTCGATTCCAATATTATGGCCATAACAACAGCTGAAGAACAATGACATGAAATGTGTTTAGGTTTGAAAGTTTGTTCACCATTACCTGTTTTCCTTTGGACTCCAGGATTGAGTGCTTAATACTCGTAGGTACTTCTCATTGCATTCAACAATTTAAAAAAATCATGAATTCTCTGACTTTTATTGAATGATAATGAATTAAATAAATAAATCGGCACTCGAATTTCGAGAGCTGGGTCGGCTAGTAATTATAAATTGCCATGTCATTTTTTAAACAAACATCAATTTATGCCATAACAAATATTTTAAATCGTTAAATTTAGTTTATATTTTTGGGCGAATAAAAATTGAATTTCAAAATGACCCATTTTTGAGATATCGAAATTTCAAAACAATATTTTTCCTAAGTTTGATATGCAATATTTTCTAAATTTCTCAGAAATTTCTCTATAAAAAATGTCAATAAAATGCTTTATCCCAATAATGAGGAAGTCAAAAATAAATAAAATTCGTGACTGGATCGCACGTACATGCTCTTATGTAAGAGTACTTTTAAATTTAAAAATTATGTATAAATAAATATAAAACATGGATTTAATGAGATAAAATTTTTCAAATGCATTAAATTGCCGTCTGATTTCTAGACAAGTATCTATGAATTTATGCAAACAAAGTTTTGGTTAAAATTGTTAAATCCTTCAATAAGAAAGTCGAAAATCAAAAAACCCGTTCTATAACAGGTAGGTACCACTAATAATATATTTTCCTAATATTTTGTTTAGCCAAAATGTAGTCCAAGCAGATAATAGCATATTTAATTTTGTAGTCAAAATCGTTTGAGCCGTTTCCGAGATAAATAAGATTTTGCATTATGGGTGTATGGGGGTACCGTTAGTTTTGTAGCTTAGAAAATTTCAATTTCTCTTCTAGTGAATCACTAAAAGCCTTTAAGTACCGAGTTTGAAGAAAATATATCTAGTGGCTTAGGCTGTAAATCGAGGTACAGACATACAGGCGGAATTGCCGGACCCACTTTTTTCGTCTTCGCAATGAGCGTAATCCCAACCTTGATCAAAATCTCGAGCTCGATTTTTTTTCCCCTATAGTACCTATATCGCAATTAAAAATGTACGGCTGGCTTATTTATTGACATTACCAAAGAATTTGACATTTGTCAACTATAGATAACTTCTTGTTGAGAAAACTGGAATCAGGTGGATTTGATGGGCTTATGCTTATCTGTGGCTTAGGTCATATATCTTAATAGTAGGTCACGAAGAGTGAAAATAGAGGAGACAAAGAGCAACATAAGCTTCTTTAACTTCCTTAGGTCATATATCTTAATAGTAGGTCACGAAGAGTGAAAATAGAGGAGACAAGGAGCAACATAAGCTTCTTTAACTTCCAAAAGGTTCTGTTTAAGATCCTATTTTGTGAGTTTCTCATTAACGATGGCTCTAACGATTTCGATTAAAGTTTTTGTACAGGATTTTTGAAGTGATTTTGACGTTTGTATGTTAAATGCTAGGCTCCTAAGAGTTTTAAATAAAATTAATGATTTTGTTTTAAATTTATTTAGTTTTTTTTTTTTGAAAAAATCAATAGTTTTAAGTTTTTAAATGATTTTAAAAACAATCTTAAAGATGTATGTTTTTAAAAATTTCTTTTTTCCTAAAAACAATCGTACCCAAAATTTAAAAATTAAAATTATTAAGAGTACACGTTAAATATAAAAATGAACAATGGTACAGTTTTATTCAGCCCTTATTATTAAATTATAAATTTTATAGCTGTGTACTCTGAAAGCTATGAAGTTTAAAACTCAACTGGTTTTACGTCTTATTAATTAATACAATTTATTAATAATAATAATATGAATATGAATGCAAGTTGAAATAATCATAATTATCGTTAAAGTTCACGATTAGTATTTACATACCAATAATCGTTCTTCATAAATCATACTTTTCACGAAAATGGCTCTTAAATTTTGAAGAAAAATGTTTATATCGTCGTGTTTTTTCACGAATTATATTTCAACACTCGTAAAAGACAACACCAACTTAAAAACAAATATTTTTTTTTGCATTTCAAATTAATATTTTCATTTTTACTTGCCACTTATAGGCAATATAAGGCAAGTTATGCATTCGTAAAAAAAATGAACCCAAGATTTTGATCAAAGTTGACATTACGATGATAAAAAATATGATTTTAACTTCCCGCCCACACGTTTTTTTTCTTTTTTTTAAGACCAAAAATAAAGGTACCAGTCATACGAATTTTTTTCGAAATTTTATAAATATTTTTTTCTCAAAAACTGTTACACAGATTTTTTTCAAGAATATTCAAAGAAAATTATTTGGTAAAAGCTAGGTAATGGTTGAAAAAAAATTCCGAAAAGTGGTTATTAATGGTGCCCCAATAGAACCATTTCTTTTTGATTTTGATTTTTTTCCAAAAACGGTATCTGCTTCCGATTTTGATCATTTTGTTTTCATTCCTTCATGCCAAGCCTCTCCAAAAGTTTAACTAGTAGATATTGTGCATTAAAATTTTCGAAAAAAAAAATTTTTTTTGGATTTAAAAAAAAAATCAAAATTTTTTCAGTATTTTTTTTTCAAAACTCAATATTTAGAAAGCCCTTGCTCGATTGTTTTAAACTTGATACATAAAATTTTCTCAATATAGTCTATAAGATGTGTAAAAAAATTATTTTACCTAAAAATAACAGTACCCACCATACAAATGTTAAAAAATGGGTTTCAAAAATCGTATTTTTCTCGAAAACGGTGCATAGAATTTTTATAATTTTTTTCCTTTAGATTAATTTTTACGGTCTAGAATTTAATAAGTAAAAAACATTTGAAATTAAGTTATAACTGGCTGTAGCTGGCATACAAATATTTTTCCAATTTTTGAATTTTTCATTATCTGCAAAACGGATTTTACTAAAAAAATTTATAGAGAAGGTTTTAAAAAGTTTGAAAAACTCTGTGTTTTAAAACTTAAAAAAAAAATATTTTTCGAATATCTCAAGAACGGCTGAATATTTTTTTTTAGAAATTTAAAGTTGATCGTAAAATAATAAAAACATAAAGTTGGTGTACCAAATGTTTTTCTTAAAATTTTTTTACATATATAAATTTTTTTTTTTTTTAAATCACTACAACGACTTATAATTTTTGTTCTTGCATAAATTTATATTTATAAAGCATTCCGTTTTTATCTCTTACTACTAAAAGAATTTCAAAAATTAATTTTATCCTTATGAACAGTTTTCTCTAATAATATTCGTTTTTAAAATTCCTAGTCTATTACGAGTACATAGGAGCAAGTTATTGCGAGCCCGTCGTGCATTTTATTACTTTCACAACGTGACAACGCTTTTCTCTTTAACTTTAATTTTATATTAGCGCAATAATGAAAACTTATAAAGATAATTCGCGGCTTCAGTTTTAGAATTAATATGATTTTATAAAAGATCTTCGAGAGAAATGCGGCGCGGTGGTTTTCGATAGGCCTTATTCATAAATCACCTTGAAATGAATAGAACGTGTTTTAACTCATGTTCACTCTGAGCTTCGTTAATAACATTAAATGTAAAAAGAAACTTTTTGTTAAAATACCCGTTATTATATTAGATATTAAAGAAAGTTATAGGAACTTGTTTTTAATACGCAACTATCTTCGTTCATAAGGTTTTTCAGAACATCATATTACTGTTTTTAGAAACTTAAAATTTCATATCTGGAAAAGGAGTTTTCTGATCAAATGACCTTTCAAATATATCAAATACGAAAAAAGTGTAAGAGATTTTATTTAATATAATCAAAAAATAATTAAACGCGATCACCCTGTATTCATCTCGTTACTTTAACTTTTAGTACTCAACTATTATACATAACTTTCTTGTATAAATTCATTGCATAATTACTTATACCTACTGTAAAATCGAATGATTTATGTACCTATTGTGCGTACTATATGTAATGTACTCTCCTTGACTGACAAAACTGTTAAATATTAAGATAAGAAAAAGATCACTTGTAATAAAGCTCTCAATTAGACAAGACGTGTCTTTTTATTCTTACTTGTAACTTTTCTTTTTGCACGATAATTTTTTGGTTGCTTGCTAGTTTTGCTTTTAAATATTAAAATTTTAACAGTCGCTTATAAAAGTAAAGCTAGATTTTGGTAACCCGTGGCAATCATGTTGTTTTGGTGCCATTTGCAAAATCTGTGGTTTGTTATTCAGTTCAGTTACTGATGCTAAGTCACCATGGCAAGCAACACGATTGAACAACGCGTCCAAATTTTAAAACTTTATTGTCAAAAAGAGTGTTCGTTTAGTGCAAACACTATGTTACGGCAGACATGGTGACCCTTTATAGTCGACTGTTCAACATTTGGTGGCCAAATCTTAGACGACGGGTTTGCTAATCATTCACCCAACATTCGTACGTCAAAGAAACGCTGAGGCATTCGATTCCTTGCTCAGAACCCGGTCTTCCGCAGACTTCAACTTGGTGAATTTAGCGTCAAGACTTGGTCCATACTAGTTGGGGGGTGGCCGTGGCGCGATGAATGTGTGCTCGCCTGTCAACCTCATGATCACAGGTTCGATCCCTGCCGTCGTCTATGTCGTTTTAATTCCATTAAAAACCTTCTAAAATTGTCATCAATTCAATGGGTTGCTGGTTTACTCATTACATGTTGTTCAGGCATAACACTAACAACATGTAATTGAGTTAAACTAGTATGCCCAACAAGGATGAACACGAATAAAATAATGTGAATTAGAAGCGACATATAAATAACACACGGCATTCTCCGCTTTAGTTCAGCCGCCATCCCTGGAGATAAAATATCTGAGACAAAAACCTTCAGTCTCAGAACATTGTGCCACACATCTTTCCTATCCTTCTTTCTCTTCCTCAACTTCACGCCCGCGCTGTGTTCAAACATTTAAAGGGTAATCATAATCCCTTGAGCGCGGGTAGATTATAAAAAAAAAAAAAAAAAAAAAACAAAAAAAAAAAAGATCCAACTGACCAATTAACTCACAGGTGTGTGTGTAGTAGACTTGCGTTGAAGGTATTTTGAAAGCTAGACCAGGGCTCAAAAGAGCCTGTCCACAAAAAGACAAAGGATAATAGTTGTAGCCCAAGCTGTATCCGAAAAAATCTAGTGCTATATCCTATCTCAGGTAATCTGAGCAACGGATCCCTGGTGCTATTTATACAAATCTTGGGTGAATTATCAGCGGAAGTCACGGCCAAAACATAAAGAAAAGTAACTGAGATAGTGTTCTCTTTTGCTCTGATGTTTTGGTTTCAGCTATTTGGATAATAAATGGTCATTCCCAGTGCTAAAGGATTAAAAAAGATTACTCAGGAATTTCGTTCCTGGTTTCATTGTAGGGCGAATAAAGACTAATTAAGGGTGCACACTCTTGGAATTGATTTCTACTTCGATCAATTGCTGGGTGTGTGTATCTAAGGTTGACAGGCCTTGAGTTTTGCGGAACTTATCTGGAAGTGAAAGCTTTACCAGAAGCTATATTCTGGCATCATGGGAGATAGTGGCCGGGAGGTAGAGATTGGTTTTGTAGTGAAACCTCTCTATCTCAGAATATCTTTGAGGTAGGCCACCTAGTGGCTGCGGTTACTCCAAATGCGGATGCATTTGCTGCTTATTTTCAATTATTTGGATCCAAGAGGTGCTTGGTAGGCCCCGCTCTAAAGCAAAGTGTGTGTGCTACTGATATGGCTTCGGCTATATTAGGGGCCAAATTTCCGCATCAGTTATCGAGTAATACGTGACTGAATTATGTGAGTTTGGCATTACCGCTTACGTTATCGAGCAATAAATTACTCCAATTTGACATTTTCATTCGATCACTGATGGGACTCACTCACTCGTCACTGAAGCGGTAATTCGGCCCCAGAGCTAATGGTCAGCGCTCAATCTGTCTTTGTTGACAGGTGCCCACGTTAAACACAATACGGTTCTGACCAAGGAGCTAAATGTTCATAAACATCGACAATGCCATTTGTTCAAAGACTGGGCTTCGGAACGTTTGGAAGAGAACCCCTATTTTGGCCAAAAGATCAACCTTAGCGACTAGGCGCATTTTTGGATGAATGTTCGTGTTAACAACACCAACCCACAGGAGGTTTTTACCAGGCGATAATGCATATTCAAAAAATTCCCGCCCGTGGTAATTTTCGGGACGGCTGAAGTGTCATTGGTCCTTACTTTTTCGAAAACAGTCTTGGTGAGGCGGTCACGGTCAATGGCGAGCGCTACAAGGCAATGATAACCAATGTCTTATGGCCAAAATTGAACCATATGGATCTAGACGACATGTGGTTCCAGCAGTACAGAGCTACGTGCCACACAGCAGATGCCACGATTGACATTCTGCAAGAACGATTTGAGGGTAAGGTTATCTCCCGCAGAGATAACGTAAATTGTCCACAATGGTCATGCTATTTGACCCCGTAAAGTTTCCTGAAGTCGCAGGTACATGTGAGTAAACCACAGAAGTTCGATGCCCTTAAGTTGAACATAACAGAGGAAGAATACCAAACGGATCCGTGGCACCGTAAGAACCCGAGGCGGGCATTCTAACGTATGATATCGTCCATAAATAATGACATAAATGGGGCTTTCAAATAAAAAAAAAAGAATTTTTTTTTAATACTTCACACACAGATTGCTGTATTTCATTTTTACATCTACCCGCCCTAGCTAAAAACTTATTTATAACGACACGGCATAAGAGTAAGCCCACCCCTCCAAAACCTGCCAATCTTCCAAAATTAATTAAATTGTTGATAACACAAACAAATTTATCGGCATGCATGGATTTTTCTTGCAATAAAAAAAACTGCGTTCTAAAAAAATGTTCCCACCAAAAAAGCTATTCTCTGAACTTTTTCTATTTAGTTTACCTACTGTACCACCCACAGTATATTTCATTTCCTATTGATGTGTTTCAACTAACAAGTTGTCTATTTTATTTTTAAAAATAATAAACCTGAAGGATAACACTGTCTAATTTAAATGCCTAATTTACTTATATTCTTTATAGGCCCATTGTCACTTCAAACAAAAATGTGTATCCCAACCACCTTTCTATTAAATTTTGTTGTGAAATAATTTTATGAACTAATTTCGGAGACACAGTCAATCACGAAACACAGCAATCAAAATTATTTTTTTATTCAATAAAAACAACAGCAATATATACCTACGTACCTATTAAATTTCAGCACTTAAGTAGTCTTCTTTAAACTAAAATAAAACCTAAAAATACAAAACACAAAAATCCTCATCAGAAATGATTCATTCAACAGCAATGCTCAGTTGAATATTTTATTCATTCTACTTTCCGAAATTCCTATCACAAAAATTTCACTCAATTTCAGTCAGCCTAATTAAAAATGCACTTAGCATTTCCTGAGTTATTTTTTTTTCATTAAAATTCACTCAAATAAATCACCGGCATATTGTGGCGCCAACCTCTAAATGCTCCAATTTAATTCATCATATAGGTACGTACATAGCTAGCTAACCGACACATTCACTTTTTCTCAATTCTATCAGCTGTTTGCTTCATTCTAATGAATGAATAAGTTTCATTTCGATTCATTTGAGAAGCAAAAGAAAATGTAAGAAAATACTGGGAAATTCTCTGCTTTGTTCACTATCCCAATCCCACTCGCAGATACGAGTAAAATAAGAGAACATTTCCCTGCAATTCATTCTCAGAATACCAGTTGAATGAACTCCCTCAAAAGCATAATGAACGAACAACGTGTAAAATGAACTGAAATTCACTTTTCCGTCCCAACAAAAAGCTCACTGCTCGAATTTTCCGGCACACGGGGATGCTGCCAAGAGAGATCTGTAACAATTCAGTCTTACGGTAAATTTTCCACCGGAACGTTTGCATACACTGAATCCCCTAATACCGTTAGAAAAAGGCAAAAGTATAAAGATAGGAATCTAAATTCCTCAAATGCAAACCTAGGTCACGGCTATATCTCTGGCGCGTTCCGCCAAAAAAGTTGTTTTCTTTTAAGTTTCGGTTTCAAATTGGATTCTAACGGTTACGGTTCGGTTAAGGATTATGAATTCCGAAGAAAAAATAGATACCCGTGAAAAATACTGCCTGAACTAGTTCGGGAAAATACATATTTAACACATTTCGTTTGTTCATAATCTTTTTAATTTTCGTACAAAAACAAAAAAAAGCATCTAAATCATGCTACAAGGCCGCGCCAAACTGAGTGAATTAAAAATATAAATACCTACCCTTGTGTGTGTATTCATTTCGAAAGTGAGACAACATAAATTAAATTTAAATTAAAAAAAATTCTTTAATAATCCTTGTGCCAAAAAAAAAGTTTGATAAAAAATTTTGTTTTCATCTTGTTTGAGTGCCAACTTCTGTGAGAGAAATAATAATCTCACACGAAAACTTCTAAGCAAAATGAATTACCCATCCTGTCGTCTGCGTACTTAAGTGTTTTTATTTTTTTTTTTTTTTACGGCGTGACTACGACGCTAACAAAAAAATATACGAAAATTAAGAATGAAAACGTAGCTATTTTTTTTTTTTAATTTAAAAAAATGGAAAATGTTTCCGTTAGTCTCGGTTCAAATTCAAAGTGAAATGTGAGTGATTGTGGAATTTGTATTTTTATGCTAGATTCTCGATTCAAAAAAAAAGTTTCATGGTCATTAATTAGTCTGGGTTGGGAAAATAAGAATATTTCGAAAAAGTTATATAAGAGTTTTCTTAAAAAAAATAAAAAGTGACAACCTTGATTGCTAAAAAAATTAATACATAGAAATAATCGTCCTTGCAATGTGTGTTAATGGTGCACCTAAATTGGAAATGCTGTAACCACCATTGAAAGGAGCTAAAGCATCCCATCCCCGAAGGACACACACGTCTATATTGCAATTTTTTTCATTCATCAACTTTGCGGGGACAAAATCGGTCGTAATTTTGAAGGTTTTTCATTCTACAATGCGGATTAAGGTACGTATCTTTTGTCCACTGGCTGGCTTGTCCATATATAAAGAATAAAAAAAGGACTCGAAGAACATAGAGACACTTACCTATATTATGTCATATTCATTCCTATTGTGCTGGCCACAAACGAAAAGTTTTGCGGTTTTTAAAGTAGGCCACCAACCTAGTATGCCATTACCGTTATACTACCCTTACGTTCGTTATATTTTTTTTTTCTTATTTTACTCCCATAGTCCCATATTCTTCTGCAGCACTGCTTTAATGTTAAATAAGGCTGCTTGATGAATGAACATTTTCAGGCCTAGTATACTATTAGTGCCTTCACACAATTTGTTAGGGTTAGCCTCTTTTTGCCTTAGAGGGTTTAACAGGGTGGCTTTGTCTATCCTTACCTCAGTTATTTTATGGTCGGCCTCGACAGTGTTAAGTTAGGAAGATGCGAGGGATGTACATTGTACATATAGGTAGGTATAGATACATCAGGAGGAGTAAATAATCGTTACTTTTCTTGAGGAGGAATTTTGGTTGTGGTGTATTTATGATGGCTTATTTATTACCCTCGAGAGAAAGAAGAAGGTTTTTTGTCTCTGTGATTTATTGGACTAAGCTTCTTAGAATGGATCAAATTATGGGGGATATGTTTTTCAAAACACGATATGGAGATAGTTGTTGGTTTAGTTTTGTTAATAAATCGTCTTAAGACTTAGGGAAGGTTGTAAAGGGTTTTTCAAGGGTGAAAGATTTTTTTCTTAAATGGGTTATTAGGAGGTTGAGATAGATATTCAATTTGAGAAGAGGGATTTTTCATTAATTTGTGTTATATTTTTGTTGGGAAACAACTAGCGTTGCCAGACGTCCCGGTCTACCCAGGTCATCTCGGATTTCAGACATAAATTCATCTGTCCCGCTGGGGCAGCTTCTTTCCCGGGTTGGTAACAAACTCATAAAATATTGCCTAATGTACCTAAATATCTTTCATTGATAGATAATGAATAATCGCTGCATTGTCATTTAATTTTAAGAGATTGCTTTCAAAATTCCACTCAAACAAACCTAACTTAACGAAGCATATATTTTTGGAAACTGACATCTGTCATTAAAATTGACAAAAGAAAAATATTAGCAAATGTCAAAAAACTCATTTAATTAGTAATTAATTAGAGAATTTATTTATTTTGATCTACTCGCATATTATGATTTTGAAATGATTGGAGATCTGAGCTTTTTAATTAAGAACTACTTATGTATATCGTGACCCGAGTTCATGGTTGGGGGGATTACAATATTGGATTAAAAGACTCCTTTCTTTGGTTAACGGTATAATTTAAATTTTCCTATTTTCTCATTATAAGAAGCTTAGGCAGTTTAGGCAGTTTTTTTTTTACAATTTTGAGCGCACTAAAATGGGGGTCAAAGTCCCTTAAAATGTTTGATCACAGTGCAAGCATTTTGGAAACTTGGAGAGGATTTAAAACGTGATACCTACTTATGACACTAAGAGGGAAAATTGCAGTGCGTTAAAAGAAACAATCTCTGAACTACGAGTATACAATGTGTCCGAAGTTGGGCATAACGTAAGCTGATGAGTATTGCACGAAGCATCAGTATTAGAACAGTTGAATTGTTTTTTTTTTATGGAAGAATCGTCTTTGTTATTTAATTAGAACTCTGGTTTTATTAATGGAGACAAGATAATGAAATATATGAAACCTTGCGACAGTGCTCGAGAGATGCCAGGGCATCAGTATCGATTGCCTAGTAGTGCCTTTTTATAGAATCAGGTTTCTATTTGAATGTGGATTTACGTGAATAAGCTCGCGTTTAACATAAAAAAAACTTAATCGTTTTTCATTTTCTTTTTTTCTTTTAGTTTTTATTTATTTATTTATTTGCTTATTATATTATACATTTCTTAATTTATATTATTACTAAAAGGAAGGCCGCTGTCCAAAGCAAAAGGCTGCACCTTCCAATTAGAGTAGTGAATTAGAACCAACTTTAAAATAATAATATTTTCATGAACTGTTCAACGGTAGCGCGAAGTGCTTCCCGTGGGAAAGGAATGCACTTATTTATGGAATATTCGTATTTCATTTGAATAAACTGAAATATGAGCATTTAGTTTTCTGTTTGTTGACGGCAGGGGAAAAGGGGTATATCCGTTGTGGATTGGTTTTGCTGTATAGGCAAAAATGGTGGGAAACTGTTATTGCAATACCGTTAGGCAAAGGGGAGTGTCCGGGGTAACGGGATTTGGGGTTCATGTAGAGTCGGAGACGTAACTGTGGCCTCTAATGAGGGATAGACAGATTTATGAGAAGGCAAACTGTATTTTTTAGAAGCGGTGAACTTTAAATTGGCAACATTGATTTTTGTGACAGCGGATAAATTCTTCGGTTGGTTTGGTTTGGCAATTCATCACAATTCCGGACCAAAGTTTATAGTTTTATTGCTTCACGTAAAGGTTGGACCAAATACAAATTTCATTTTAAAAATGTGATGCTATTTTGTTTCCAACTGAGGTAGGTCAGCGGGGTCCGCAGGGTCAACCGATGAAAGCAGTAAAACTCGGCCAATAGAGAGTTCAAAGTTCCAGTTCCAGTTTGTATTTATTGAATATATGTATAAATCGGTTAACAAAATATTTCATATAATTTTACAATATTTACGATCTTACAATAAGCTAGCAAAGTATTTCATATACCTTAACAAAATTCACGGCCTAACAATAAGATAACAAAGTATTTCATATACGCTAACGGCGGTAACGGAGAGGTGGCTCAGATAGAGTCCCTAGTCTAAGGTTTTCGGAGAGGGTTAAGACAGCAAAGGTTGGGATAGAGTCCCTAGCCTTAACTACGGCGTCGAAGAGGATATTTAGACAGCGAAGGATAGGATAGAGTCCCTAGTCTGAGTGGAGGAGCTTAAGACAGCGACGATTGGGATAGAGTCCCTAGTCTTAACTACGGCGCCGCCGGAGGGGCTTAGAATAAATCAATTTAAATTTGTTTCCTTGTATTATCGCTTTGTTAGTAAAAGCAACCATTCCCATTAATTGTGGAACACAACGTCATTCAAGCGGATAGTCGTGTGGCTTCAATTTTCTAGTCAATTAGACCTTGTAAGCGAATAATCCGAGATTTTTGTGCAGAATTCTCCTCAGGTTAGTGCGTGAATTGTTGAGCTGTTGAGATCGAAGGCGAGTTTATGATCGTGAATTGAGTCTTACACTTTCAGGTACAGCACCCACATCATCGTCTGTGTGCATCGTACGACGACGAGGACCATGACTGTTGTCCACTAGCATACCGGTGTCACGAACTTTTTGCAAAAACTTGCGTACAGCAGGTGCAATAGGTGCTTCATTTCCGCCAAAACTTCTTTTCAAAAAACGCACTACTTGGGCTACACAGCACTCACTTTGGAAATAAGTTTTCAATATTTGTCAACGTTGTTCAAGCAAAAAGCTACCCATTTCGTTCGGCGGAGGTATGATACTGACCTTCTGTCAAGATTTCGAGCGGGACAAAGCTGTCAGTTTGAAAATAACCTCATAAAAAATTGTTTTATTTGTTGGTTGCTCTATTTTCTATCTTGTATACATATAGTACAGTAGTAGTATATAAGCAGTAGCAGTATTATAAGGAGTATTATTATATCCTCCACCGCACGATATACGAAATAACGTAGTACCCCGCTGATGGGCGATGACACAAAGATTAAAAAAAGATAATTTGGATCAAACCAATAAGGGGCGAAACAACTCCGTCAATGGGATCTGAGTCAATTTTAATTTAACGAATTAAAGTTACTCACTCCTCTTTTTGTAAAAGCTTGAAAAATCAGAAGACAGTAGTATACAACCGAAACATTCTTCAAGAGATCACAATCGGAAGTGAATCACATTTGTTTTGGGCGGCCTTTTATACTGTGCTTGGGCAATTGTTTACATTGTATAGAATTGAAATTTCCTGTTTAGAATTTAAATTATTTGTTTAGAATGCAATGCCAATGTGTTTGTATTGAGTAAATTGTATGCATGAAAAGGAAAATACAATATTGTCAGCAAGTATATTTACAGTATGTCTTAAAAGTTTTAATTTATTAATTAATTGAAAATAAATAAAAAATTAATTGAAAGAATATAAATATATAATGCTGATTTGATGACGTTGTTGATTTGATATGGCTTTTTATCTTCTATCCAAGAACCTAAGTACCAATGGAAATTGCACCCAAGCTTTGTGATATTTAGATAAAAACTAATACAGCAAAATCTTCGATTTTTTAGTGAGCAGTTTTCAAAAACTACACTCGATTACTATACCTTGATTTTGGTATCAATAAGATAAGATTAGAGTGTTATGAATATAGTGCTGAATTAAAGCTTATGTGTCAGAACTCTGATGAATAACAGTTTGAAATGCACTGAAAATAAATTCCTATGTAATATTGACAAAAACGTTTTGTTGACCTTTAACAAAACAATTTTATCGTTTTGATAAAATTTTTGTGAATACGAAAGAATGATTTGTTGATTTCACAAAATTTTTATAATCCCGCATGATTTTTTGTCAGTTTAACAAAATATGCACTACAAATATTTATTGTCAGTTTAACAAACCAAGTTTTGTTAATATAACAAAATAAAACAGAGATTTTTGTCACATCGACAAACTTTTTTGTGATGTTAACAAAATGTTTGTTGTATCTACAAAAAATCTGTTTTGTAAATGTTTGTCAATATCACAAAGTTTTTGTTAATTTTTTTTGTCAATTTAACAAAAAATGAAAACATTTTTGTTAAAATGACAAATCAGTCAGTTTAACAAACCAAGTTTTGTTAATATAACAAAATAAAACAGAGATTTTTGTCACATCGACAAACTTTTTTGTGATGTTAACAAAATGTTTGTTGTATCTACAAAAAATCTGTTTTGTAAATGTTTGTCAATATCACAAAGTTTTTGTTAATTTTTTTTGTCAATTTAACAAAAAATGAAAACATTTTTGTTAAAATGACAAATATTTTGTTTTGGGGTTGAATTACTTTGTAATATTGATAAAATAATATTATCAGATAGATAAAACTATTTTGTAAGGAAACCACAAAATTTCTTTTGTGTATGATATAGTTCACACTTGGTTTTTGTTAAAAAATCGACGTAAGATTAACTGAACTTGACAAAAATTGCGTATTGTCCATACGCCCTCACAGCTGGTTGCATGTGAGATCGTAGGGACGAAACGCCAATTTTTGTGGACTTAAATCCCAAAAAAAAAAAACTATTTTGACAAAATTAATTTTGTTTTTTGTGGATTCAACAAAAGAAATTTGTAAAATTGACAAAATATTTTGTTGAATTGACAAAATATTTTGTTGAATTGACAAAATATTTTGCTAATTTAACAAAATATAACAAGAAATTTTTGTTAATTTAACAAAATATTTTGTTAATGTAACAAAACAATTTTGTTAATATAACAATACAATTTTGTTAATTTAACAACAAAATTTTGTTAATCCGATAATAATAAAAAAATAATAACAATAACAAAAAAATTGTTAATACAACAAAAGAATTGTTAATATGACAAATTAATTTTGTAAATTCTACGAAATTTTGTCATATTGACAAAATATGTTTGTTATTTCAACAAATTTGTCTGTTAGCATAACAAAATAATTTTGTGGATACAACAAAATATTTTTTGTTACCTCAACGAAATTCTACAATTTTTGTCAATTTGATAAAACTTTTTGTTGGACGTATATTGACAAAATTTTTGTCAAATCAACCTAGATTTTTATCATATATACCTAGATTCTATTTTCAGTGTGTGTGACTAATTATTTTGGGTACATGCTGTTTGTTTTTTTTAGTTATTTTGTAATTATTTATAAGAAAGATATTAGTTTTTTCTCTGTTTTTTAAGAGTTTTCAAAAATTTAAAATAACTTAGAGAAATATATGCCAATAATCTAAGAATAAAAAAATAAAAATCGTCAACATCCTATTTCAGCTGAGTGCACTTTTCGGACAAAAATTGTTAGACCTATTTTCGGAAAAATTCGAAAAAAAATTAATAAATACATAGTTGTATGGTATTTACTCTTTTAATAAAGATTTTGCCTATAGTTTGAAATTATTTTCACGCGAAAATAATAACTTTTCTTCAGAGCCAACAAGCAGTAAAAATAAAATTTAAGGTTTTAAATTTAGATCAAAATACAAAAGCCAAAAACTTTTACTAGCGGAACCTTTTAAAAGAATTTTTTTTTTGGTTACTGCACAAGCAATTTGTATTTCTTGTGAAGAAGATTAAAAATGGGTCAGTTCATGTTCCGAAGGAAATTTTTCAAAACATAATGAATATTTCAACTTAATTTTTTTTAAAATTGGAATATTTTTTGAAAATGATATAATTCGTCTTAACGTAGTACACTTAACTTAAGCTCGAAAATTGTACTTTTTTCTTCAAAGATTCAAAAAGCGTTTAACAAAATATGAGATTTTCGCTACGAGTTATGAGGAAACGTCTAAGAAAATGTATTTCTATTAGTCTTAATTTTTCTTTAAATAATATGAAAAGTGAAGAATATTCTTAAACACATGGTAGTTTCGAAATTGCCGGAGATAGCTGAGACATTGTTTTGTCATTTCTAACAAGTAAAATACATTTTTTTTTATTAAATATTTTCTTTATTTTCTAAAAATAATAACTTCAAGTTGTAAGTCGAGAATTAAATTTATATTTGGAGTTAAATTTAAGAAAAAACAAAATAATTCAGTTGGAAAAGAAACTTACTTATATCCAAAATCAATCATTAAAAAAAAAGTGAAAATATATATATTATATTTAGCTACTAACGTTAAAAATTTTTAATTGAGTTTTAAATATTAATTTTGATGGGGCCAAAACCCCCATTTATTCGACTGAATTACAAGCTAATGTTTAATCTAAATTAAGAACTAAAAAACTTATAGCTATACGTTTTATGGTTAGTGGGGGGTTGATTCAGGAGTAGGAATTTTAGGCAAGGGGCCTCAGTAAGGTTGGTAGTGTTTGATTACCACTCCGGAGCATACGAGAGACTGGTTCATTAGAGCCATAAGACGTACGGTGGTTGGGTATATAAAAGACAGGGGGGTTACGTATGTTTCGAGGGTTGCTATTAAAGAAGATAGAGTTGTAAAGAGTAACGCAGTCAACTGAACCTGTAAGTAGTCGATGAATGAAGAGGATTTTATAAATTTTTCTTCGTTCTTCTTGTAAATTTAAGTTGATTAGTTTAGGGCGGTCTTGATAGGGAATTAGGAACAAAGGATTATTCCAGGGAAGACTTCGAAGAGCAAAACGAAGGAATCTAGGTTGAGTTCTCTCGATTCTGACGATGTAAATAAGTTTGTAAGGGGACCATACTTGACAGGCGTATTTGAGCAGAGGACGAACAAAGGTTATATAGAGAAATTGGGTCAAGCATGTGTTGGACCTTGGTGCCATTTAAAATGTCTTCTTGCTTGGGTAATAACTCGGGAACAACTTCCCGAATATTCGTTTTTAAAGGGTTCAGAGGTTGCGTTGTATATACATAAACTTGTTTTTTTTGCATAACAGCCCATCAAAAAGCCATCCCATATAAATCAGACAATCCTAGTGCTCAGTTCATGTCACCAAAACGCGAAAGAAATCGTAAAAGAAATAAGGTGATCGACTCTATTCGCACAAACTGGCTTTTATACTTTAGAGGCTTAGAATTTTCAAAATGGATACCATTAGAGTTATTTCAATAATAAAAGCCATTTCTTAAGTAACCATGAGTTTATGAAAGAAAATAAATTTAAAATTTTTCCTATGTGTTTTTTTATTTTAAATAAGTTTTAGTCAATAAAATTATTAAAACATTTTGAATAAAAAATCTTTGTAAATAAATTTTAACTGTGCAAACAAACATATTAAAGATAAAAACATCATTTACCCGTTTTTGAAATATCGAATTTTCAAAAAAAAATATTAATTTTTTTTTTCAAAAATCCAAAAAATATTGTTATTTAAGTTTTCATATGCAGTGTTTTTTAAACCTTTTTAAAGCGTCTGTATAAAAAATTTCACTAGAAATGAGAAAAATAAAATTTTTAAGAACGATTCTATCTTAAGTAGAGTCAGAAATCTCCTAACTTCCAATTTTTACTTGCGACTTATGATGTAGGTACTAACGGGTGATTTTTTAAGAGCTTGAGAACTTTTTTTAAAAAAAAAACTCATAAAATTTGCAAAATCTCATCGATTCTTTATTTGATTGGTCCATGACATTTACTTTTTGAAGATAATTTCATTTAAATGTTGACCGCGGCTGCGTCTTAGGTGGTCCATTCGGAAAGTCCAATTTTGGGTAACTTTTTCGAGCATTTCGGCCGGAATAGCCCGAATTTCTTCGGAAATGTTGTCTTCCAAAGCTGGAATAGTTGCTGGCTTATTTGTGTAGACTTTAGACTTGACGTAGCCCCACAAAAAATAGTCTAAAGGCGTCAAATCGCATGATCTTGGTGGCCAACTTACCGGTCCATTCCTTGAGATGAATTGTTCTCCGAAGTTTTCCCTCAAAATGGCCATAGAATCGCGAGCTGTGTGGCATGTAGCGCCATCTTGTTGAAACCACATGTCAACCAAGTTCAGTTCTTCCATTTTTGGCAACAAAAAGTTTGTTAGCATTGAACGATAGCGATCGCCATTCACCGTAACGTTGCGTCCAACAGCATCTTTGAAAAAATACGGTCCAATGATTCCACCAGCGTACAAACCACACCAAACAGTGCATTTTTCGGGATGCATGGGCAGTTCTTGAACGGCTTCTGGTTGCTCTTCACTCCAAATGCGGCAATTTTGCTTATTTACGTAGCCATTCAACCAGAAATGAGCCTCATCGCTGAACAAAATTTGTCGATAAAAAAGCGGATTTTCTGCCAACTTTTCTAGGGCCCATTCACTGAAAATTCGACGTTGTGGCAGATCGTTCGGCTTCAGTTCTTGCACGAGCTGTATTTTATACGGTTTTACACCAAGATCTTTGCGTAAAATCTTCCATGTGGTCGAATAACACAAACCCAATTGCTGCGAACGGCGACGAATCGACATTTCACGGTCTTCAGCAACACTCTCAGAAACAGACGCAATATTCTCTTCTGTACGCACTGTACGCATTCGTGTGGTTGGTTTAATGTCCAATAAAGTAAACTGAGTGCGAAACTTGGTCACAATCGCATTAATTGTTTGCTCACTTGGTCGATTATGTAGACCATAAATCGGACGTAAATCGCGAAACACATTTCGAACCGAACACTGATTTTGGTAATAAAATTCAATGATTTGCAAGCGTTGCTCGTTAGTAAGTCTATTCATGATGAAATGTCAAAGCATACTGAGCATCTTTCTCTTTGACACCATGTCTGAAATCCCGCGTGATCTGTCAAATACTAATGCATGAAAATCCTAACCTCAAAAAAATCACCCTTTATAAGGCAAGTTATGCATTCGGAAAAAAATCGTACTCGAGATTTTGACAAAAGTTGACATTACTTGCAATTCTGTCTGTCTGTCTGTCGGTTCGACTACAGCCTAAGCGACTCGGCCGATTTTCTTTAAACTTGGTAGATATCATTTTTAATTTTTCCTCCCACACGTTAACAATACCAATTTTTTCGAAATGTCTTAATTATTTTTTTTCTCAAAAACACAGATTTAAAAAATAAAACTACAAGAAAATTCATTTAGTTAAAGCTAGGTAACGGTTGAAAAAATTTTTCCGAAAAATGGTTATTGAGGGTACCCTCCATGGAACCATTTCTTTTGTTTTTGATTTTTTCAAAAACGTTACAACCGGTTTTGATCATGTTTTTTTTTGCTAAAGCTCTCCAAAAATTTAAATAATATTATGTATTCAAATTTTCAAAAATTTTTTTTTTGCATTTTTTAAAAACTCAATATGTATTTCAATATTTTTTTTATACTTTGTAAATAAAAGTTTCTCAATATAATCTACAAGATGAGAGACAAAAATTTTATTTTACTTAAAAATAAAGGTACCCACCATACAATTGTTAAAAAAAATGGTTTTCAAAAAATGTATTTTTCTCGAAAACGATTCCGAGAATGTGGATAACATTTTTACTTGCGATATAGGTACTATAGGGCAAGTTCTGCAATTGGAAAAAAAATCGAACTCGAGATTTTGATCAAAATTGACATTACGATGATAGCGAAGACGAAAAAAGTGGGTCCGACAATTCCGTCTGTCTGTCTGTATGTCTGTATGTCTGTATGTCTGTATGTCTGTATGTCTGTACCTCGAACTACAGCCTAAACTACCGGAGGTATTTTCTTCAAACCCGGTAGTTAAGGGTCTTCGGTGATTCCCTAGAGGAGAAATTGAAATTTTTTTTTTAGTTCCAAGACTAAGGGTACCCCCAGTACACCCGTAATACAAAATCTTATTTATCTCGAAAACGGCTCTAACGATTTTGATAAAAAAAATTAAGTGTGATATTATGGACATGGACTATATTTTGGTGAAAAAAAAAATTTGGGGGGAAATGTTATTAGGGGTACCTGTCATAGAACGGTTTTTTTGATTTTCGAATTTCTCACCAACGGCTCTAACGATTTTAACCAAAATTTTTATGCAGGAACTGCTTTGCATTTGAAAAATTATAAACTCAAAAGTTTTTCGAAAAAATAGTTTTTGGATTTTTATAAAAATAATAAAATTTTTTTTTTGAAAATTCAATATCTTGAAAACCGATACACGATTAAATTTTTAGATTACGTTTTAAAATGTATTTTATTAAATACTAACAATATGCATATCAATTTTTTTTATAAAAATTTTAAGGAAAATTTAGTACACAAAAAACATGTTTCAGTGTGTCTGTATCTGTATGTCTGTACCTCTCACTACAGCCTAAACCACTGGACCTATTTCTTTCAATCTCGGTAGTTAAGGGTCTTCGGTGATTACCTAGAGGAGAAATTGAGATTTTTTTTTTATCTCCAAAACTAAGGGTACCCCCCATACACCCGTAATGCAAAATCTTATTTATCTCGAAAACGGCTCTAACGATTTTGATACAAAAAATTAGGTGTGCCATTATGGACATGGACTACATTTTGGTCAACAAAAATTTTGGGGCAAAATGTTATCAGGGGTACCTGCCATAGACCCGTTTTTTTTATTTTCGACTTTCTCATTAACGGCTCTAAGGATTTTAACCCAAAATTTTCAGCAGGAGTCCCCTTAAGTTTAAAATAATATTGTATACAAAAATATTCGAAAAAATATTTGTTGTTTTTTTTTTGAAAAAAAATTTTTTTTAAATCAATATCTTCAAAACCTATGAACGATTATTTTTTGAAATTATTTCCTAAAATCAATATTATTAAATACTTAAAATTCGCATCCCACATTTCTTTCTTGAAAAATTTTAGAGAAATTTCTTATATACAAAATTTATTTAATAATAAAACGTTTTTTTTTAAGTTTATTTGCATAAATTCATACTTTTCCGGAAACCAGACGGCAATTTTATGCATTTGAACATTATTATCTCATTAAATCCATGTTTTATATTTATAAAATGTATCTTAAATTCCAAAGTACTTTTACATAAGAGCAAGTTCGTGCGATCCAGTCGTGCATTTTATTTTCTTTCGTTTAATTTTTACGATCTGTAATTTAATAAAAATAATTTTGAAATTAATATATTACAGCTTGTACCTACCATACCATTTTATCAAATTTTGAATTTCTCATTATCGACATAACAGATTTTAATGAAATTTTTTATAGTGAAGCTTCTAAAATTGACAAAAAATATTTTTTTAATTTTTGGAAAAAAAGTCATTTTTTTTGAAAATTTGATATTTAAAAAACAGCTTTATATTTTTTGGAAATTTTATTTTCATTCGTTCAGTAGATAATAAAAACTCAAAGTGGGCGTTACAAATTTTTTTCTTAAAAATGTTTTAAAAATTTTTTATATAAAAGCTTATTTTTTAAAGAAACTACTATAACGATTTATAATTTTTGTTTTTGCATAAATTCATTATTGCATAACATTTTGTTTTTATCTCTTTCTACTAAAAGAATTTAAAAAAATAATTTTATCCTTATGAACAGTTTTCTCTAATAACATTCGTTTTTGAAATTCCTAGTCTATTACATAGTAGCAAGTTGATGCGACCCCGTCGTGCAGGGTGGCCATCAATTGTTTCTTTTTGACACAGATAGCTGTTTCCCACTCGAAATTTTGACAGAAAGTCAGTATCATACCTCCGCGAAACAAAATGAGTTTACACTTGAACAACGTTGGAAAATATTTAAAACTTATTTTTAAATAGTGGGTTTTTTGAAAAGAAGTTTTTGGCCGAAGTGTAAGACTCACTAACACCAACTCGCCATCGATCTCAACAGCTCAACATTTCACGCACTAGCCTGAGGAGATATCTGCACAAAAATCTTGGATTATTCGTCTCATTGACTCAGAAATTGAAGGCTAACGACCATCCAATTGAACGACGTGTTGTGTTCCATAGTTAATGGGAATGTTTGCTCTTACTAATAAAGCCATAATACTCGTACATAGGAAAAAAATTAATTTCTTGCATTTTATTGCATTTTTAAGAAGGAACTTGAGTTGGACCACCCTTTATAAGTTTAGTGAAGGAACCAAACTTGGAGTACATGGGCCAATTTCCTTATGAAGTTGAAAAGCGATCAAAGTTAACAGTGAAATAAAAGGTTTCTTAAATGGCAAGAATCCATATTAAGTTTTTTAATATTTGCTTTATTTTTTGTATCTAAATATCAAAAAGTGGTATTTTCCAAATTTTCTCAAAACATCATTTTTCCCAAAAACTTTCAATAGCTGTATTTTATTTTCCCCCAGATCTGATCCGGATTGGATTTTGTTTTCAAAATAACATGTAAAACAACAAATACAAACAAAACTGGGCCTTATGTTGTTTTTGCTATACATGTCATTTTGAATGAAGATCCAATCTGGATCAGATCTGGGGTAAAATAAAACACAGATAATATAAAAATTGTATTTGTTTTTGATAGTGACAACTTTCTATCAATGACCGAGGTTAGGTTAGGTTGAAATGGTTGCCAGCGCACACACTTAGATTAGAGTTGAACCATTTTTTGTACACATGAATTTAAAGATTTTCTCCCTACTCGTTGAACCATTTGGAGCTACTTATAAAGCGGGAGAGACTATAAATATCTAAATTAATTAGATCACTAGGTTCCTCCAAGAAAAATCTCTCCGAGATGGAGCCTACGTGTATGGCATGGAGCAGATCATGTACATAGAAGATGGGGAATTGGTTATACTCGTATCTTTTCCTCGTCTATACATCTTCTTCGAAAATCGTTTGAATAAACGCCAAGCCTCATTTCGTGTTTGCCTATAAAAATAAAACAGTGTCCAGTTATAACTCTAATTATGGAGTATAACATAATATAAGCAATCTGCTTAAGGATATCAAACACTTAGAACGTTTTAGATCAGGTATTGGCCAGATCTGTTTTGTTATCAGACAGGTGGTAATGTTATTTCATCTAAGGTTTGTCCTCTCAATAGCATCTTGCTTCAGAACTACCTGGGAAACAGGTATCAAGTAACAAGTTGAACGGTTCTTCGCTAGAATTGGTCCATCAGCCATCCTACTGTAAAGTATGATAATCGTTATTTCTGAAACCAACCAATCATATGATTCCAGTTCCCAGATAATTTCCTCCCTATTTAACCTTATTTTATGGTTTTATAAGAAGAAAACGTTCACAAAATACATATATTCCAAAAGTTTAAAAGAAGATCTAACGATAAAATAATATAATGTATTAAAGAAGTTGAAAAAAATCAGCATATAGGTGTGTTCATTTAATTGAGTTTATCACTTGTTCGCACATCAATGAATTCTCACAGAATTCAAATGCCTTATTTATAATAAACGAGAAGCTTGAGATGTGTTTTTTCCGACAAAGAAGGTCGGGAACTGACACTGATTGATGGATATTTTGACAGAACATATTTTTTAGCGATACCACCATAACGTCTTTGATATTGGTTTAGTATTGCTATTTTCCTCCATAAGCAATTATTATTACATATAAAATTGAGTGAACATTTCTTTTTATTTTATCTATTGGTATGCAAATTTGTCGGCGTTCAATATTTTCAATAAATGTCATTGTCAAGCTGAGCGCAGAGATATATAAATGACATATCGATAAAATACCATTTTGGATTCCTTTTCCTTTTGTCAGCTGGATAGTGTTTAATATTGAAATCCTTTACTTGGAGCTCTCATATTAAATAGATGTGCTAGGCTCATACTTGTTGTATTTCAACCACCTTACCTTCCAAAGTTAAGGTATTGATATTGTTCTTACATAAATGCCTGATGTTTTAAATTGACGATTTTTGGAACGCAGTTCCGTTCAAATAAATAAAAATGTCGAAAATTGGCGTGTTTGAATCAGCAAACGGAAAACTATTCAGTGATTGGATACAAATTTAAATTTTGGTTTGCGAGCCGATTCACCATGGAATCCGTCATTTTACTCCTTATTTCAAATGTTCATAAATATTAATAAACTTTTTGACACAAGAAGCCACAAGATTTATAATCAGTTTGCTTTTACGGTGAACCGAAATACGTCATCAAATTAGGTTTTTGAGATATTTCCTTTTAGAAATAAAAAAATCCACAATTTTTTATGCGAAGCAATATTAATCTTCTAATTTTAATCTCCTACTTAAAATTTGATTTTTAATCTTTTCAAAATTTTCTTGCATCTCTGAGAGATCCTTTGTTGAAATTAATTTTTTGGACGTTAATTCGTTGGGCGACAGTATCCCACGTACTATACTCTGTCCAACAAAAATTGTCAGTACAGGCCTTATGGGAGAGCTTTTTCTAAAGCAGTGGCGCCTGATGCACCCTCACTACAATGCGTTAGGAAAAATGCCACTAAAAAAAGAGCAAGCCACTGACTTTTCTTAAAGAATTATTGTTGTAATTCTTTGCAAAAAGTTGTACACCCCAACATGACCGTCGTATCCCACTGCTGATGAGAAATGAGATACTGTCAAGATCAAGAGTGTCAAGTGTCACTCAATACGATCATGCGCTCTTTATCTACATCAAAACAGAGTTACCATTATCATTCTCAATTGCAAGCAAGGCGCTTTTTCAGTGGTTTTTATTAAGGAGCTTTTGGGATTTGAAGCTTTTGAGAACACATTTTAAGAAGATGAGTATGTTGAGTGTTGTCGTATTGCTTTTCAACTTACAAAAAAACGCGCCTATTATCTTACCGCTTGGCGTTGTGGGAAAAGGTAAATTGAATATTGTTTTCAGTCGTTTTGAATCGGCAGACGGTAGCCCTACGCGTTCTTTACTTTCATTTGCGGCGATTTATAATTTTAACTACGAAATCCCTGTGAGAGCTTTAAAAGGCGACACACTTATGCATGGCAATGCAACCAGAATGAGAGACAAACGTCCTATCTTCCCTGTACTGACAATTTTTGTTGGACAGAGTATAGTTAAAACAACTCCAACAAATCACCTTGTATGAATATTTTAATTTTAAAGAACCTCTTGTGCAAACGTTTTAATAAAGGGTTTTCATATTGGGACAGGTAGATTTCGGCGGCCTGTAATGGCCATATGTTTTTGATGACATCTGTCAAATCTGTTTGTTTATTATGCAGTTACTAATGCACAATGC
This sequence comes from Philhelius festivus, assembly GCA_963931855.1. Classification (NCBI taxonomy): domain Eukaryota; kingdom Metazoa; phylum Arthropoda; class Insecta; order Diptera; family Syrphidae; genus Philhelius; species Philhelius festivus. Next base: position 55,334,299 of record OZ007556.1, on the reverse strand, counting down.
ATATCGTAAGCTATACGATTAAAGAGGACGTCCAAATGATAAATCTTAAAAATCATTTCATCATATTCATATATTCGACAAGGTGCATTTTTGGATGAATTACCTGGGAGGACACTAGGATGACAATGCATCCTCAAAAAGTTAAGGTTTTGTGTGGATTTTAGGCCGGGCGGTGGTGGATTTTTTCAGTGTACTTGGTCCTCAAACAAGACGTTGGTGAGGTCTGAGGTGGTAACCGTCAATAGGGACTGCTACAGATTGATGATATCCAATTTCTCATGTGGTTTCAGCACGACGTTAATACGAGTCACATAGAGGGAGCGGCGATTTACGGATATAGCCAATATCAGCGTGCCATCGGGTAATCTTGCCGTAGGTAGCGCTCTTCCTTTCGAGGTGCTTTGGCACGCACTTCCCGGTATGTGTGGTTTCTATACAATGCTTGCACATGTAAGACTGCATGTTTTTTACTTACGATATAGGTAGGTACTATAGGGAAAGTTCTGCATTTGGAAAAAAAATCGAACTGGAGATTTTGATCAAAGTTGATATTACGATGGTAGCGAAGACGAATAAAGTGGGTCCGTCAATTCCGTCTGTCTGTCTGTATGTCTGTATTGCTACCCATTGCCACCCATTGTATGTCTCTTGTGATGCTTATCGCATGATTCTTGTAATGGATAGTTAAGTGACATCTGATGTATAGTTCGATTGTGTCTGTATGTCTTGATTGATTTCAAGTACAAAGCGTTCTATGGGCATAACACCTAGAACGGTTTGTATTATGATTTTAATCCATTGGACCTACACTTCACGGTTGAATTTAGATCGTCAGAGTTGTGTTTTGGGTGTTTGTGATTTTGAACATGGTAAGTGATTTGTGTGTTGTGGTTACCAATATTCGTGTGCTTAGAAGGAATTTCCTTGACTTGTACGCCCATTCTGTTAAGTACAGACCAGCTGTTTTGGCACTAGGTGAAACACAGGTTGGTGCAAATACTGATCTTTCAGAATTTCGCCTCCCTGGCTATAACCTAATGCCTTTACTCTTTCGCCATCACGGCATTTTAGTCTACATTAGACATGATGTTGCTTGCCAGAGTCTTTTTCAATACGGACATTATTCTAATAGGAACTTTAATTTCATCAGGCTCAAATTTACTGGCCGCAAACACATCATCCATTATTGTTTTATTTATAGGAGTCCAAATCTGGACAGATATTCAATTCTTAATGAGTTTGATGCGTTGTCTGATTTCATTTCTTGAATTTTTTCCCTGTACCCTCACACTGAAGTCGTTATTGCGGGCGACTTCAATGTACACAATTCAAATTGGCTCCGCCATTCAAGACAGACAACACCCGAAGGAAGATATGTTGAGATCTTTGCTGAGACGCACCACCTTACTCAGCTGGTAGATGAGCCCACCCGTATACCAGATGTTGCTGGGCAAAACGCTCACACTCTAGATTTGCTTCTTACTTTTAACCCTGATAAGTACCATAACGGTAAAATCTCCATTCGGCACTTCGGACCATTGTGTAATATCAGACAATTTCTCGTGTCCCATTCATCCAGTTAAAGAGAAGCATCCCACTAGGACCGTTTGGTAATACGAGAAAGCCAACTGGGACGGCCTGAATAACTTTTTTAGAATTTTAAACTGGTCACTATATTTCCTCGATAGTGACATGATGATATGATTACAGAAGTGATTTTCCTTGGGATGCGTACATTTATTCCTTGCAGAATTGAGAGTATAAAGCCTAAAGAAAAGTCTTGGTTCGATACAAACTGTAAAGAAGCTATCAGGATGAGAGAAGTACGTTTCCGCTCTTACGAAGCCAACCCAACTGAGGAAAATCGGAAAAAGTTTCAACAAGTCAGAAACCAATGCAATGCTGTTCTAAAGAGAACCAAATTGTTACATGAAGAGAAATAAGGCAAAAAATCCTGCAATGTCCCAAAAGCAGTAGAAATTTCTGGTCATTTGTCAAGAACGTATAAAATTCGACTTCATCTTCGGTTCCAACGCTCATCTACAATGACAAATCGATAACTAGCTCTTTAGAGAAGGCAAATATACTTGCAGCTCATTTTGCTGCTAGCTCCACGTTTCCTATTAGCAACATTGCCCCTCCTGTACTTGAGAACGTAAATCATTGAATGGGACAGGTATATTTCCGCCCTTCGAGATCTCGATATAAACAAATCCGCTGGTCCTGATGGTATACCCCCTATTCTTCTTAAGGGATGTTCTTCATCGCTGGCAAAACCATTGCGTAAGGTTTTCCATCGCTCCTACTGTTCTGGAATCTTCGCTAGAAGATGGAAAACAGCATTTGTCCAGCCTGTTCCTAAAAAAAGTGACCCTTCCTCCCCCTCGTCCTATCGACCAATCGCACTTACGTCCCTTCTTTCCAAGGTCATGGAATCGCTGATAAATCATCAGCTCAAGAAATATCTCGAAGATCGAAAGCTTCTTAATGACCGGCAATACGGCTTTCGCAGCAATCGTTCCACTGGTGATCTGATGGCATATCTCACCGAAGAGTGGAACAGATCTTTACATTGTTTTACATGTCTGTATGTCTATAAGTCTGTACCTCGATCTAGAGCCTAAGCCACTGGAGCTATTTTTTTCAAAATTGGTACTTAAGGATCTTCGGTGATTCCCTAGAGGAGGAACTGAATTTTGTTTTCTTAGCTCTAGGACTAACGGTACCCCCTATACACCCGTAATGCATAATTTTATTTATCTCAAAAACGGGTCTAGCGATTTTGATACAAAAAAAATTAGGTGTCATATTATAGACATGAACTACATTTAAAAAAAAAAAAATTTTGGGAAGAAATGATATTAACGGTACCTGTCATAGAACGTTTTTTTTTTTATTTTCGCATTTCTCATCAACGGCACTAACGATTTCAATCAAACTTTTTATGCAGAAGCTCCTATGCATTTGAAAAAATATAATCTTAAGATTTTTTCAAAAAAATAGTTTTTGAATTTTTAAAAAATAATACAATTTTTTTTTTTTTGAAAATTCAATATCTTGAAAACGGATACACGAATAAATTTTTAAATTACGTTTTAAAATGTATTTTATTGAATACTAACAATTTTCATATCAATTTTTTTTATAAAAAGTTTGAGGAAAATTTAGGACACAAAAAACATGTTTCAGTGTGTCTGTATGTCTGAACTTCTCCCTACAGCCTAAGCCACTGGACCTATGTTCTTCAATCCTGGTAGTTAAGGGTCTTCGGTGATTCCCTAGAGAGGAAATTGAAAGATTTTTCTTAGCTCCAAAACTAACGGTACCCCCTATACACCCGTGATGCACAATCTTATTTATCTCGAAGACGGCTCTAACAATTTTGATAAAAACAAATTGTGTGTGATATTATGGACATGGACTACATTTTGGTTGAAAAAAAATTTTTGGGGGAAAATGTTATTAATGGTACCTGTCATAGAAAAGTTTTTTTTTCGACTTTCTTATTACCGGCTCTAACGATTTTAAACAAAAATTTTCACCAGGAGCCCCCTTAAGTTTAAAATAATATTGTTTATAAGAATATTCGAAAAAATATTTTTTTGAGTTTTTTAAAAAAAAAATCCAAATTATTTTTTGAAAAATCAATATCTTAAAAACGTATGAACGATTATTTTTTGAAATTATTTCTTAGAATCTATATTACTAAGCACTTAAAATTGGCATCCCAAATTTTTTTTCTAGAAAAATTTTAAAGAAATTTGTTATATACAAAATTACTTTAATAAAACGAATTTTAAACTTTATTTGCGTAGATGCATACCTTTCTGGAAATCAGAGGGCAATTCTATGCATTTGAACATTTTTATCTCATTAAATCCATATTTTATATTTATTAAATGTATCTTAAATTCCAAAGTACTTTTACATAAGAGCATAAGTTCGTACGATTCAGTCGTGCATTTTATTTTTTTCTCTTTTACTCTTCTTATCACACTTCACATTTATAAAATTTAAGATAACGTTTAATTTTTCTAATTTAGGAATTTATTCTTAAAAATTTAGCTTTTTACTTTATAAGCTATTTATGAATACGATTTAAAAATGGGTTAAAAGTATTTTATTGATTTTTTTTAGTATTTTTTTTTTTGCATTTTTAATCAAAAAATTGTGTCATCATTAAGGAGATGCTGTACATTGTGGTTGGGTCAGCGAACTTGGACTTTTGTCTGTTATCCTTGGTAGCTCTAAGGCGACTGCTTTGGCACATGCGTAGAGGGTCGATTTTTTGTATCATGATGGGTCGCTTGAATAGCATCAGCATGGTCATGGCAACGTCATGATGATCACTGCGATGTCCGTTTATGATATGGACATGGGCCCATTCCCATTGAAACACTGGATCTGATTCAAAAAAATGCTTTAATTTGTTAAACTTTTTTTTTTTTTAGATTTTAGACAAGCCACGAGGGCAGATCAATCGACTGTTCGCGGAAATGGTTTGATCAAAAAGGGGCAGATCGAGCTGCGGGAATCGCTTAATAGCCAATGGTCGATCATCGAAACTTCAAAGTTAGTGAAAATTGGTACAGAGGTTATTTCGAACAATAAGCTTGGTACCTTTGGGGTAGGAACACACGAGTTATTAGGTTAGGTTAGGTTAAAGTGGTTGTCATTAAAGCGTCTGACACACTTAGACCATTAGAGGTCCATGGTGATACCACGATGTAATAGGGAACAAAAAGGTCTCCTACTAGTTAAAACCATTTGGAGCTTCTGATGAAGCGAAGGAGACTTTTAATGTCTGTGTTTATAAGATCGCTTGGTTCATTATAGAAATATTCTCGTAGATGAAGTTTGCGTCTGTAAGAGAGAGCAGGGCATATACAAAGAAGGTGTGGGATTGTCTCCTCTTCCTCCTCGTCCAAGCAACTCCTGCAAAAATCGTTTGATAGTACACCGAGTCGTGCGGCGTGTCTACCTATTAGACAGTGTCCAGTTATTACACCTATTACGGAGCTGATCTGAGATCTACTGAGGGACAATAGACATTTTGACCGTTTCAGATCCAGTTTAGGCCAGATCCGCTTGGTCGCCATACAAGTGGTAGTAATAATCCATCTTGTGTTTGATTGTTCCAGAGCGATTCGTTTCAGCATAAGTTTACGTGTAGCTATGGGCATACCTATATTTGCCTTTTCGGGTAAGATAGGCTTTTCCGTTCCAATTCTGGCGAGTTCGTCGGCTTTGCAATTCTCCGGAATGTCCCTGTGACCCGGCACCCAGAATAGGTGAATGTTAAACTGTTTGGCCATCTCCATCAGAGACGATCGACAGTCTTGGGCTGTAATGGAGTTTACAGAGACTGATGCGAGGGATTTCAAAGCAGCCTGAATATCTGAGAAGATACGGATATCCGTGCTAGATACCACGTTTTCTTTAAGCCAAGACAATACTTCCTTTATCGCCAGAATTTCCGCTTGGAATACGCTACAATGGTTTGGTAGGCGGAAGGAGAGACTAAGGTTTAGTCCATCTGAGTACACTCCACCACCCACTCCGTTTTCAGTCTTCGATCCATCTGTAAAAAAGTTTACTGATTTATTACCTGTCAAAGCCCTTTCCTCCCAAGCTGACCTTGAGGGAATGGTGACTTCAAAGTTTTTATCGAAAACCAAAAAGGGAGTGATGTAGTCAGAGTGACTTGGGAGAGTTCCGAATAAATTCAGAATGGTGGTGTAGCCAATAGAGTTATTGGTCCATTGAGAGATGGCTTTGAGACGTATGGTTGTGCTCGCAGCCATTTGTTTGCTGTAAATATCTAGGGGTGTCAGGTTGAGTAGTATGTCTAGTGCAGCGGAAGGTGTCGAGCGGAGAGCTCCGCTGATGCACATACTCGCTGAACGTTGAACTCTGCTTAGTTTATCGCGATTTGTCGCTTTATCTAAGGCCGTCCACCATACGGTCACCCCGTAAGTGAGTATCGGTCTGATGACCGCAGTATATAGCCAGTGAGTAATATGTGGAGACAAGCCCCACTTGTTCCCTACGGCTTTTTTACAAGAAAAGAGAGCTACCGTGGCTTTCCTTACTCTTTCCTGTATATTAGGTTTCCAACTTAACTTTTTGTCTAAAATAAGACCAAGGTACTTAGCTTGATCTGAGAAAGTAAGCGGAACACCTTTAATCGATGGAGGGTCTAGTTGAGGAATTTTGTATTTCCTTGTTAAGAGGACTAGTTCAGTCTTGTGGGGGTTAACACCTAAGCCACATCGATCTGTCCATTTTAGTAGCTTGTTGAGAGCGGTTTGCATAAGTTCTGTTAGAATTTGAGGATGCTTTCCTGATACGGCAATGGCAATATCGTCAGCGTATGCAATCACTTTGAATCCCTCTTCTTCTAGGTCTATTAGCAGTTCATTTACTACCATATTCCATAAAAGTGGGGATATGACTCCACCTTGTGGGGTTCCTCTACTGACTGACCTTCTTGTAGTAAAGCTACCTAGTTCCGCATTTATAATTCTGCTTTTCAGCATGAATTTTATAAGGTTACCAAGTGAGCTATCCACATTGAGATTCTGCAGTGTCTTCGCTATTGCAGCGCTGTCGACATTGTTGGAGGCGCCTTCTATATCTAGGAATGCAACTAGAGTGTATTCTTTGTGATCTAGGGAGTATTCGATTGCGCGTACCAAGATATGTAGCACAGTTTCTACCGATTTTCCCTTACAGTAAGCGTGTTGTGCTGTAGAAAAAAGGTTTGGTTTTATAACACTACGCAGATGAATGTCAATCAATCGTTCCAGTGTCTTAAGAAGAAATGACGACAGACTGATAGGTCTTAGATCCTTGGGCGTAACGTGGGAGCATTTACCAGCTTTGGGTATAAAGACTACTTTAACTTCTCTCCATATAAGGGGAATATAAACCAGGTTTAGACAACTGTTCATTATTATCTCTAACGTGGGTAAGATAATGTCTGAAGCAACTTGCAGTTCGGCTGGTATTATACCGTCTGGTCCCGCCGATTTGTATGGATCGAAGCTGTTAATTGCCCATTTTAGTTTGTCCCTTGTTATTAACCCTTGGATCTTCATATAGTATATAGGGCAAGTTCTGCATTTGGAAAATAAATCAAACTCGAGGTTTTCATCAAACTTGACATAATGATGAAAGAGGGCACAAAAAAGTGGGTCCCGCAATTCCATCTGTCTGCTTGTTTATTTGTGTGCCTGTATCTCGACCTTCAACCTTAGCCGCTGAAGAGATTTTCTTCAAGCTTGGTACTTAAGGATCTTCGGCGATTCCACAGAGGAGAAATTGAAATTTAGGTTTAGCTCCAAAACTAACGAGATCTACCATACAGCCAATATGAAAAATCAATTATATCTCGAGAACGGCTTTTACAATTTTGATAAGCAAAATTTGTGTATCTACTATTGTTGTAGTAAAAATTTTTAGAAAAGTTCCAAAGTACCTGTTTAACATAAGCTCAAGTACGTACGACGCAGTCGTGCATTTAAATTATTTTAATTTAACTTTGCAAGCTCGCAACCATACCTTCACAAGGTATTATAAGATCTTAAGGTAAATGTATCAGGTATCCCCTGGGTAAATACTACTTTTCAAAAATTTATTTTGCTATCAAACTTAAATGACCTCTAATAAAACTTATTCTCATATGTACATAATTTTGAAATATCCTTTTTTTATATTTACCCAAAACTATAAACCCTGTTTTATATTGTATTATTTTTTATAACACTCTAAGGCTTCTTCCAAATAAATATAAGAAATCTGTGCCTTTTCTTACTTCCGGCAAAAACAAATCGCAGCAAATTTACAACCATTAAGAAACCTTTGAATAAATAAGTTGCCTCATAAGGAAACACACCTTGGGGGAAAAATTAGGAACTGTTTTTCCGAGTTGGTAATATAATTTCATTTGTACACCCTCCCACCAAAATAAAAAAAAAAAAACAGGAAGGTAGGTTCATTCGCTTCTAGGCCTCTCTGTAAAGACACCTTTTTAAACAACAGAGCTTGACGTGCAAATTGTCTTCATAGCCAAATAAAAGGAAGCAAATAAAGTGAAAAAAAGATATAACAAAGAGAACATTTGTTTTCCTGGCTTAACTGGAGTTTTTGAAGTCAAAATAAGATGAAATAAGGAAAAACGAGAACACACGGAGATGAAAAATATCTCCACGTTATTTCGGCAAAATGTTATCTTAACAAAGTCCAGGACATCCATAACAGAACACAACATAAGCACATCCACAGCAAGCGCCAAAGAAGAAACAGGACTCATCTCATCGTCCTGTTTGTTATTTTTTTATGTTGGGTTAGAAAAGATGGGTTGAAAATATGGCACACTTCGCAAAATGGCAATATCACCACAAACTTTTCATCCTGTCACATATTCCCCTCATACAAACCGAAAAGGCAGCCGAGGACGACTCGAATTGGCATTGAGGGCTGGCTGTATACAATGATACCTACAAACCTACACACTTGGATGGTAATTCATTTAAATATTATTACCATATAAACCCCCGTTTTGCGCTGACTTCCTTACATTGCGGTTTCTATATTCGCAGTAAAATTCAAAATACCATCATCGTCGTTGCTGTTGTCATCATGGGTCCACAATCCACATGGTCGTCCTTTCCGTGTCCTGTTTCGAGTGCTCGTGCGAAAAGGCAGAGCAGTGAGACTCTTGTGAATTCCGCAGTAGGTAGTAGGTACTCAGGGGAAGTGTAACATTTTAAATTTTATAACTGACTGACAGAGGGAAATGGATCCTCCGGTTTCCGGTTGTTGTGGATGTGGAAGTGGCTGTGGCGCTTTCGCCAAATACAACAACTGTCAAGCGTACCATATTAACAAGTAATCGCTGAGAGTGTGAATGAGTCACCAAAAGGCATGCGATATGCTCCTGCTCCACATCCATAGGAACACGCACTGGCACTGATGATGAATGACACCATGAGAGGTATAAATGATGCTCATATCAGCTGGTGTCCTATGAAATTAATAACAAATAAAGGACCAAGGAACCAAGAAAAGTTTCTCCTACTTCATGACTTCATGGTAATAGATCTTAGATCCATGTACAGAGAATACGACCGACAACCCCTGCAAGTTGGCTTTAATATTTCATTTTCTGTCAGTTATTGTGATGTCCTTTTCTGGGTCAGTAAATATTTTACTATTCTCTCTCTGTGTTTTGTCCCTGTATTTGTTTTGTATATTTTTAATAAAGATTAACTGTACTCACAAAAAAATATAAAACAACAAACTTTTAAAATAAAATCTGATCCTTTGTGCCAAACGAGACTGAAACATGATTATTACGGTGAAAAAATTTCTTGAGGCTCTGATGTTTTGTGATGTTTATACATCCGAGGACATCGTCATCAGGTTTATGGCTCAAAAGAAACATGATAAAATAATTTGTTGGTCTTATGTTTATCTGGGGGAGGTTTTTGAAAGGCAGCTACTTATCTCTGGGAGGCAAATGCTTAGATTACCTTGCCTTGTGTAAGGATTCGTTGTCGTCTAATTTTTAGATTTATTTTAGATTTTTCTGTGGAGGGTTGTTCTAACATGAAAATTGATCTTTATCAAATATAACATCACAAAGATGAAGTGGATATAAAAAGTCCCGCAGTTCTGGTCATCTTTGGGTTTTCTGTGGTTTTCGAAAGTCCCACCCATTAAAAGTTATTCCTTATATTTGATTGTAAGTCCTGAAAAGTATTGCCTACTAACTGCTTTATCCACATGAAAAAAATTTAAAATAGACCAAAAAACCAGTAGTATCCATTGGCATAATGGTTGGACTGTCATGTTAAAAAGTCTTTTCGATTCCCAGCCACTGCCACCCAAAAAAAGAAAATATATTTTTTTTCAGAAGAAGTAACAAATCCTCCAAGAGTTTTTAAAAATGCTTCTCATCTTAGCCGTTCCGATTCTGAAGAAAATTGTAGGTCGTTACGATTCATGCCCCAGGAGCCGCAGTGTCGCTAATATGTTAAATATTGAGTTGCATTAGGCTTGCTTCACCAAAAGATCTGTGTTTTTCTAAAGAATGGACTTGGCGGCTTTAGTCAGTTAGCTGACGATTTATCGTAAGCCCTCTCGAGAATGGTGTTTTGTAAAATCTATATGCCACTCAAAATCCATATTAAAGGTACTGAGGCTACTTTAGTCGAGAAGGGGTGATGATATTGCGTGTCGGATCACATTTTGATCGGATTTCAAAGGATTCATTTTGGTGGCCAGGATGTAAATGCGCTTAGTTACGTATAAGGAGTGATGAGAAAAGGAGTTTATAGAAGCTTAGGTACCTTATAGGTACTGTCATAAATTACCCTATATTTTAAATGATCAGGTGGTTATCAAAGCAAAAAAACGTCCGCCACGTTGTTCATTTTGCTTCTACTGCCATATTATCCATATATCCTGTATATCTAATAGATAAGTCAGATTTGTTAATGTCTATTCTGCTCATATGGGTTCCCATTAAAGAACGTCATTTTAGGATTCCAAACAAAAAGGACAGTTGAGGCTTGCTATTGCTAGTAGTAGTTTAGTAAGTAGTTTTTTTTTTCTTTTAAAGACCTCTTCAAAAGTTTCTCGAAATCCCCTTAAGTTCCAATCGTAGACCATATGTCTTTAGCCAAATTGAAGAATCTCTCCTACATTCCACTTTTATTTTACTTTACTGGTATAAGTTCCGCTGATTTGTTGATTGACCAAGAGATGACCCGAATTTGACCAATTCCAATCTAAGAGCAGTTGTGTTTGCTCCACTGAAAAATTTCAATTAATTGTGGCGATGACACTAACGGTTCATTAGCTTAGAGGATCGGGCAGACAATACTGAGGTTCCATTCATCGGTCATGCTTTGGTACGACCATATTTTGAAGGTGAACTGGTGCTTACTACCAACCAAGTCCTCGCCTGCCGCTTTGAACAGTTCGGCAGCGAGGCGGTCAGCTCCTGCGTCTTTGTTGGGCTTGACATTCGATTTAGCCATCTTCACTTCGTCCAGGTCGGGTGGGCAGTACTGTTGGTCTGAGTCGCCTAAGTCGAATGGTACTATCTCTGTAGCAGTGAATTTCTATTCTTCATTGCCGTTATAAAGTTTGGGGAAATTGTGTTTTCATATTCTAAGCATGGACTGCGGTTCTACTACGATGTTCCCTTGGTTGTCCATGCATGCTTCGGCTCGGAGATTGTATCCTTGTGATGTTTTTTTTTTTTACCTTTTTGTAAAACTTCCGGGCATCATTCCTGCTATGGCATCATTCTATTTCCTCCATCAAGTGCTTCTCATGTTACTTCTTTTTCTTTCTGAGAAGCCGGTATTCTTCTCTCTTCTTCTGCTTGTAGAGGTCTGTTCCTTCTGTTCTGCGCCGCTTTATATGCCTTTTGTTTTATTTCATGTTCTTGCCGGCACTCATCGTCAAACCAGGGAACTATGGGACCAAATGGTGCAAACCATCTCAAAAATCCATAACTTTTTCGTTTCTCAATATTCTTTTTTGAAATTTTGCACACTTATACTTGTATAACCAAGAATTTAAAATATTAAAACGTTTTAAATATAAATAAATTATTTTATTTTTTTTTAATAAAATAAAATAACAAATTTGTAGATTTTGTTTAATTTATATTGGCAAAATTTGTTGGAGCAAGAATTATTGCAATAGTTTGGATGAAATTTGTACAGTTTCTTTCTTTTACCGGTGAAAGCATTTGAAAGTAGGTTTTTGTAAAATCCGCCCACTACCACGCCAGATTTTTGTTATTTTCTTATTTTTAGTGAACAGGAAGCCGAAAATTTGTATTTGAGGTTTTTTAAACTTAAGACATCGCATGTATATTTTTTCTGCCCACTTTCCCGCCTACTTTCACTCCCCTTTTTTTTACTTTTAGCTTAAAGTTCATTAAAAGCAGGCATTTTTTAAATTATGTTTTATATATGTAGAAGCGAATTTATGAAAAGTGTTATTTATTTTTAGTAAAATCCGTGTACTGCCACGCCCCTTTTTGATACATAAAAGCTTTTCGCCTTTAAGACAAAAAAAACGGAATTCAAAAGTACACCTTATTACTAGGTATATTAGTTAATGTCTAAAAGTTCTTTAGCCTCGTCAAACAATTCTTTGGTATCATTTTTTGTTCTTGGTTTTCCCAAATTAGATTTATGCGGATCAAATGAATATAATAAAGTGTGTAGAATATCTTCGTTCGTAGCTGATTCTGGACAATTTCTTACAAAAAAATTCTCTCATTTTGATTTTTTTTAAAATTTAATCCGAATCCTTCAAACGAATAGAAGAATAAAAGCTAAGTAATCATCTGATTACATTATCTATGAATTTTGCCTCTTGATTGATTAATGTTACAACAACAATTTGGCTATCCCATGCCAACTCTATCACCTTTTAGACTCTTTTCGCTTGCTTTTGTGGTTGCTTTTCGTATTTTTTACGATTCAGTTTCCATATTGTATGCAGTTCTCATCTAAGTGAACTGTTAACTTTTTGTCTTCTTCTGTTTTGTGTTATTTATATATACCTACATTTGTATTATATGCAACATACTCCACAAACCCACCCTCAAATGCTTGGCATTTATTTTTATTTAATTATTAATTTTTTTAATATACTCGTAAATATGAGTAATGAAGTTTAAAATTGGAAAACAAAAAATATTTTATTCTAAAAATAAAATTTTGAATTTTAATAATATTGGAAATAACTGATAAAAATTTATAAATTTTGTGGAAACATGTCACTTATTATGATGTTTATGAAAATGTGTTGCACATGTTTTAACAGTTATAATTTTTAACTTTTGACAAAAGTAACATATTTTTTTTTATTTTTGAGCTAAAAGTAATAAAATAATGGTCTAAAACTTTTTGGAATACACATTTATGTGCATAAATAAAGGTTCCACAATTTTTCCAAATTTAAATTTTTTTCATCAATTAACAATAAATTTATAAGAATACGATTTTTTTTGTAAAAACTTATTTTGCTTTCTCATCATACGTTTTTTCTTCTTTAACAAAAATGCTTCAAAATGCAAAAGTTTTTATTTTATATTCCAAATTTAAAATATTTTTAGAATACTAAACAGCCATTATTTAAACGGAGGCAGCCGGAGCTAACAGAGAAAACTTCAATTGAAAACAAAAAAATGAAAAAGATACTGCATCTTACTCATTTTTTTTTATTAATTTACTGGTGAAGTTAATTAAAAAAAATATAATTGTTTTGTAAAGAAGAGGGCTTGGGCTTTTCAAAAAGGTATAATACTTATACATTCTGTCCAGAAAAATACGAAATAATTGACTTTAAACTCTCACTTCTAATAATTCTAAAAAATAAAAATATCGAAATGTCATTTTAACGGTAATTTTAGGTACCTGGAACAAAAGTAAAATACAAAAAATTTACTGTTTTTGGAAGAACCCTATTTCTAGTATATAATCCCATCATTAGGTTTTTCAAATTACGAAATTCACCAAAACCATTTTTGAGATGGATTTCGTGATTTGGTCCCATAGTGCAGCGCAGCGGTTTCGTTCTGGTGCTCGTGTTAAACCTAGCACGTAAGAAGCGGCATTTATGGTGGCTGCTTGTCAATGTTGCCACTGGTCCTCATTACTTAATGCTGGCGGAATAGGACTTCTTTAGAGGTTGTTAGAAACTCGAAAAAGACCTTGCGATTGTAGACGCATAACGTCGAACTTCCTCGCAGTACTTCCTTGTTTTGGCTTTGATACCTGCAGCCAAACCTTGGCTACAATGAGGTAGTGGTCTGAGTCAATGTTAATCCATCGGAATGCGTGGACATCATCTATACTGGAGAAGTGCCTTGCGTCGATAGCAATGTGGTCAATCTGTTTTTCGGTTGATTGATCAGAAGATCGCCATGTCCCTTCGTGAATATCGAGATGTTTGAACTGCGTATACTATAGCTACAAGATCGTACCACCCCACAGCGAAGTCAATTAGCCTGAATCCGTTACCGGAGGTGGTGTCGTGCAGACTATATCTTCCAAGGATTTGTTTTACCATTTTAAAAAATAATTTTATGCATCTGAAAATGTTTTTCTTATAGCATCCATTTTTAAAATTTTAAGTCTCCTCAACATGAGAGCAGGCTCGTGGAACTCAGTCGTGAAAGTTTTCTTTTGGTTGAGTTGAGGGTTTATTTTCCAGCCGTCTTTGTAAGAAACTTTTGAACCGACTTAGAACCTTACCCATTCTATTAAAGACCGCTTACAGGAAATCATTGAAAATAAAGGAGGTCCTACTAGATAGGGAAGGTGGCCTAAAATGGCCCCCCTAAGGAAAATGTGTCATATCTCGCAAAAATGCGACATTTTAACTTAAATGTTGTATTCTTTTCAAAGCTAAATCAATAACGCTTACATTTTTTTGCTTTACGAGTTTAAAAAGTTTCAAAAAGTATTTAAAGTATTTAATTTTCAAAAACTCTTCAGATTCCAACGATTAAAATTGTCCGGGTAAAATGGCATACTGGGTATACCATTTTACCCTTGCAAGTAAAACAAAAAACATTTTTAATTTAATTTAAACTTTATTTTACCTTGGTGGGCCATTTTAGGCCATCTTCCCCTACTAAGTGTTTTTTTTTTTTTTTTTTGTTACGTTAAATTAAATGTTTTACTTTTTTTTTAAGGAAATCAAACAAAAAAATTAAATGTATGGAGACTTTTTTTCTTTTTTCTTTTTTTTTTTACTTTGCGCTGTGAATTATTTTTTATTTAAAGTACATATTTTCAAGTGTTGTTTTTTTTTTACTGATTTTGTTTTTGAGTTGTTATCATTTTTTTTTTTTGAATTCCTAGTCGCTTTTAGTTATATTAAATTTGTTCAATTTCAATAGTTTATCACATAATAAACATAAAATTTACTACTGTACAGAGACTTTTTAAAGTGTGTGTATGACAGTTTCAAAGCAAGAACGTAAGACAGCAAGTTATTTTATGGACTTACGTACCAGACACAAAAGATTTGTATTAATTATAATTATATTAATTTTAATCTTTTAATTTATATCTTTTAATGATTTATAAAATTATTTTTATTTTTTTTTTTTCAAAATTTTAGTTAAAAAATATGTGGTTTTTAAAACCGTCATTGAAATAATTTTTTTCTGGCAACAAATTAGCTGTTGAGTAAAACATTTTTTAATTGTTTCAATATTTTAGAAATTTTAAGTGATTTTGTTTTTATAAGAAGGTTAAAAAAGACACACCGTTCCTTGAGATCTTCTGGTCCTTACTATGTATGGAAACAATCTTTCATAATTCCTCTACATAAAAAAGTTAAAAGGGATCAAATTATTAATTACCAACCAATAGATAAACTGTCGGCTGTTCCCAAACTTTTGGAAGCAATTTCTTGCAAAACATTAAGCTTTTACATGAAATCGTTTATTGTTCATAACCAACATGGTTTCTAAAAGGTCGACTGTCACTCTACTTATGGAGCTAGCGGAGTTTTGTGTCGATCCTTTTAAAAATGAAAAAACAGACGGATTGTGTTCTTACAGACTTTAGTAGGGCATTTGACAAACTGTCGCACAGAGTTTTGCTTAACAAAATGAAAAGGCTGGGGTTCAGCCCAAAATTCATTGATTGGCTAAAATCTTATTTACTTGACAGATCCTATTCAGTGAACGGCTATCATTCAAATAGTTTTGTCGTAAATTCTGGTATTCCCCAGGGTAGCCATTTGGGTCCAGTTCTTTTTATATTGTTTGTAGCAGAATTCCCATTGAATAACATGTTTAATTTGTATAAAGTTAAACATAATTTATTAATAAATTTTTTTGATGTATCAAATACTGGTTTTAAAAAAATATTCTATAATATTGTATAATTTATAAATTCTTAATTCTAAGAAATATTTATAAATTCTTAATTCTAAGAAATATTTTTGTACGCTAGATATTAATTAGCTTGATTAAAACAAACAAAAAAATAAATTTACAATAAATGTTCTATTCCTTTCACATCTCACATAATCCATCATCTGTAAAGTACAAGTAATTTTGATACGAACATTAAGTGTCACTCTAAGTGAACCTAATCTTTTGACCGGTAGTGTGTCTCTTTTTTTGAACATCAAAAAATAATAACATAATGTTCATATATGTAAGTCTCACTTAATTTACATGAATTTTACCAAAGAAAAATACATAGAACGAAAATATTGCCTTTCCGTTTTTAATGCCTCATTAATTTGGCATGTTTATCCTCCGAACCAGGTTTGAGAATGTAAAGGTCTTCACCAAACAAAGCCGCTCTACCTCTCTGGATAAATGAACAGCTTCTTCTCTAAATTATTTACGAAACCGTCAAAATTATGTTATTCTCCATTTTGGATATAACATTACGTGCTCCTGCATAATCCGTTTTCACCTAGCTTAATTCCCGCCACCAGCCGCACCGTCAGCAAAAGTCACTCACACCCAGAGAAAAGGTATAGCTCTAAGCCATAGAGACTTAGTTACAAATGTTTGACATAGAAAGTCATCATAACAGATTCATTCATAATGATAGCAATTTCTCAGGACCTTTTGCCATTCACTCTAATGTGACAAGTGGGAACATCCGCAACTCATTCAATAAGTAAGCAAAATGCTTTTTGATAAATTTTTGAAATTTTCACCGCACTTAGAGGTCTGCTTTGAAAGTTCTCAAAGGAAGGAAGAGCTAAGAGGCTACGACAGATGAACTCACCTTGTGTTTCTAATCTGGCTGGTGGAGGTGAAGAGGTAAATACATATTATTCTGTGACATTTTGTGGCATCCACACGTTGTTGGTTTTAAGGTTGACACCTTTTGCCAACTTGTACTTTGCTCCAACTGTTCGTCCTGTTCGTCTCTTTTCCGCTTTGATGCCGTTTTCAAGTTGATTTTTTTTTAGTTTTTGTTTTGGTTATGTTTTGTTTTACTTGTTTTGATGGGCTTAGAGGTTGAAAACTCCTCACTTTGATGGGCTTAGATGGGTGTTTTGTTTATTCTTTTTTGTTGTTGTCATGTGTAGCCTTTTAAGCCTTCAAAGGATTCACTTCCAGGTTGGTGAATGTGGTAAACAGGAATCTAAAGTGTTTATTTCGTTTTTTTTTGCTTATATTAAAAAGATATTTCTCAGAATCTAAAAAAAAAAATGTATCTCTATTTAAGAACCTTAGGTTGAAAAGTTTTGTCATTTAAAAGGATTTCCTAGAAAATATTCAAGATAAAACTCAGAGATGCATGTTATATGTAGTCATGACTATTAAAATGAAAATTTAATGAATTTTTTCAGAGCAAAGTATGAAACGTTATCCTATTATGAGGTTTTTGACCTCGCTATACTGTGACATTCTCTTTATTTCATCATCTATGAATCTTTAGTCTTATGCTTTTATTTTAATCAATTAAAGTATGTAATCATTAAAAAGTAACAATTTAGATACCATCTGCTAACGTATCTTTCCTTTTTTCTATTATCATGAAAACAAGGAAATAGGGATGGAGTTGAAAAACTTAAGAATCAATTATTTTTCCTCTTTTACGGTATTGATTTTTTAGAATTGAATTGTTTGCAGATAATTTGAATATACAGGGTGGGCCAAACACAAGTTTCTTTCTAAAAATGCAATTAAATGAACAGAATTAAATTTTTTCCATGTATTATGGCTTTATTAGTAAAAGCAAACATTCCCATTAATTATGGAACACAACGTCGTTCCAGTGGTGACCTCGGCTGGCTTCGCAGTAGCGCATTCTATCTCTCCAATTTTCCAAGAACTTCTTGATGGTTTCGGGCTGTAGCTTACGGATTGCTTGGATGATATTGGTCTAATTGCTTGAATCATTTCTGGATTGTTGGCATAACATCGGTCCTTCACGGTTCCTCACAAAATAAAATGCACGACTGGATCCCACGTCTTATGTAAAAGACTAAGAATTTCAAAATTAATGTTATCAGAGAAAAACTGTTCATAAGCATAAAATAATTTTTTTAATAGACTAAAACAACTCCTTTAGTAGTTGGAGCTAAAAATAGGATGCCATGTGATTCAAGTAAATATTGGTTTATGAAAAAACAAAAATTATAAGTCGTTGTAGTGGTTTCCTAAAAAAATAAGCTTTTATATACAAAATTTTTAAAACATTTTTAAGAAAAAACTTTGGTACGCCAACTTAAAGTTTCTATTACTAGGTATACGAACAAAAAATAAATTTCTAAAAAAATTATTGAGTCGTTTTTGAGATATCGAATTTTCCAAAAATAAAAAACAGAATTTTTTTTCAAAAATATTTTTTTTAAAGTCTTGAAATGCAATGTTTTTTAAACCTTTTATAATATAATAATGAGAAATTCAAAATTCCAAAAAATGGTTCTATGGTAGGTACAGTCATTAATTTATTAATTTCAAAATTTTTCTTATTAAATGATAGATCGTAAAAATTAAGGGAAAGAAAAAAAATTAGCGAAATTTTCGGAACCATTTTCGAGAAAAATACGATTTTCGAAATCAATTTTTTAACATTTGTATGGTGGGTGCCGTTATTTTTAGGTAAAACAAAATTTTTTTCTCAAATCTTGTAACTAAGAAACTTTAATTTATCAATTTTGAAAAATCGAGCATTGGGTTTTTGAAATATTAAGTTTCCAAAAAAAAATTTGAAATTTTTCTTAAAAATCCAAAAAAAAAAATGAAAATTTGAATACGCAATAATATTCAAACATTTCCTGGAAAATTTTTTTCAACTATTACTTAGCTTTAACTAAATGAAATCTTATGATTTTTTTTAAATTTGTTGAACAGTTTTTGAGAAAAAAAATATTTATAAAATTTCGAAAAAAATTCGTATGGCAAGTACCGCTATTTTTGGTCTTAAAAAGTATATGTCGCAAGTAAAAAAGTCCCAAGGGGATAATTTTGTTCGTTAACGTTGCCGCCGAGATGAAGATGCGCCTCGTCAGAAAAGATGATTTTCCGCCCAAAATCGTTGTCCAATTCAAGCTGCACTAAGACTCAAACTCAGAAGCGATAGCTTAGTGGATGGTCGTGCACTTTCAATTGATGAGTCAATTGGACCTTGTAAGTAATTAATCCGAGATCTTTGGGCAAAATTCTCCTCAGGATAGTGCGTAAAATGTTGAGCTGTTGAAAAAGATGGCGAGTTGATGTTCATGAATTGAGTCTCACACTATCGGCTACAGTAGCCAAATTCTCGTCTGTGCGCACAGTACGACGAAGGGTGTTGCACTTTAACTCGACGCTCAAACCGATAAACCGAACAAATAATTAATTAAAGGAAAATTAATTAAAAGTAATTAAATTACAAAATTAAAAACAACGATGACGAGCTCGAGATCGACCGGCGCGCGCGACTTGAATATGACTTCGACTTTTGTAATATGTAATTTGTAAACACGAGAATTGTCAATGTCAAACACAATACAGAGCTAGAGCGAAGGCGAAGGCGAGTTCCAAGTTGAAGAGCAACAGGTAGCACTTTGGATGCTACGAAAGTGACTAGCTCAGATTATGGGGGTGGGTTCACCAATTAATTTAATTAATACGACTGACGATTTATCGATTAAATTATAAATTATATTAAAAATATGTGATAACGACAGGGGCGTCGTTTCTGAAAGAAAATAAAGGGGCGCCAGCAATTTTTTTTTGATAAAGGAAATTACAAAGCAAAATAATAATAACTCAAAATTTTAATTCCGAATTGGAAGTTAATCGAATTTATTTTTGATTGGGAAACCTTTTTAATTATAGGATGAAAACCCAATATCTTTTCAAATTTTAATATACAGTTTATTTAGGAAGATAAAACTGTTACCACTTTGTCCCGAATGAACAACAGATCTTGAAACGGGTCGCGAGTTCCGCTTTATCGGAATTTTAAACGGACAGAAGCCAAACGCGAATTAAGATATTTAAAAAAAATCGAACGAGAATGAAACGTTAACACTTGTAATTTTGGTGTCGCCAGCAACAATAAGCAACAAATATGTGTAAGTATGTGTGGGGTGTTTGAAGGATACCAATATATCTTGTTGCTGGCGACACCAAAATTACGAGCTACAAGGTTAAAATACTAAATTGTAAGCTTTCCTAAGTTTTTAAATCATGAATATCTTGGCTCCCGTTTGTCGTAATGGACTAATTTTTTTTTAATTTGAAGAAAATTAGCAGGACTATAAGACAAAAATCCAAAACTGAAAAATATTTACCGTAAAGTACAGTTTTTTTCTCAATAACTATGAAAAAAAGGTAATAAAAACAAGAAAAAAAAACGTAAATTCAACGGTAACTTTTTATGTTTTTCCTCAAACATATTAAATTAAATGCAAGTTGATAGAAAATATTGTTATTAGCAATACAGTTTTTTATTTTCACTTTGCGGCATACTGGGGCTGAGATATTAATTAAAACATAAAATCCTAAAATGCGTGGGTGCGCTGACTTACCTATGTTCAATAATTTATTACTCGGCTTTCATTCATCGTAGAGTGTTGAATTTTTTTTTAATTGTAGGGAATTACAAGAACTTTAATAATAAAAAATAAAAATTTCATCGTTAAATGAGCTTTTTTCTTAATAATCACGAAAAAGTGATTTTTAAACAACAAAAAATTGTTTTAACTTACTATAACTTTATTTTCATTTGTTTAAACAAATGTTTTTAGAACGTAATAGATAATGTTATTAGGAATAAAAACATGTTTAATTTTTGTTTGTAGGAGATAGTGGAGCCGAGATATTCGCAAATGAACAAAAAATGACACAAAACACATTTTTGCCAATAACTTTGGTAAAAAAAGTTGTCGTGTGGTGCAAATTTGGTTTTAAGCTTTTCTCATAAGCACCTATCGATCCATGCAAAAAAAATAGACCATGCCTCTGCGCGCAAGGTCAGGCCCTTTTTCATGACGCTTTGACTGGACTTATAATTAAATAGTGGAACATTCCTCCACATTTGAGTTCATAATGATGTTTATTTTGTTTCTCCAAGATACTGAGAGAGCGTACCGATGGCTGATGGACCATGGCTGCCCCACTCTCTCTCAGTAAAGTGAATGAAACACCTGTAGGAAGAAGAAACTGGTATGGAAGGAAGAGGATTTGGGGGAATAGAAAGAATGATTTTTGTCGCGGCAAATTTTACCGTGACAAGGGGATCATTAGTGTTATCCATATATGTACATATTTTGTTTTTACTCAATCTAAAACCCTTTATAATGGTACATAGTACCGTCCCTCTCAATTTTTCTTTCGCTATCTTCTTCTCAAAAATTATTAAAGTTGTTAAAGATTGCTACGAGTAGTTCAAGAAGGAACACGGGTTTTTCAATAATTGTTCTCGTACATTTTTATATAAAAGATTTTCTTCAGCGTGGAAATACGAGGAAAGTTAAGTATACTCTAAGTTTTTAACGCTATCGCCACAAACATTCTTTTATTAGTTCAGCGCAAAAGTAACCACTTAAGGTAGAAACACAAGTTTTTGGCAGATGTACCGGCAAACAATTAGCGCGCACCAATGCACATTGCTTATTAATTTTAAATGTTTGAATATTACAATGGGAAGAAAAAATAGAGCATTCCACATCCTTGTTGTGTGGCTAAAAAAAGAATCTCTATACTTAACAGTACGTCCAAAATTTGGCCCAAGTGTAAACTGATGAGCATTCCTAGAAGTACGGGTTTTACGGTTAAATTGTTTATGGGGAGGAATCCAACTGGTTATTTTGCTAGAACACTGTTTGTAGAATTAACGGTAATATAAAGAAAGATAAGAAAATTTTCGGCGGTAAAAATGACTAGAACGAGATGCAACTCGGATGGGATCATATTAAATCATTGAAATTTTCACAAGCAAATCGCAAGATCGAGAGCGAGACTAGATATACGCGGTCATGAACATCGAAGTCCATAATGACGATAATGAAATTTTTGGGTTTTAACAAGACAAGTAGTGTGTTGAAAAAGTCTAGTCTGGTCTTGTCTCGTAACCATTCCTAGATATTCTAACCTAAAGATTCAAGACGATAATTTTTTTGCTATTTTCGAGTATAATTTGTATGACTTACTACTAGAACTAATCTTTTGCCTTCAAAAATAGCTTAAACTCTTTCAAATTCATTATCTCTTCTTCGGAAAATTTTAATTTCTTTATTACTCTTTGCATCCTCTCCTGTATTTCCAACTAACTGACTTATCGTGCAAAATTCATAAATGACATGGTGAAACTTTTCCTTGAATAATGAATGTAGTGGAAAAAATCCAAACAGACTTTGAAGGAAAAACTATATATTTTTCCACGACATAGTGTTTTGGGAAGCAAAAGTAAATTCGTGATGTTGTTGTGGTGAGCCTTACCACAACAAGTTTCACGAAGCTATTGTTCCTTCAAAATCAATTTTTAGTTGCCCATTTCCTTGCGGCTTAAAAATGCACACATAGTTCAATAGAATCCAGGTATTCATTAGTCAGATTCCTGTTTTAAGTATATTGAAAAAGTAACCACAATAATTAAAGTCGACATAAGTTTGTGATACGAAGTGCACACTTGCAAAATTTTATAAATATCATATGACAGGCTATCCACAAGTTCTTCCAGTCTGTGAGAAGATAGCAAACCGCTTTTCATATTGAAGCTAATATAAAGCATTCTTTGTTGGCATTCTTGAATTTAAAAAAAATTTAATCTCGGTTAAAATTCAACTTCTTTGCTTTGTCCTCTTGATATTGCGAAATTTAAGACTGTTTTTCTTTTGATTCTGTTGTGGTTGCGGGAACTTTCTCAACTGCCAATTTCGAAAAACCATTAAAGAAAAAATTCTTGCTTGTTTACCAATAGGAAGTGTTTTTAATAAATGTTATCAATAAACATTTTTAAAATTCCATCAAGGAGATAAAAACGTAATTCTATTTTCCTTATTATTTCCAGTTTTGGTTTAAGAGTAGGCCGTTCGACAATAACACCCTGTACCCTTCTCAATTTAAATAAAATCTATTTGATGCTTCGATTGAAACTCGACTCATAAGACGCCATAGTTGGGTGAACGCAAAGCCTTACTACGTTTTGTTAACCAAAATTTTACGTACAGGAGTAAGAGAAATAAAAAAGCTAAAAAATACTTTCACTGTTAATCACCCCTATTACAGAATTCGGCGAATGAGCTAAAGTGACAGTTTCAATTCATTTCCAAACTTTTGCTATTACTGAATCCGACGAATGAAAGTTGAACGAATGTCGGTAAAGGTGTGTCCAGACCAAAGAAACATTTTTTAAACATTTCAGAAACATTTAAAAAACATTTCAAAAATAGAGAAACATTTCTGAAATGTTTTCTTTGGTCTGGACGCTCGGATCCACTCTTGACGGAAATTTTAAAAATATAATCAAAAAACCCAATGATATATCTGAAATTTGCAAAAATATAAATTGTGATAAAGATGAAGTAGAAAAAAAAATTAATGCGCTTAAAGTACAACACAGGCGAGAAAAAAATTTAAAGACAACTCTCAATCTGGAAACAATGAGAAACAAAGAAACATTTCAGAAATGTTTCTCAAAGCGTCCACACTAAAAAAACAAATCAGAAACATTTCTGAAATGTTTCTGAAATATTTTTTAAACAAATGGGAAACATTTCAGAAACGTTTTTTAAACAATGTTTGCTGAAATGTTTCCTTGGTGTGGACACACCTTAAATATCCCTGCGCCACCGACATTTTGTTCAACTTATATGATGACAAGATGACAACCATTCGCACTCCGTACAATTTCTCTCATTTTACATTCGCACCAATTTCGGGACGAGTCTGAAGTGAATTTTTGATTAAACGAAAAAAAACGAAAATAAGCAATGGAAAGCACAAACATGTAAGTCAAAAGCTTATCATATTGAATGTTAAAGTGTTAAAAAATTTTAATAGAAAACGGAGAACTAACAACGCAACCGGAGAGCCGGAAACTAACCACGCACTACGATGCTTGATTGCGTTGATCGATAGCGATGCTATTATCAATGCCTAGACCATTGACTAAATGTCTGTATCTGACAGTGTCGATACGAAAGGTAATTTTAGGAATCGACAATACATATTTCATTTTTACAGCGGATGCGAAAGGTCAACGGATCGAGTAAACTCACCGGGAGTAAAATTCTGTGAATTCTGTTATCGACATGAATATTTTGTTGGATATCGTTTCATTCTACTGACTTGGTTTTGCATAGATTCAATGAGTTTTTTGTGTAAGAACTACTTATGTATATTATTCTATGCAATTAGTAAGACGTCTTTTGATTAGGCCTTATTTCACATATTGTGTGTGCATTCCACAGGTGTTCTATAGGGTTGATGCCTGGGCTTTGTGCTGGAGTTTGTAAAAGGTCCAAATACACGCGTCATGTGCGATATGTTTTGGATCATTATCATGCTGGAAGTAATATTCGTTCGAAATACCAAGCATCTCGGCACTTCAAGTAATTTTTGAGGATATCAATGTAGACAAATTGATTCACGATTCCTTAGATTATTTCCAGCATACGTACCCCTGAAGATGCCATATATCCCCACACCATAAGACCTCCACCACCATGCTTAATAGTTTTCAGTGTGGTTTTTGGAGTTAGGGAATCATTTGGCCTTCTCCAAGCCATAAGTCGGTAATCACACCCAAAAATATTATATTTTGACTTAGCCGAGAGTATCTTTTACCTTGGTCTACGATTCGGGAGGCTTGTTTACATCTTCCTTGGCGAAGACAAGTCATTACTTCCTGTCAATTTTGTTCACTAAGGGCTTATTTCTGGGTGTTTACAACTTAAATCCATTTCGAACTATTTTTCTTCGAACTATTTTGGATGCACTTTAGTGTCCTTTTTTTATATATATAATATACACGCACTAAATGGATTATGTCTACCCTTAAAATGTTTGAGCGTTTAAGGAAACTAGGAGAGGACTTAAAAGGAGACACCGATGCACATTGGTTTTGAATGTCTGAATATTATAATGGGAGGGAAACATAGAGTCGGGTAAAGCATTCCACATTCGTGTAGTACGACTAAAGAAAGAATCTCTGAATTCAACTGTACATCCGAAGTTGGTCTCAAGGGTAAACTGATGGGCATTTCTTGAAGCGGTTAAATTGTTTAAGGGGAGGAATGCAGCTGGCTATTTCACTAGAACCGTAATTATAAAAATAACGGTAAAATAATGAAAGACAAGAAACATTTGTTTCGAGTTCAGAGCTGATCATATAGCTATTGTTTAATGATTTTGGTTAACCATGCGCTTAAAATAGTTCACTCATCTATTACGGACAGCTTCAATGGTCAGCCAGATGTTATCATAGATTCGACCTGCTTTGAGTTTCAAAAGCCATCAATGATTCTCTGGATCGTTGACGGACTTATGGAAGTTTGTTTTGAAATTTCACAGTAGGAAAGTCTTTCATTGTGATTTATGTACATATGTAAATAAAAATAAAAATATTTAAAATATTTTTGACTAAATTGATCCTTTGAACATTGTTTAATTGAAATGTACTTACAAAAAAAATGTATCACTTAACGTTCGTCAGCAATGCCTCTTTTTTCTGATATTTGTATCAATGAATTTTGTGCATCACTGTATGTCACCAGGGTTGTCAAAATATTCCTTGCATCGAAAATTGTTTGAGTACCCAAGTAATCCAAGAATAAAACTTGAAAAAATATTTTTTTTAAAAAAACTTCATTTTTATTCAAATATGTATAGAGAGGAAGTTGGGGCATGGTGGTATACGACATGTTTGTTTTTTTGACTTAACGGAAAAAGTAATAAAACAAATGCTCCTAAATTTGATTCTTTTTGTCGAAGTCTAACAATAACTAACAAAGATGTAGGCAAAATATTGATATGACCTACGAAATCATCACTTTTGAAAACTAAAGGGTAATGTGGTATACTATGCTGTCTATCGTGGTATACTGCGCAACATTGCTGTTTTCTTCTTTAAAATGAAAATGAGAGATAAATGGTTGAATTCATTTTTTAATTAGATAGATACTTATAGTATTTTCATTATGGTAAAACTTCTGAACAGGAACTGCAAAAATATATAGCACTCTTTTGAGGAATACAATTTTTATACGCCCAAACCATTTCACATTTTAAACACGATGTCCATTTCACAATTGTGCTTTTTTCATCCTTCCAATGTTTATTGCAGAAGATACAGATAGCGTCACTCAATGGAGGAACATCGTCAGATTGTTCCGCGTCAATCGAATCCTGAAATTTAATGCTCATCTTTAAACCTCTTGATGATTCATCATCACAGTCGACGGTCTTAGAAGCACGATTTGATGTTGTTTTTACATTTTTGTGTTTTTGCTGCATACTTCAATATTTTAGGAAGCTGAAGTCATAGATCCGATTTGCCATTTCCCCTTTCGTGCTAAGACTTTCTGCTGCTTTGATTGAACCACGGGGAATACCGTGTCATCTACATTCCCGATCCGATTAGCTTGAAAATTATTTTTCGAGTATTCTTGTTCTAGGAAGTCATTAAATATGTTTACGTTTCGCCACATAAGCCATTTGGCACGATCAAAAGATACGAGTATGCCAGTGAGTGAAAAAAAAAACTTAATTTATTTGTATACTTCTTACAAAAGTCATTTCGTGCACATTCTGCAATTATGAAAAATTGTTTCGAATTTTATTCCTATGTGCTATTTGGAAAGCTAAGAACCGAACGTCTTTCCTTATAAGACATCACAAATGAGATCCCATTTCCAAAATATAATTGACAAGGTCTTACGATGTACGATGTTAAAGCTGTTTTAGTATGAAACTAAGTTAAAACAACGATTTTGCTAATTTTATTCCAACATAGCATCATACTTTCTCTATCCTTTTATTAAAGTTAGAATCATCGAATACCAATTTTATTTTTACTTGCGACTTATAGGTACTATAAGGCAAGTTATGCATTCGTAAAAAAAAATCGAACTCGAGATTTTGATCAAAATAGACATTACGATGATAGCGAAGACCAAAAAAGTATGTCTCGCAATTCTGTCTGTCTGTCGTCTGCCTGTCTGTTGTCTGTCTGTCTGTCTGTCTGTTCGGCTACAGCTAAACGGCTTTTTCTTTAAACTTGGTAGATATGGGTTTTATTTTTTTCCCCCCGGATGTTTTTTGATTTGATTTTTTAAGACCAAAAATAACGGTACCTGCCATACGATTTTTTTTGAAATTTTATAAATATTTTTTTTTCTCAAAAACTGTCCCACAGATTTTTTCAAAAAAAATTCATAAAATTTCATTTAGTTAAACCTAGGTAATGAATGAAAAAAAATCCAAATAATTATTATTTTTAGTACCTCCCTTGGAACCATTTTTTTTTTGTTTTTGATTTTTTCAAAAACGGTTAAACCGATTTTTTTTTTTAGGTGTTAAGGCTCCCCAGCAGTTTCAATATTATTGTGTATTCAAATTTTCAAAATTTTTTTTTGGATTTTTAAGAAAATTTTCAAAATTTTTTTTTGAAAACTCAATATTTCAAAAACATATTTCAAACTTGATAACTAAAATTTTGTTAACAGAATCTAAAAGATTTCATAGTAAAAATTTTGTTTTATCTAAAAATAAAGGTACTCAGCATACAAATTTAAAAAAAAATGTTTTCGAAAATCATATTTTTCTCGAGAACTGCTCCTAGAATTTTCATGAAATTTTGTTTTATTTCGATAAATTATTACGATTTATAATTTAATAAAAAAATTGAAACTAAGATATAACTGACTTTAACTTAAATAGAACCATTTTTTCGGACTTTGAATTTCTCATTATCGGCCGAACATATTTTAATGAACTTTTTGCTTCAATCACATGGCATCCCGTTTTTAGCTCCAACTACTTAAGAGTCATTTACATAAAAAAAAATTATATTATGCTTATGAACAGTTTTTCTTTAATAACATTAATTTTTATAATTCTTAGTCTTTTACATACGAGCAAGTTCGTGCGACCCAGTCGTGCATTTTATTTAACTTGTACTAACTGAGCAAATATCGGTTTCAGAATTATTCGGAGATTTTTTTCGGATGTTCGAATTCTCGGCAATTCGAACACTCCACTTAATCGAACAGCCATTTGTCTTTATTAAATATCTTGTTATTCAAACATTTGCCATAATTGGTATTGTGGAGTTCGTATCCTCTTTGCTGAGTGCGTTTTTGGGAAGTCAAAAAGATTTTGTTATAAAAAAGCGGTAAACCTATCTAGAAAAAAAGATGCGTTGATTTTAGTGCAGTAGGCTATTTAGAGAGAGAAATATTGAAGATTTTCGTGAGGTTAGCATTTTTGTCACAATTGTCTATGTAAAGGGTTTTTTTTTTATTGAATTGCCATTTTTAGGACATTTTTAAGCATTAAGTTGAATAACGCAGCTGACTCTATAACAGAATTTTCAGAAATTTTGGGTGAATTAGAAAGAGGCATGCCAGCTTGGAGTTGGAAAATAAACTGTTACGTACATAAAAAATCGAGGAAGATCCTTACTGGAAAATGTTAAAAATGAAAAAAATTAAAATATAGCTACTAATTCAAGTAGTTTTTTAAGCAACTTGAGAGACACATTGATATCGGTATCTCCTCTAAAATCATGTCAAACTTTCTTAAAACGCTCGCACTATGCTCAACCATTTTAAGGATAGTCAAGATCTCTTTAGTGTGCGCAAAATTATAAAAAAATATCATCTGCAATAATGAAACAAAAACAAAAATTCTAAAAAATTTAGGAACAATTATTATTGGACAAACAAAAATAAATAAATGTTTTTAACGAAAGACCAAAAACACTAGGTCTCCAGTTTTTGTTAATAAGGCGCTGCTGAATTTTGCACTGGCACGCCCAATGAAGATTTTTAAAACTTTATAGATGAAGGATACAGCGACTGAAGACCTAGGTTGTGAAAATGTTTCGACTGACTCTAATAGCGACATATTAGAAATTTTTGAATACCAAAAACCTATCAGTAGTGCCAAAGCTCTACTAGATGTGAATCTACTACTGTACTGTATCTGGTGGAACAAGAATTTCCAACGATTCGATCATGGAAAAAACTGTTGTCGAAAAAATTAAGCAAACCCTAATTCCAAATTTATTTAAGAAACCCTGAATTTAATTCATCGTTTGTCAAACTATTTTTAACAATTAATTGTTTCTTTCTTAGTTGGACCAAAAAATAATTTTATTATAAATACTAAGAACTATCTAACACTGTCGAAATATTAACTACCAAGTGTTTCGAACACCTCTGTGGTTTGAATCAGGTCGAGCTCTAATAGTTCAAATAACGGAGGACCTAATTTATTTAAAACCCCCATTTTATAAATATTACTCGTTAGGATTGTTTTTGTATGTAGCCCCACGATCCTTACTTAAAACAGAGCGCTTTTGTGGTGAAAAAAATGTCCTTTGAAATTTGTGCATGATTCAAAATTTAATTACATCCTCATTCTATACAAAAAAACGGACATGCTTTTGCAAAAAAAAGAAATACATTTTCTAGTTAAATAAATTTAAAACTCTTTATTGGGAAGTGTGGTTCTAATTATAATATCGTATCTATATGGAGATTGTGTCGTTATCGAAGGTCCGGTGGGATAACTCTCAAACATACATACTCATCCCTAGATAGTGGGATTTTTTTGTTTGTTGGTGTTGACAATTTTATTGAAAGTCGAAAACAGATTTGTGTATTTAAATAGATTAATAAAATTTTCCACTTCATATTTTTTATCTCATTAAAAAATAATTCAAGCTTAATGAATTTTTGGTTTAAATAATAAATTAGGCCATTCCACAAATACATAGTTCTATAATATAGCTAATTGTGAATAAAAAATATAATTTTTCAATTTTATGGACTTGCTATTGGTTTCAGAACAAGTATAAATTTTCAAGGACTACATGTCCCTGTTTAGACTAAAATCTTTGTATATAAATTTTAATAGTACTCTCATGGAACACGAAAAAAAGTTTTCTTATTGTGCCGCAAAATCGTAAGTGTGGCTATGTTAAGCAGTGCAGAGTTGACGTGGAAGGAGAAAATATAAGCAAAAGAAGAGATGCGGTAGTGATATATTTATTCTGACAACAATAAAGAGGGTAAGGGAGAAAATATTATCTGAGTTTCTTTTTACTGTCAGAATCAATTGTAGGTAGGTATACAAGCAAAAAGTATTGAGAGTGTATGAGAGTTTTAATTAATATAGATATGTACCCAAGCAACACAATTGCCTCTTACAGATATCTTGAAAAGTTATTTTCCAAGTGTTTTTAACTCTTTGAACAATCTTAAAGAGGTCTGTAATACCAAAAAAGGCCTAAAGGGGAGGAGTCTATTGTATTGAACAAAGAGTTCTAAGTAAAGTATTTGTAAGACTTCATAAAGATCATTTTTTGATTAATCTATAAAGACACTTTCAAGTGGTTTTCAAGATGTTTATATTTTTGAGTAGAAAGATTGAACGGCGAAGAAGAAAAATGTATAAAAAATGTCTTTTTCTTTCACGCAAATACAAATTTAATGCAATTCAAACAAAATGGATTGACTAATATAAATACACAAACATGGCGAATTCTTTCCTTCAATAATTTATGACTGGATTTACGATATTCATTGTATACCCTTTTTATGATTGTGTGTTTTGATTTGCGAGAGAAGATTTAATTTGAAACCGCATACTCTACTCTAATTGAAATTAACGCGCCTTCAGATAGAATAGTATTTACAAAAAAATATTCAGAAAAATAATGTTATAATAATAAAATGCCCTCATAATAAAAAAAGAAATGACGTTTAAGTATGCAATAGATATGGCCGATTCATGTATGTGTTGTGTATGTATCGAAGGTATTCCTACCTACAGGGTGCTTTATTTTATGAAAGGTCTTTTTTTGTTCGATCTGAATAATTTTAAAATGTAAAATAATTTCAGCAAATAAATACAACTCAAAAGGTTTACAAACTGAGCGACATATTAGCACTTACGTCTTTAGAATTTTGTATGAAATAAAATTAAATCAACTTTTTTATTGTATATGGTGATGCTAAGATCTCCTTTATACTACAAAAC
Organism: Philhelius festivus; assembly: GCA_963931855.1. Classification (NCBI taxonomy): domain Eukaryota; kingdom Metazoa; phylum Arthropoda; class Insecta; order Diptera; family Syrphidae; genus Philhelius; species Philhelius festivus. Next base: position 55,303,071 of record OZ007556.1, on the reverse strand, counting down.
ATAGAAACATAATAATTGTTTAAAGAATGATTTCGGATTTTTATTGCATTTTTTCAAAATTTAAATGTAAGTTGACAGGTTTTATACATCTTACAGAGAAAAGATACAAAAAGACATACTATATGAAAATAAGTAAAAATATATGTCATTCCTTAATTTTTATTTCATAAAATTTTAAAATCCCTGGATTAAAAATCTGTTAGAAAGATATGCTAACTTGACATTTTATTGTTGCATCAACATTCTATCAAGATACAAAATATTGAGTTCAACTGTCAATCGACTAAAGAATCACTGAAAATTCAGAAAATTTGATATTATACATAATCAAAATAATACCCATTATCAATTTTATTTGAATTTGAATTTTATTTCAACATTTCTTTTATATTCTGCCAAAGTTCTTCAAATAACAACATTTTCTTCTTTCATTTACTTACATCCGTAGAAACTGATGACTTCGTATAGTAAACGATAAAACATAAAAATCTAGTAAATAATAATTTTATCTTCAATATACGTTTAACAATGTCACCCTTTACAAAATATATGTATTTTATACAGATACGCCACCCATTTGTTAAGAACTCTTTAAAATATCTTAAGCACTTCACAATAAGATATCGAAACTGAAATTCAAAGCAAAGAGTGAAAAAAGTGTAAACAAAGAGTAAAGGAAGAACACAGCTGTTTACAATCAGTCAAATTCAAAGAAAAAAAGAGCAAACAAAGTGTAAGCAAAGATTAAAAGAAAAAGATAACAAATTCACAACAATTAGGCTAGGCGCGCACATTCAATTTTTAGTTTTGCAACTGTTTGTTACGAGTAACTAAAAAGTTTGTGTTTTGACACAAACTAAACGATTGCCTAAAATGAGTTCGCTATTCTGTGTAACATATACGCACCTGCGCGAACATTCAACCAAATAGTTCATCTGTTTTCTATAAGCAACCAAACAGTTGTGCAATTTTGCTTATTTTTTGTTAAATATAATCATATGCAATGGCGCGCACATTCAAATAAATAGTTGAGTTGTTTTCTTTAAACAGAAGAGAGAAAAAAAGATTTTCGCTTGGTTTCACAATTCACAATTGTTAGGCGAAACAAAACATTTTTTTAACCAAAGAAGAAAGTAGTAATTCTTGATGTTAAGCTTTCATAAATACGTTTTAGTGAAAACTTCCACAGAATATCTTCAAGATGTATTCGAAAGATCAAAATGAAAACCTCTTTCAGCATTTTAAAACTACTCCTTTTAAAGAGGTTTTATAGAGGGTACATAGAGAGTCAATATGTGTGACATTTGTCATGATTATCTCTAAGATGTTTTAAAGAGCATTTAATTATACTATAACAAAAAGAACATTTTAAAGAGCAAATTAGGAGGTCATAAAGTGAAATAGTATTAAGAAGATTGAACTAACAGCTTGTAAAGAGCTGATACATTTATTGAAGTACTCTCCGAGAGTTTATGTGTTGCTTGGGTACATACACAGTTAGAAAACTATTTCTTTAAGAAAATCTTATAGGTACGTACCTATATTTTTATTAAAGAAAATAGCTTTTGCATAGTACTCGTATGTAGGTACATACCCAGAGAAAATTGTATGAAATTAAAATAATAATTTTGATTAGGTACAAAAACGAAAAATTATTGTTATGCGTTGATAGGTATTTATATAATTAAATATATAAAAAAAAATTGATATAGGTATAGATCAGTTTTTAAAATTTATTCATATAAACTTTGTTTGCAAAAAACATGGAAAATTTTTAATACTTTTTATGTGTATAATAAACAATTTCAGAAATTCATAAATATTCACATAAAGCTATTTTGAAAAAAAAAATCAAATAAGTTTTTCGATAAAAAAAATAATTTTAGAAAACTTAAATTAAATAAAAAAATAGAATAAAATTATTATTGACATAATATTTCAAAAAAAAATCAGATACCTTTATTAGAACAAATATTTTGTATGCATTTAAATATTGCTTATAAGCAATTTTTGAAAAAATAAAAAAAAAGGAATTTGGTGTCAATTTTAAGAAATTATATTATTATTATATTATTATATGCAGCCCACATGAAAAATTTTTAAAATAAAAATAAACTTTTTTTTCCAAAAAATAGTTTTTATCCATATATTTTGTAAAAAATAAGATATTTGCCCTGCGAATTTTGAACAAACAAACATTTCTTTTAATGTTTGTCTACGAATTTTTATCAAATTTGGAAATTATTAATTCATTAAAATAAAAATTTTGTTTTTTTTTTTTTTTTTGTTAGGTAATATAAATATAAAACGTAAGAATTTATGCAAACAAAGTTTAAAAAACCTTTCTAATAATAAAAATAAAATAAAAAAAATTTAGTACGCCAACCTTAAGTTTTTATTATTGTACGAATGAAATCGAATGAAATTAAGTTTCGAAATAAAATATTGAGCCGTTTTTGAGAATTTTACAAGAAAAAAAAAAACAATTTTTTTTCCAAAAATTAAAAAAAATTTTTTTTCAAAGCTTAGAGATGCAATGTTTTTTAAACTTATTGGAAGCATCTCTATAAAAAATCCCTATTTCGATAATGAGAAAATTGTCAAATGTCAAAATTTGAAAAAATGGTATCGAAAAACGAATTTGTATCTTTAAACGCGATTTGCGGCTAAACGGAGTCTCGTAGACCCCTCAAAGTTGATATTTTCAAACGTGATTTCTGGCCAAACTATTCATCCTACAGAATTAAAAATTACATATTCGTGATCTAGGGAGTGCCACCTTTCAATCCACGTATGAAACGAAAAACGCGAAAACGCCTAAAACGTATTTTAAGCGTGGAACAAAAAAATATTGTTTTTAAGTAAAATCTCCTCAAATCGTGCGCTAGCTTTTAGTTTTATTACTGTACGAATGGAAATTAAATTTCCAAAAAACATTGCGCTGGTTTTTGAGATATCGAATCTTCCAAAAAGAATTACTTTTTTCCAAAAATTAAAAAAAAATATTATAAATATATAAGACTTTTGATAATATTAAAATTTTCAAAGAAGTATGAACATTTTTTGGAAAAAAGAAAATTTGTATACGCGTGAAAATATTTTTTTTTTTTCGTAAGTTACTTGATATTTTTTCAAAAAAGGGTTTTCGAAAATTGTATTTTTCTCGAAAACTGTTCCGAGGCTGAAATTTGTTTCTTTTTATTAGTTTTTGTATATAAAAGCTTATATTTTTAAGAAAACAACACGAACTATAATTTTTGTTCTTGGAAGATAGTTTTGAGGAAATATTTAGTTTTCAAAAACAAAAATTTTGAATTTTTTTTTAAAAATCCAAAAAATTATTTTTTGAAAATTTGAATACACAATAATATTTAAACTATTAGGGACCTTTAGCAACAAAAATGATCAAAATCCGCCGTACAGTTTTTGAGAAAATCGAAAACAAAAAAAATGGTCCCAAGGGGGGTACCAAAAATAACAATTTTTTGTAAATTTTTTTTTCAACCATATTAAATAACTAAATGAAATTTTTTGTTTTTTTTTTTTTAATCTGTGGGACAGTTTTTGAGAAAAAAAAATATTTATGAAATTTCGAAAAAAATTCCAAAGAAAAAAACATCCGGGGGGAAAAAATTAAAAGCCATATCTACCAAGTTTGAAGAAAGAAAATCGGCCGAGCCGTTTAGCTGTAGTCAATCTCAAATGTTTAATAAAGTGATTTATTAAACATAATAGTTCTTCATAACTTAAAAACTAAAAGAGATAGAAAGAAATGGAGTATGCCATTCGAAAGAGCATGTTTGATTTATAAAAACTGCATTTCTAACTAAATTTCGCCAAAAATGCTCTTTTGAACAAGATATAACTCAGACGACAATATGCACAAAAATAATTTTCTTCTATCCCAAAAAATACGTAATCGCCAAAAAAGTATCGAAAGTATTGACCTTGAAAATATTTGCCTACAGAAAATAACAACTACCAAATCCCCACACACACCTACATCCTACTCCAATGTACATAGTATGTGCCTTTGTTCTCCTATTTTATATATAGTTTTTCTATTGCTGTCATGTATTAAATGTCTATCTGTTAAAACTCTGCCATAGGCCCCTCTGCTAGTCACAGTTTAGTAATTATGGTGCCGCTTGGTTCGCCTAGTCGCGTTCCTATTCATGATAGTACTATAAAAATATACATATATACAATGCTAAAATGAAGGAATGTGTTGGAATCTTCTGGGAACTACACAAAAATTGAGCTTAAGCAAACCCTCATTCTTCCGAATGGAGTCATCGGACATAAAAAAATTGTACCTATATATATACATTAAGAAAAATGTTGATTCATTTCCAACTCAATTTGTCTGTTTGTCCCTCTGTCTAGACTCGGTGTCAAGCTATAAATCTGTGTCCTACTAAGGCACTTAAAATCGATAACAAAATGCAACTCAATTCCCTATCGTCATCGTTCAAGTCCTACGTCGAAGTTGAAGTGGAAGTCGCTTTCGTAGTCTATGCCCGTGTTGGTTAACGTGGTCGATTGCCGTTAAATACAAAATCCATTTCAAACTAAATCAACGACCACACCATCAGGGCGGGCACGAGGCATACATATTATATATAAGGGTGCGACGAGAGAGGGGTTGAATTTAAAAGTTCGATAAAGTTTTGCACTTTCTCATTTTAATTGAAAGTTGACTTGGAACGGTTTGGACATTATCTACACCCTCTTCACGTTTATTCTGCCATTCGTAGTCACCTCGGGCAAAACTCAAAAGAGTCCAATAAAATTAAATGACGGTATCTTGAGGATTTCATTGTTTGGAGACCGTATAATCAGGACAAGTTGTCGAACATTGTTTTACTCTTTTCTTTTTTTTTTATTTTTTTTTTTTTGAAAAAGTATCACGCTGATAGAATATTTTATTTGCCATTTATTCTTAATTGTTCGACAATCCTGGCTTTACGCAGTTCTTCTTGAAAAAAAAAAAGAAAATGCTCCTTGATTTTTGAGTTTGATCTTGTGTTGGCTTTGTTTCAATAAATGCAAATTAATGAGATTGGATAAGGACGGTGAGATTAAAAACTTAGACTTCGGATTGCAGAAGTAAAATACATAATTCAGACAAACGCCGGTTATAAGTTAATGAGGATAGTCGTACTATAGTGATATAGAAAACGTGAAGAGACTGTAAAGTTTTATAAAGTTTATGAAATTGAAGACGAGCTGATGAGCATTCAGGATTCCAAGATAAATATTTTTTCGATACAAAATTTATTTCGTTAGGCTTTCCTTACTTGTTCTTATAAATTTGTGCAAATTCAAAAGCTCTTAGTTTTAGTCAAATCAACACGATGATGTTGACATTTTTAAGCATGAAACTATGTTTAAAAAAAAATATTGAAGTAAAAAATATTTCATAACTTCTAGTGTGACCATGACATTTTGACATTTCCAAAAAAATTATTATTTCTGACTTTAGCAGAAGGTGTCCTTATTGTATATGTCTTACATAAAATTAAAATAATGGCATTAAAGTTTCTTAAAATTAAAGGAAATAGATAGAAGGTATTATTTTAATAACTTATGTAGAACTAGGTTATCAAATATCGTCACAGTAATTCATACTTGTAATACCCCTTGGCATGATGGTTATTGAATTGGACTGTCATGCGGAGGTCTCGAGTTCGATTCTCAGCCTCTGCAAGAAAGTTTTTATCAGGGTATCTCTTGTCTTGGAAAGTGCTGCTCATTAGCCGTTCGGAATCGGCGTCCGTTCCTGGTAATACGCACACAGGAATGGTTGAGAGTTGTAAGTCACTAGATCCTGGTTCACTTCGAGCTTTTACACCACCAAATTTATTTATTTTTTTTTTAAGTCACTCTTAAATACTATAAGCGCTTTATTTCAAAGCTTCTTGGCCTCAGAACCAAGCCAATTATATCAAAGATTTGCTTTTCCATGTCTCTATATAGCAGAGTTGGATACTGCTTTTTCGATGCATGAACTTCTGTCAGCCCTTAAGCCAAAGACAAGCTCCAGATTTAGATGGTACCCCGATTGAGTTTTTCTTAAAAACAACTATATAATTACTAAACTGTTTTTAATAAAATATTTGGTGAGGAAAATTTTTCTGATTACTTCCGTTCGTTCAGTATCATAGCGATACATAATAAGTGAGATCCTGATCCACCCAAAAATGATATAGGCATTTCTGGACTAAGTTCTTTCAGGAAATTATTCACCCAAATCCTTTATCAAAGGCTAGTGAGCTGGATTGAAAGGCATAACAAAATAAGCTGTTTTCATGCAGTCTTAAGAACTTATCTTTCAATGGTAAATCAAATCTTCGCTCTTACGAGTATTGCATTGCAGAATTTGTTTGCATTTTTGTAAGCACCATTTTACACTATTAAGAGAAGATCTCATCTATTTAAGCTAGCGGATGATATTGTGACAGCAAAATTTATCAGAATATACACGCAACTTCTCTTTAGTAAGACTGTCGTCGTATTAAATGATAAGAATCAATCCACTCAATTTTGATCTAAGACAGATGTGCCACAAGGTTATATTTTGAGTCCACTTTTGTGCTCTCTTTTTATAAATGGTGTAGAGAATCTATCTCTGGTGAAGAATTTTGCCATAATTTACATGTCAAAGTGTTGATCTATTCTGATCAACTTGTCACTTTGACTGAGGATGACGCGACTACATTGTGTACAGTCTTAATCAAATAAATTAACAAATAAATTAATTGTGATAAGTGGGACATCACAACCCAAACCGTAAAGTCTAAAATCATGATTTAGAACTTCTTACGATTGGGTTTGGGATTTGGATGCCAATGCTAACTATATTATTAAAGTAATACAAATACCAATCAGCAAGCTACAAAAATAAATTATGTTAGTATCATTTCAAGGAATGGTATGAATTGGCTTCGGCGTAATATTTTTCACTGACCCACAAATCTGGATAATCACGAATCAATGAGAACTATCTCATATGGCCGCATCTCTGTAATTGATGAAAGTATGTTTGTTCGGAAATGATATTTTTAAATTTCATCATTAATTGCTTTTGTTTTTGTTTTGAATTAATTTGTTTATTTAAATTAACTAAGTTTAATATTTGTCCTTAAAGTTGCCAAACATGTTATATAATACCCTATGTTTTTATTGAATACCATTGTTTGTCTTGATCATTGGAAATTAAATAAAGTACAGTTAATAACGTTTTTAAAATTGAGTATTATTTTTTCATTTCTGATCAATGTTCAATCATACCTTGAACGAGCAAGAGAATCTTCTACAAGATTAGTTTATAGTTCATAGTCAATCCAAGAAAACTAAGATACTTAAGAGGATACTTAAGAGGAGAATTCTCTATTGCTGAAGTGAGTCTAATTTTCATGTATCTGAATTTTTTCAAAATTAAAGGTATAGTAAAAGATCTACAATATTTGGTTTGGTTAAATTAAAAGCCGAATTTTATTTTATGTTAAGTCAGACATTTAAGCAGGACTTAACCCTTTCATCTTTCATCTTTATTTTTATTTTTATTTTTATTTTTATTTTTATTTTTATTTTTATTTTTATTTTTATTTTTATTTTTATTGTATTGTATTTGTATTGTATTTAATTGTATTGTATCCCCTAAGGGTTACAAGCAGTCCGCCTCCTTACTCTCTCTACTCTCCCTCCTCTTGTTCATTCTCTCTCTTCTTACCTTTTCTCACCTTCTCTAGTTCCTTTATCCATTCTTCGCCCCTCCCTGTTTCGTCCATTATTTCCCTCATTTTGTTCCCTATTGATTTCCCTTCATCTCCGCCTGACCTGCATCTTTCTATTAAATGTTCCCACGACTCTTGTTCACCCTCACATACCCTGCACACCCTCTCTTCTTCTCGCCTCCAGTACCACCTTTCTCTCACCTCATTTCCTAGCCTTACTCTTGCTATTCTCCTTGTCCTTTCTGTATTCCATCCCTGTGTCAAATATTTCGGTATTCCCTCCGTCATCACTTCTTTATACCACTTGTTATACCTGGATTCTTTGATTAGGTCTCGTCTTTCCTTCTCCTGCTCTTTTCTTCTTTCCATTTCCAGTCTCTCATATCCATTCAAACTATCTTCTCTTCCCTCCCTTTCCTTCATTTCTTCTCTCTCTTTTTCCCATCGTGATCTTCTCCCCCGTCCATCTCTCTGTCTCTCTTTAATCTCCTCCAAACATTCCCTAGCTATTTCACTTCCTTTTCCAGATGCTAACTTCTCTTCATAATTCCATGCCCTTTTTCCTGCTCTTATCATAATCTTATCTCTTTTCGTTTCCTCTCTCACCATGTATCCTGGAGTTTGCCATTCTACCCCTAAACTCCATTTAAGGTACCTTTCTTGCATCCTTTCCATTTCTTGTCTCTCCTTCCATCCCCATACTTCTGCCCCATATCCCATCACCGTCCACACCAGGGTATCGAAAAGCCACATTTTCCTCTCCCATATCTTTTCAAATTTCCTTCTTCCAATTCCCCATGCTTCCTTCATGACCGCTGCTGCCTTCTTTATTCTGTCCTTTATATGTGCCTCCTGCCCACCATTCTTTTTGAACACATACCCTAAGTATTTAAATTCTTTTACCTCCTCTATTTTCTTTCCTCTCCATCTCCAGTCTACTGTTGTGTTCCTCCCTCCTCCTTTTCTGAACCTCATCACTTTCGTCTTTCCCACGTTCACTTCCAGTTTTTTCCTCTCGAAATACTTCTCTAGTCTTCTTATCATACTTTGCATCTCTTCTTCATTTTTCGCCATTACCACCACATCATCTGCGTAAGCCAGTGAGCAAATCCTTCTTCCCTTCACTTTGACCCCTCCCCAGCTCCCTTTTCCCAGTTCCTCTTCTATATCCGCCGTTAACAAGTTGAACAGAATTGGGCTCATCGGGCATCCCTGCCTTACTCCCTTTCCCGTCCAAAATTTGTCTCCCATCACTCCTGCCGCTTTTACTCTACTCGTGGTTTCTTCGTAGACTTCCCCCACTCTTTCCCTTAGCCCTTCTCTCACTCCTCTTTCCTCCAACGCATCCATCATTATTTTCCTGTCTACTGAATCAAACGCAGCTTTTAGATCTATAAACAGTGCCACTAGCTTACCCCTCTCCTCTCCAACCTCCCTGTTTACCACATAGTTCAGCACATATACGTTGTCTATCGTCCCTACTCCTCTTCTAAAACCTGTTTGATTTGGTGGTATCATCTCTTTCTCCTCTGCTTCTTCTTCTAACCTCTTCGCTAGAACCGCCGTATATATTTTGTATAGCGATGGCATGAGCGTTACTCCTCTGTATTCCTCTACCTTTGTTCCTGCCCCTTTCTTTACTATCGGCGCGATCACCCCTTCTTTCCAGCCCTCCGGCCATCCACCTCCTCTCCAGACTTTCCTACAGATTCCCCACGCTACCTCTATACCTTGCTCCCCTCCATATCTCCATGCCTCATTTGGTATACCATCTATTCCTACAGCTTTTCCTTCTTTGAGATTTCTAATCACCAATCTGATTTCTTCTTTACTTATCTCTGTCTCGTCTCGTCTCCCTCTCTTCTTGTTCCCTCTGTTCCCATTCTCAACCTTTTTTCTTCTCCTCCAATTAAGCTCATAAAATACCTTTTCCATTCTTCTGCTTCAATCCCTTCCCCCATTGTTTTTCTCTTCTTTCTGTCTCTATTTATTATTTCCCACACTTTATTTTCAGTATTGGCCTCTGCAATTTCTCTTACCATCTCCTCCTGCTCCTCCCTTTTCTTTCTCTCAATCATCGCATGATATTCCCTTTTTTTCTCCCTGTATTTTTCCTTCGTCCCACTTCCCTTTCTCCAACACCTTAGCTCCTTTCTTACTTCTCCTTTTTTCTCCCTACATTCTTCATCCCACCATCCTCTCATATTCCTTTTTCTTTTTCTTCCACCTACCTCCTCACTTCTTTCAATCTCTTTTTTTATCCTCTCTCCTATCTGCTTTTCTGATTCTTCTCCGTCCTCCTCCAGTCTCACTCCTCGCATTCTCCTCTCGAATTCTCGTTTCATTTCCTCCGACCACCTACCCATTTTTGTTCTTTTGTCCTCTTTTACTTTTCCTTTCTTTCTCCTTCTTCCTTTTTTCATCGTTATCACTAAAGGATGATGATCCGACTCTACTCTATCTGCTACTTCCATCCTTTCTATCCCTCTTCTCGTCCTCTCGTCACCCAAAACATAATCTATTACTGTCTCCCCTCTGCCTCCTGTGTACGTGAACTCTCCTTCCTCATCACCTTCTATGTTCCCGTTAAAAATTTCCCACCCTAATTCTCCTAACATTTGCGTTAGCTTCTTTCCTTCAGCGTTTACTTTTTTATCTTTCGACCTCCTCCCACTCTCTTCGTCTTCCAAATCCCTCACTCTCCCACCTTCCAGTCATTTTTTTTTTATTTTTATTTTTATTTTTATTTTCATTTTTATTTTTATTTCATTTTCATTTTTATTTTTATTTTTATTTTTATTTTTATTTTTATTTTTATTTTTATTTTTATTTTTATTTTTATTTTATTTTTATTTTTATTTTTGAAAATTACTTTTTGTTTTAGCTAAGCTAAGAGCACCAAATAACAAATTTCTTGTTTGTTATATATCAAGGTTTTCAATTATTTAAAACCATCAAATATAAAAAAATATATTGTTATCCTAAATTCCTATTGTTATTAAATATTGTATATTAATTTAATTACAAGACTTCATTGAAATTTGTTTGTAGTTATCTTTATATAATATATACTAAAATATTTTTAAGATCCAAGTATATTTTTTCCGTTTTTAATATTTTTTTTCAATGTTTTTATTAAATATTTCTTAAATTTTTTAAATCTATTTTTTTAAATATTATTTTAATCTAGAACACTGTTTCATGTTTAGATTCTATTTCACTGCAGAATATTCAATCTGGCAAACAGCATAAGTCATGCCTTTAAATCTTTATCTTTTATTATAAGTTTAAATTTTCTTGTGTGAAAAAATAATAAAGACAATATTCTAATTCTAATAATTTAAAATAATGATTAAATTGTATTAAATTAGTTAAAATATTGAAAAAAAAAAAAAGGTTTCAAAGCATAACTTCGTACAGTATTAAAATTATTGTAAATTAATGATAATTCTTTAAACCATGTACATTATACACATGCACCTAAGCTCATATATCAAACACAAATGTTAATATTTTCGGCTAAATTTGATTTCCATTATGAATGTAAATATTGAATATAGTTTTAAAAAATAAATAAATTATATTTCATATGAATATTACGTATACGCCCTAGTGAACGTTTTCATTTATATTTCAAATAATTTCCTACGTATACGCCACCGTGACCTATAACAAATAAAAATATTCCTCAAATATATCCTTATAAGATTCCTTATTGAATCTTGCATGGTAAATGAATTTTTTTAAACCATCTGCAATATTGATAACTTATGTATCTACACAGTAAACTATGTGTATGAAGAATGTGGATACACAAAACCCACGACTTTTTCGCACCCACTTGATAGTATATTCCTAAGCACAACTTAGGTTCTTCATTGTAGTTCTTTGGTCTGAAAAATACCATGCAACAAGAGATGCGCAATTTGAAATATCTAATAAATGCAAATTCTTTATCAAGCGGAAGGAGTATCCTTGTTTGGGTAGGACACCATCGATAGCAATTTTGGATTCGTTCAAAATGGACTTTAATGCAAGCAGCATCAGGGGAAGCTTGGATAAAAGGCGAAGAATTATTTAATTTAAATTTACGAACCTTATGTTAGAGAGTTCAATCCGAAATTTAAATAAGTTAGAATATAATTCTTTTCTTCAATTAATGTCTCCATAGATAAGATTTAAGTTCTCGATATAATGTAATCACGCTTATATTTTTGCTGGTTTTTTCGTTAAGCTGTCCTTATAACTATGAATTATACATTTTAAAAATACTTAAAATAAAATGCACCTCTGGATTGCTCCCACTTGCTCTTATGTTTAAGAGACTCAAAATTTTAAAAATGAAAGTTATTAGAAAAAGGCTACATAAATATTGTAAGACCAAACTTTATAATTCATTATAGCTAATTTTTTAAACAAATATGTTCTTACATATACAAGGTGCGTTGTATGTTCCAGTTTCGTTCTTTTTCCTAACAATACTTTTGAATGAAATACACTTATATAATCTATATTTTATTGAATGAATAGAATGGTATTTAAAATTATGGTTGATGGTAAATTTCCTGAAACTATTGTGTACCTATATAGAATTTCATAATGCAAATGTTTTTTTGTAAACTAAGAAAACATGACACAGGGCGTTCATGAGAGGTACCAAGACAATCAGCAGCACTATACCTCACTGAATCAATCATTTCTAGCGTACGTACTTGTTGCCCAGTCTATGCAAATTTTCAAGATTAAAAAAATAAACGGCGGGCGAATGCTTGAATTATTCCTCACGTAGCTAACACCAAAAAAATCAATTAATTTTCTCCGCTTAATGGTTAGTGTATTGGAAGGTCTTAAGTTCGATTCTCAGTCCCTGCAAAAAAGTGTGATTGACTGACAAATTCTCTGAGAGCATCTCTTGTCATAAAAAGTGCCCATCGAAATCGCCAGAAAACTGTAGGTCTCCTCTACCCTTGGTAACGCAGACAAAGGAAGTCACTATGTTTAGGCTCTCTACGAACCGTTATGGCCTACTAATTTTATTTTTTACTCTCTGAGTTTGCCAAATGCCAACTTACAAATTTCATTCAAACAAAAATGAGAACGAAATAAATTCGACCTTGTAGATAAAATGCACCCTGTATATAAATTTTGTAAATCATTTTTAAGAAAAACTTTGTCTCCGACAATCTTAAGTTTTTTACTATTGTACAAATAAAAATCAAATTAAAAAAAAAATAATCGAACAGTTTTGAAACATCGAATTAAAAAAAAAAATTTCAAATAAATATTTTTGCTATCTTTTCATATTATTTATTTTTTTTTTAAGTTTTGAAAAGGTTCTGTATACAAAATTTCATTAAAATCTGTTAGACGGATAATGAAAAATTCAAAATTCGATTTCTATGGTAGCTACGTAGTCATTAATGTTTTATTATTTTTTGTTTCATTGAATTGTAGAACGTTAAAATTAAGCGAACAAAAATCTTATCGAAATTCGAGGTGCTGTTTTTGAGAAAAATAAAATGTTTGAGAATAATTTTTTACATTTTTATGTTGGGTATCATTATTTTTAAATAAAAGGTATGTTTCTATCTCTCACTTTCCAATACAGTTCGAGTAAACCAATTTCTTACTGTTCGTGTACAATAAGAATTTTTGTTGAATACAAGAGACAAGCACTTGAACTTGTTCTTGAAAGAATTGATTGATTCGAAATAAAACACTTTATTGTTACTAAATGAATAAACGAATAATTTTATTTTAGACATTATGTCCCTTTTATACTTAAACTAAACAATTAAAAATTGATGACACATTATGTTACAAACTATGTAAAAAATTACTTTATAAATACGATAAATATTAATTACGTAGCATAACGAATAAAACAAAATACAACACAATTGCGTTTATGTTGGACAGGTCATTGCTGGTGTCATCAATAACTTGATATGGCTTGTGCTCAAGAAACCAATGAACAAGATATGTCATTCAAATAACAACAACGAAGCCATTTGTCTAAATCTTCTTGAAGTTGAAAGCAATCAGTAAGCGATGCTATTGTTTTAAGCATCGTCTGCAAAGATTAAACATGATGAATAAAAAAAGAGGCAAATCATTAATAAATAACAATAATAGAAGTGGGCCAAGATGACTGCCTTGAGGAACACCTTAATGGTTGAAAATGTTCACAGATTTTTCAATACAGATTCTTACAAATTGAATACGGATAGTTTCAACCAGTTAAGTATTTGACCATGAAAACCAAAAGACTAGCTTTTTCAGCTAAGCTTCCAAAAGGCTGTGAAAATTATATCTACCTGATTTCCCTTTTCAATATCTTTAACACCGAAATTTGTAATTAAAGTTAGATTAGTTGCTGTTGACCTATCACTGACTGTAATTTTGCAATCGGCCTATAGTTTTCAACACATTGTTTTGAATCAGTATTTACAAACCGGTATTTAAAGACATATTAAAAATATAAAAATTGGTTTCTACAATTTTTTTTAAATATTCAGAAAGGACCACGTCTTCAGAAAAAAAGTGTTATAAAAATTTAATAAAGTAGCAGAAATATCAGGATATATTGAAAAATTATTTGAATTTATTTTAATTTTTTTTTGGAAAGCTGATGCAAAATAGTCACAAATATTTTTGAGATAACTATTCTTAAACCACCAATATGATTATTAGAAAATGGAATTCTAAAGGATTTCCTCTTAGAATTATTAAATTTCCAGAAACATTTTAAATTCGTTTTATTTTTAATTCAATGAACAAAAAATATTGTCAATGCAATTTTTTTTTACGTATATGTAGGTATTCAAACTCAAGGAGACGTAAAGGACTGTATTCGCTTCAAAATCTAGGATCATCTTTACTCTAAGCTTTGAATTTTTATCATAGCATTTTTTAGTCATGTTAAACTCTTTTAATACCAGGCCGGTTTACCACTTTTCTTAATCCGTTTAACCGTTACAAAGTTAGAAAAGGTATAATACCAAATATTTACAAAATTTACATAGTTATCAGATACGTCTTGACAACATTATGGTTGATCTCCACTCAATATTACTCATTAATGCTAAAATAAACAGTCTTATTGAAATCATATCTTTAGTTAATAAATTGCTTTATACAGTAAATTTTATTAAAAGAAATTAAATTAATTGAAATATTCAAAGAATTATGATGAACATCATTTTTATCACTATTTACAAGAAGGAAATCTTCTTTAAAAAAAGATACATTCAAGTCTTCATGGACACGAAAAAAGATATAAAATTATTCTTAGAGCATTAAAAACATAATTTATTTGCAAACAATTTTGTAAAAAAATATAAAAAGTGTCTAAAACTATTGTCTGATTTTTAATGAAAATATAGAAGTAAAATTTTGTCATCATCAGAATAAACCCACTTCACCTTACTTTAATTAAAATTTCCTAACAATACGACATAAGCATTAAAATTTTATTTAAATATTATAAATATGAGAAGCATTATATTTAAACATGCATTAGGGGGAATATATGACACAAAAAAAATTTTTGATTGGATTGCAATTATATTCTTTAGGATAAAGAAATTCTACCTGTACACATAATTGCTTGATCAATCAATAATACTATATTTCACCGCTTGCTGCACTCCACTTCCTCTAGTTAATTCAGTACAGATAAAATTTCGGTCTCTTCTATAAACATTATACTTATCATTACATAATTCAGCATTGAAAATCAATATTGATTATTCACATGAAGCCCACTTTGGGAAATAAAATTAAGTTAGTTGTTTAGATTTGAAATAATTAAAAAAAAATTAATTTTTATTTCAAACTAATGGTTTTTTGGACACATAAAATATACTTTTTAGGATTTTTTTTACCCTAAGGGAAAGCGGGAAGAAATGCTTGATGCACCGTAAGGAAGTCTTGGCGTTGCCTCGTAGACCATCCCCTTGTGTCGGACTCTAAAACCCTTATTAGCGTCTGACCTACCCACCCAGGACTGCTCATTACATTACTTCAAGGGGGTTGTCATGTTTCTCTTGCGGGATCAACTGGCGGGCTCAACTGTTTCGCGATCATTTTCTTCTTCTCTTTTTTTTTTCTTCTGAGAATATGCTCTGTGAAGCAAACATTTTTTGCCAGTTTTCATAGCTCTGTAGCATCTTCTGGACTATGTTCTCTGGGCTGGTGGCACCAGTACTCCTTTGCAAATCTTTACGGAGGGCGTCCCATCTCTTGTGGAGGAAGGCGTTGAAATAAATGTGTCCGGTGAGTAACTGGGTGACGTAGTAATTAACCTCACCGTGTTTCCGGTCGTTCCACTCAGCCACGTTTCTGATCAGCCTCGCTGTCCATCTCCCTCTGCTATCTGTGGTCCAACGCTCTTGCTTCTTCTGAACTGTAAGCTGCTTGGTCCTTTCGGATGCCGCTTCCAATCCAATTTTATCCTTCGTACGTCTGCGACTTACTTTCTTTCTGCTGCTAAGAGATCGATGAAAGTCACTCCTGCGACTACAAGGACGGCCTTAAGCTCCTCGTCTTTGTACAGTCGCCATAAGCTTCCGGTGCTTCTGTTGTTTAAGTGCGTCCGTCCAGATTTCGCTTCCGTATAGTAGGATAGCATGCGATGTCGACATTGTCATCTGCGCTTACTGGCCGTTGGTCCACCTACATTTGCCATTAATCTGCTCAGTAATGCTGTTGTTTTTGACACTTTTTCTGCTGCTGCACGTATTTGTGTCCAGAAGGTGAGAAGGTAAGAAAGTGAAGGTCCCGATGTAGAAATCGATTTGAGTGGAAATTCTATTTTTTTCTCAGTTTCTTCTGTTGCCAGGCTGTGGCCATGCTCGTCCATCCATGAGTTTTCTCATCGCATGACCTGGTTCAGCTTTCTTCGCGCGTTTTCGGTGTTTCTTGCCGTGATCACCGAGGCTATGTCGTCTGCGTACCCGATCAGAAAGGTGTCTTCAGGAATCTCCGTGCGGAGAATGTCATCATAGGAGATGTTCCAGAGGTCTGGTCCTAAGATCGATGCCTGCGCTACTCCTGATGTTATTTTCTTTCTTCGCGGGCCTTCTGAGGTTTCGTTAATCAACTCTCGATCCCTGAGATAATCCTTAACCGCCCGCAGGAGATATACTGGAATGTGGAATCTCCTTTTGAGTGCGTCTAGTATTTCGGTCCACCTGGCCGAGTTGAAGGTATTCCGTACGTCCAAGAATACCAGCAAAACGATTTTCTTGCCTCTCTGAAAAATCACCTGACATTTGTACCGCCACTATCAGACGTAATTTAAGCAGCTTTTCCAAGACTTTACCCGCGGTATCTAGCATGCACAGAGGCCTGTATGGCGATGGGGAATCCGGGTCTCCTTTGCCTTTGCTGATCAGAGTTGTTTTTTGCAGCTCTTGGGAAAGATGCTTTCCTCGAGTAATACTGTTTAACATGTTGAGTAGTAAATGGGGACATGTTCGGGCTATCACTTTTAGTACTTCTGTAGGAATTCCGTCTTCTTTACTAAAAGCTGGAAATTCCTGTCGTTACTTTTTGCTATGGTGGCAGATTAAAGGGAACTAATAAAAGTGCTGGTTTGCGAAGGATTCGAATGTAAGGAGATGATTGGCAGATTCTGGAATTTTAAAAGTTCCAGAATTTAACATCCATGTAAAGGACTAAATCAACCTTATTACTTGGAAGGAGTTCAGTGTCATCCTTGTAGCAATGATTATAGGGCTTACCAGAACAATAGCTAAGAACTCGTCATTCGAAAAAAGATTATAAAATTGTGAAATCATGCGGAATAAATTGTCAAGGATAAAAAAAATTGGCTTCGAATTAAAAGCACGGTTATAATATTCAGGCGGGGTTAGCTTTGGAGCTACCGTTTTCTGAGAACTAAATTATTGTTGGCAAAGTGAAATGGGAGCCTAACTAAATGGCATATCTGAGGTAATTGGTGGTAATTGTGGTGGTTACCGCATAACAGCGAAGGATTGACGTAGTATTATATTCGTTTCTTAACCGAAACAGAGTCAAAAAAATTGTTTTAAAGAAGTCGTGTGCAATCTCAACGAAAACGTGAAAACGTGATCTGCGTTAAATAACAGAAAATGAACATTATACATTATTTGCTCCTGTCCATAATTTAAGCCTGAGTATATTTATGTTATGTTGCAAGAAAAGAAGGCGAATTTTAAAGGAAACCACCCTTTCCTCCTCGGAAATTGCTTAGTTTTGAAGAAAATAAGCAATTTCCTGCGGATCAACTTGGTTAACAACACAACAAAGGAGACCATCAGACCAAATATGGTAGTCTTATAGAAAAACTAAGAGGCAAAAATTATGAAAATTAGAAAAAAAATTAAAAAAAATTTAACAAAGCAAATAGAAATTTACTCAACTTTACTTTACTTTACTTTAATTTACTTTACTTAACTTTACTTTAATTTACTTTACTTTGCTTTACTTTACTTTATTTGGGACTTTAAGACTTAATCATTTTCAGATAACGAAGTAAAAAGTTTCAGATCTTTTGTGTGCCAAGTGCCACGATCTTTACCATTTTCGTCTTCAAGGACATAAGTCCAAGGAGACAGTCTTTTCCTGATTTTGAAAGGGCCCACAAACTTTGGTGCCAACTTAGCCGCATAATAATTTGATGCGTCCGAAAGGACAAAATTTCTTCGCCATACAACATCATTCGGGAGATATTGAACATCTCGCCTCCTGAGGTTGTATGCGTCTGCTGTTTTCTTACTTGCTGCCTTCAACTTGACAGCAATATCTGCCCTAAGGTTCCTAAATCTATCTCCTATATCTCCTACCGACTGTACACCAATGTCTTTATCTAAAACCTCATTACTAATTCCTATTGTATCCTGACCACTAGTAGACATCTCCTTTCCAAAATTAGCATAATACGGTGTAACTCCTAAAACTTCATGTTGGGATGTGCGGATGGCACAAGCCACTTTTGCTAACTGAGAATCCCAGCTTCGGTGATTCTCTGAAACATATGCCCTCAAAGTCGTTTTAATTATTTGATTAATTCTCTCCGCGGGGTTTGCCTGAGGATGATAGTGTGGAGTAAACCTAATCTTAGTTAAAAATCCCTCACAAAGTTGTTTTAATTCCCTACTCCTAAATTGAGGACCATTGTCGCAAATGACAATTTTCGGAACTCCAAACAAAAGAAAAACATTATCTTCTAACTCTCTACACACCGCCTTTGCAGTGGCTGACCTCAAAGCAAAAAGCAACGGAAA
Organism: Philhelius festivus; assembly: GCA_963931855.1. NCBI lineage: Eukaryota > Metazoa > Arthropoda > Insecta > Diptera > Syrphidae > Philhelius > Philhelius festivus. The sequence continues at coordinate 55,284,059 of OZ007556.1, read as the reverse complement.
TTTAGTAAGATAATCTACTACAGTAAGGATGTACATATATCCTCTACTTGACTTAGGTAATGGCCCTACTAAGTCCACACTTATCATCTCCCACGGAGAAGTTGCTCCTACTCTTTCAGTCATAAGACCGGCTGGTTTATCGTTGATTGGTTTCACTTGTTGACATACCCTACATTTCCTAACATATTTCGTTATATCTCCTCTCATTTTAGGCCAATAATATTTTGATACTATTCTCGCAAACGTTTTCCTAACACCCATATGTCCAGCTAAAGGATTATCATGACACTCTCTCAAAATTCCTAATCTATCTTTCCTACCCACTACTAACTTCCACTCATCATTTTCTTCATGTACCACTACATGATTAGATTTTATAAATTTGAATAATCGGCCACTATCTACTCTCCAGGCCGGAAAAGCTAATGGGTTTGACTCAATTTTCGAAATCATTTTTGCCACCCACGGGTCCGAATCCTCATCTGAAATCCCAGCCACTACTGGAACTCCCCGAGATAACATGTCTGGAACTACATGGTCTTTACCCTTCCGGTGAATGATCTGAAAATCAAACTGCTGAAGCCTAACTGCCCAGCGCGCGAGTCTACCCTGTGGGTCCTTGAGATTACTCAACCAAATCAATGAGTAATGATCAGTTACGACCGTGAAACGAACTCCTTCGATGTACGGCCGCAACTTCTCAACTGCCCACAAAACTGCTAAACACTCCTTTTCCGTAGTGGAATAGTTCCTCTCGTTTCTGTTCAGAGACCTACTCAAGTAACAAATAACTTTTTCCCCTTCCTCAAAAGTCTGTGTGAGTATGGCCCCGATACCGTAGTCGGACGCGTCTGTTTGGACCACGAATGGAAGATTAAAGTCGGGACATGTCAAAATGGGAGCCGTTATTAAGCATTCTTTAGCTTTTCTAAAACAATCTTCACATTCTTGAGTCCAGACGAACTTTTTGCTTTTCTTAAGCAAGTCGGTTAAAGGCCTAACTAATGCTGCGAAATTTGGTACGAAGCGTCTGTACCATGAAACTGTCCCTACAAAACTCCTAACCTCTTTAACATTTTTCGGTGCAGGTATCCTAACCATACTATCCACTTTTTCCGGGTCCACATGCAACCCGTTCCGATCAACCACGTAACCTAAAAATTTTAGAGAGGGTCTGCAAAAGTTGCATTTCTCCCTACCTACTTTTAACCCTGCTTGTCGCAATCTCCTAAAAACTTCGTTAAGAATTTCGATATGTTTATCGAAGCTATCTGTAACGATAATAATATCGTCCAGATATACAAAAACGTATGGCTCCAACTCAGGTCCTAAAACACTATCTATAAACCTCTGCCACGTAGCAGGGGCGTTGTGTAATCCGAAAGGCATTCTTTTAAAATGAAATAATCCCCTACCCGGTACCGTAAAGGCAGTAAATTTGCGAGATTCCTCAGCTACTGGAATCTGCCAATACGCCGACTTAATGTCCAACGATGTTAAAAATTTCGCGTTCCTAAGTTTATCTAAAATGGCTGAAATTATCGGAAGTGGATATGCATCTCTTTCTGTAACTTGATTAAGTTTCCTATAGTCGACACAGAACCGGAAAGTACCATCTTTCTTTTTAATTAACACTATTGGAGAAGCCCAAGGACTATTTGACTTCTCAATCACCCCCTCTTCTAACATCTCGTTAAGAGCCTTATCGATATGCACCTGCATTGCTGGTGATACCGGATAGTACCGCTGTTTTATAGGTTCTGTCGACGTCCTAATAATGTGTTCTACCATTGTTGTCACTCCAAGCCCTTCTGGCATGTCCCTAAACAAATCTTCGATCAAAGAATTTAGTTTGCCCTTTTGATCCCCATCTAACTCAGACTCTTCTGTGATAGATGTAGTTTCTATCGAAGCCACCATCTCCTGGCTCGAAAAACTCCACATGCGTGATCGAAGATCCGGAACGATTCCCGACAGTGCCCAAAAATCTGCACCAAGTATCATCGCATGAGGTAGAGTGGGTATAACCAAACACTCAATCAAAACAGATTTGTTCTCGACAACAATTGGTAGATTTACAACCCCCAAAACTCCTACACCTGCACCATCTGCTAAAAGTACCTGCCTAATATTTGCTTTTCCTAACTGTAGCCCTAAATCTTTCAAAACTTTCCAAACGTCCCTACAAATAATCGTTCGCGATGCCCCGGAATCCAAAAGCCCTAAAAACCTAAACCCATAAATGTTGATTCCTAAATATGGCCTACTATCATTCCTACTTGTATCTAACGTGAAACCTAACCTAACCCTATCCACCAGCTGGTCGTCAGCAGGCGACCTAACTAATTTCGACGGCGCTCTTGACCTGCTGGCCCAAGAGTCCGTTGCCCGTTTCCCGAACAACGTCTACAATTCCTATGTGTGGTACCTACAGTGCCACACCCAAAACAACGCCTAGGAGCGGAACAATGACTTGAAAAATGACCTTCCCTATTGCAGTTAAAACAACGAATGGGCCTACTGGGTGGGGGGTTTCGATTAACTGCAATTGTTGCTTCTTGAACCGAAGCAACATAAGCAACATCAGGCTCCAAAGCCTGCCTGTTGCGACCTGAAGGAGGAGGGACAAAAGACTCAACATTTGACCTAATTGTCTCTAGCCTTCTACCCAACGCAACCAGTTCATTGACTGACTTGATATCAGCCAAGCCCAATTGTGTCTGATAGAAGGGAGCTATGTTTTTCATGAGAATAGTTAATTTCCTATTCTCACTCAACGGCTCAGAGAATCTTTTAAAAAGGGTCTGCATGAGAGCAATGTACATACCCATTGTCTCATCTCTACCCTGGGTACGCCGCCTGACCTCATCCAACAAGAGATCATCATAATTGGAGGGTAAAAACTCCAATTTCAACTCCCTAACCAACTCTTTCCATGTAGATATAGAATCCCTAATCGCCCTAAACCAAAGGAGTGCCTTCCCAGAAAATAGATCCACTGCTGACCTGAAAAGCCTTGCCTCCGAAACTCCTCGCGACTCCCTAAGCTCTTCGACTCTTTCTAAAAATGAGTTCACTGATGAACCACACCGCTCACCAGAGAACTTTATATCCCACTTTTCAATGCGCTCAGAATTCCGGTCACAGGCTTCATCCTGTAGTTGGAACCCTGAGCTCGCTCGTTGGCCGACCTGTGCAGCTGGTAACGCACCCATGTCTGCTGTCGACGTATTGTTGTTCTCCGTAACTTTTTCTTTTTCAGGTGGTGCTTCCTCACCACCTTCACTTAACGCTGCCATCAACATCAATAATTCCCCCCTAATATCTGCAACTTCATTAACTTCCTCCGTCGATTCTGCTTTAGCCTTATTAATTCTACCTAACGCCCATTCGATTTTTGTTAAAACCTTCAAATACTCTCCTGACTTTTGATTTTTCGGAGGAGTTTTCAAAAGATCCCTAATCTCTAAAATTTTTTCTTTAACCGCCCTAGCGTCTTCCTCAAATGAGAATGGGTAATGAGGGCATTCGCTTGATATAGAACCCGACCGCTCTAAAGTACGCGATGCTCTCAACGTCATCCTCATATTGTCTACCGTCCCTCCCTTAAGGCCTCGGGCCTGTAACTCATAAAGAAGTTCCTCTTTATTTAGCCTATTCACGTCCATTTTAAGAAAATTGATTAACAAACAAAACCGATACAAATTACCAAATCAAAATCACAAAGAACAATAACCAATAACAAAAACAAAACAAAATAAAATTAAAAGCACAAAATCAACACCCAGTTAATTGCTGTATGAAAATCCACGATAAAAAAAAACAAACAAAAATCTCGAAAACTAAAATAAACTTTTTAAACCCACTCAAAATTTTCAAAAAAAAAAAACACAGCAAAATATTTTTGAAAATTTGTATGTTGAAACGCCGCTTAAAGATTGAAATCCGAAAAAGTGAAAATAACCACCAAAAAAAATACAAAAACACTAAAATATTTGACTCTTTCTTAAATTCCTTTAAAAGGATTTACTTCCAGCTCAGTGAGCTCAATTTTAAATTTCAACGAAAAAAAATTCAATTTACAATTTCAAAATAATAAAATCTAGTATGGTCACACTAGAAGGAAAATCTATTATCTGCAATTAAAATTCACTTCGAAGACAAATGCCAAATGTAAACAATTTTTCTGCATACGAACTTTAAAAAACTCAATCCTTTATGCAAAAAGAGAAAAGAATATGCACCAAATCACGAAAAAAAAACAACTATCAAACTTCACGGCAAGCAAAAAAAATAATTTTCGTAGGTAAATGCGCTAGAGCGAGATAACTACACACTTCAAATAGAAACCACTATGTAAAGATCTCAGTAAATAAACCCCGTAAAAGTAAACCGTAATATAAACAAATGAATTTATAAATTTTCAATTTAAATTAATCAATTGAATTAAAATAAAGAAACTTACTCACATCAATAAAATAATTGGTATACCAATAAAAATGTCCAGCTGTTTGCTACAGTATATCCCACTGTTTTCTTATCAAATTTATGATCACTTAATGCTCTTGCAAACACCTGTTGTACATATATGTATGTATTCCAATAAAATTATAATTTTCCACAAAGCTTTAACACAATTCACTCTGAAAAAGAAAAAAGAAAACCAAAAGTAACTAGATTCAAACAAAATCAAATAAAAATCACTTCCCTAAATCGAATTCACATAAACACGATTGTATGTAGGTAGGTTTGTTAAAAAAAAATTTGCATATGCAATTGCAAACAACAAAACACTTTCACCGCGGTAGGGAATTAATATTTTCTCGAATGTATATTATGTATATTTTTTTTATTGAAAAGGCCCCACGTTGGGCGCCACTTGTTACAATTTTAATTCGCGATATTTAACTTTAATTTATTAAAATAAAATACTCAAGCGAAATGACGAGCAGAAATACGCCGACGCGACCGAAACCGAACAACAACTATGTAATTAAAAAGACTAAAAGAAAGAGAACTCGATGATGAACTGTCAAACCACAAGCAGACGAGTTCAGCGGAAAAAAATTGCAACTGGTAGCAACAATGTATGCTACCACCACGGCTATGCTCAGCAAGGGGGTGGGTTCGTGAATTATTTTTATGTTGATGATTTATTAATGCAATAAAAAAATGAAATGATTTATTTTCCATCAACGCAGAGGCGTAGCTGAAAAATAAAAAGGGCGCCAGTGATTTTTTTTTGAAGATAAGGAAATCACAAACCTTTGGAGCGAAACCGACGGTGAAAGATATTTTAAATAAAAGATTTAAATTTATGATTCCGAATGGGAATTTTAAAGTTTTATTCAATTGCTTGGGAAACCTTGCAATTAAGTAGGGCTAAAACCCAAGATCTTTTAAACAATTTGAACACAGTTAAAAATGAAGTTATAAGATGGACCGTTAACACTCGGTCCCGAAAGCACAAAAAGTGTTAGAAAAACGGGTCGCGCGTTCCGTAATATCGGAATTTTTTCGAGAACAAAAACCAAACGACTATTAAAATGAACTTTCAAATGAAATAATGATCGACCGACAATAAAATTTTAAGTACCAATAATAAAACCACTATACTTAGCTTTTATACTGCTATACCACCAAATTCCTCGCTATATCCTTCGAGTCAACTTCAACTTTTCTCAACCAAAATCCTCCTGTGTTTCTTCAACTCTTAATCCTTTAATTTTCCTTCTCTTATTTGAAAATAAAACTCCTTTTTATTTTAAAATAAAATTTCCTTTTCTTTTCCTTTTTTTTTTTTTCAAAAAACTTTGTTCCTTATAATTTTTATTTGCTCTTGTTAGCTTGAATCTCCGTAAAGAAGTGTCCTTCCAGGCTTTCACCTTGCCTGGAAGACCTCTTCTCTTTTTAAAACCCAGTGCTTTCCGCCAATCAGTGACGTGGGCTTCGATCGCGTCATTTATCAGCAACACTCAGCACATTGGCGAGAGTGCGCCAACGCAGTTGGAACCCATCAGCCTTCTCGTACTCGCACTTTACACCCAGCTTTATGCACAGTCATCAGCATTGAATTCGCCGACCTCCGGTATGACTTTCCAGTGGCGGGCAATTCAATGGGTGCATTCAGCCACCTAACATCCCCATACAAGTTTTTAAACAAAATTTTCTGAAAACAAAAAAAAAGGAACTTAATTTTTCTACCACAAAACTCGTAAAGAAACACTGGAAAACCTGTGCAAAGAAAGTTGCTATAATTTATAAACTACATTTAGAGGAAGTTGGTGGTAATTTTCTACATCGCGAATTTACTTGATTCGTTGGGTTTTTGCGCAGATTTGGGGAATTATAGGGACTAGCCGTTAACGTTCCATCTTTTACATGAATACAAATATTAAGATATGGTTTAGGTTGGGCACGCAGCCATTCTCACCAGGAGTAACTTCAACATTTGGGAACAAAACTTCGCCAATGTTACTTTTTGTGCAAATTTAACACAGACCGCCCGTCTGTTTCTGTGACCAACTGTCACTAGCAACGGCGATTTGAACAGACCACCCGTCTGTCGTCCATTAAGTTTCAAAATTGACCACGCTGGTATTTTGTTTCTTCAAGTTACTGAGCGAGTGAACCGATGGCTGATGGACCATGGCTGCCCTTCTCTCTCTCAGTAAGTTGAAAGAAACACCTGTTTCAAGAAAGTTATTAAAAGAAAGGAATAAGGATAGGGAACAGAAAGAATGATTCTTGTTACGGAGAATTTTACCGTAACAGTATAACACGAACGTAAATACATGAACTAAATTTGGTTGTTTTTGGAAGTTAAATAATTTGTTCTTATAGGTTTGCAAAGGCAAAGCCAATAGTAGCAAGACTGGTACTCAGAATCCAATAACCGTCTTAATGTAAAAAATATTAATTGAAAAAGAAAAAACTTTCGCAAATGACGTTGCCCTTATTGTTGCATCTATTTGTTGTAAAAAACCATCTTTTGTCAAAAAAATAAATAAATATATCTTATCTTAAGTGGAAGACACACTCCCATGAGTATGTTTTTTAAATACAAAATTAATTTAGTTCAGTATACGAATATAATACTTCAAACTTCTTCTTACTTGTAAGGATAACCCTACATTGACTAATTTCTTAAATTTCAGGTCATTCCCATAGGAACACGTACTACTTTTAAAATATTCTTAGCTTATCAGTAGACCCTTTCGGTACACAACAAAACAAAAGCAAAGAATCTCTGGAATCCTAGAGATGGAACTTGGAGTACTGCCAATGAGGAATTCCTAAATTCCCAAACAGAATACCGCAATCAATATTGAGGAATACCAACTCAATTTGGTAGAGGTAGTCTCTGATTCTCTTCATTGTACCACATTCCATCGTAATCTACTTACTTCAAGGTAAAACGTGATTATTTCTACTAATTGCTTATAGTTAAATTGGAATTATTCCCTTAAGAAATTATGAACACAGATATATACAAGTGCGTAGATATACCAAAACACCACCACTGTATACATTCAACTTTTTGTATTTACAAAGTTCTGCTTATTAAATCCCACAACAAAATATTTCATTATCACGCCATTAAAAATCATTACAATCGAAACGTAATACCCGTAATTAAATGTTTTCTCATTCGTCACGTTTAATTATTACTAATTACGATACCATCAGAATGAACGGAATTTCATCCTTTAATTTCTATTATTCATACATAAGTATATACAGTTATCCTTGTTATTATCAGACAAAAAAAATCGTATTAATATCCAAGGATTATATCAAACAAAAACAGGAAAACACACAAATCCTACAAATTAATTACTTTCGGCGAGGTCTATTTCCCCGCACTAGGACAATGTTTCCTCTGTTTGGGTATCATTTGGTGTTAGTTACACAATCATCAACCATTTTTTCTGGCTCTATACTTTCTTTTTGAAGAGGACAAAAACAGGGAGCCCTTACATTAAATTAAAAAATAAATGTCCTTGAGTATTTTTTGTCATTCATTTCTCTTATCGAAATCTCACCAAAGAAAGAAAACAAGAAAAAGGAAAAAATCTAAGCCTCAGAAAAAAGCCCGAGGGTGACGAAAAAAGTTTCCTCATTTGGCTGAAGCAAAGGTGTGAGTTCTACTTAGAAGTTCTTCTTTAATATTTTCATTTGTATTCATTCCAGTATTTCTTATTTTGAAATAAGCAGAGAAGAACGCATTGCACATGTTTTAAAGTTCAACGATGAATGTTTTCTGTCTTCTTCTTAATCAAAATATCCTTTTTCAGGAATTTCACAAGAATATTTTTATTTTTATTTCTAATAACATGATGATGGTAGATTTCATAACGTAAATTACATACGCTTTCAATCATGAATATTTAATATTTAAGAACTTTTATATTATTTTACTTTTATATTATACTATTATAGGTACTACAGGGTGTTTTCTGTTGCAGGTCGTTTTTATTTGGTTGCCATTTTTGTGAAAATTGTCAATTGGTATTTTAATATCTTAGCAATTGTTAAAACTCTGAGAAAATAACGTGACTTTTCTGGTGTTGATCATGTGCCCAGAATTTGTAAGCAATGCGGTAAAGTAAAGACTGGGCGACAAGTAACTGGCTGAACACAATGGAGACGGAGCTGCAACTGGAGCTGCAACTGGAATAGCTGTCAAAATATTCAATACACGTAAATTCAATGTTACGAACACAACACAACGCAACTGCAGTCGGTGCTGCAGTCGGTGCTGCAAGAGTTGGCGAACTTTTAACTTTTTCGTGCAGCATTTTTGACATTTCAAATTTTATATATCTGTCTGTGATTTTAAGTGTTGTTTTGTTGTATTGTGATTTCGTGGTTAAATTTTAATTAAAATAATGGACGAAAATCTTCAATTTCAGTGTCCATTTTATAGTTTCAATTACTTAAAATATTTAAAATTTGCCAAAGATTCAACACCTGACCCAACAAATGACAACAAAACATGAAAGCTGTACAGCCTCATTGTGGGCGCATAAAAAAAAGTACGTACGACACTTTTTGACAGCTCTTCCAGTTGCAGCTGCAGCTCCAGTTGCAGCATTCTATTGTGTTCAGCCAGTAAGCCATAGTTGGCAAGAAAAGATTGATACAGTAAAGCAGAGTGTAGCTGAATGTCCGGGTACCTCTCATCGACGCTGGTGCACAAGAATTTGGTATCTCTCCGCCATATTTGCTGAAAATTCTCAAAAAAGACTTCCACTTATACCCGCATAAAATTGAATTGACACAAAAGTTGCAAAAAAATTACCATTAACATTGAGGAGATTTGAGTGCTCGAGTCTCACAGCTCCATACGAAGGGTGGTCCAACCATAATGCACAATGTTAATTATGAGTCACAAATTAATGTGACATTTCTTTGTTTCAGTGTTTGACAAATTCAACCATGGATAGGTAAGGTAAGATAGGTAAGGGTTATGGGCAGGCAGCGTCATCGGGCCGTACTTCTTCGAAAATAATGTCGGCCAAGCAGTTATTGTGAATTGTGTTAGCTACCGCGAGATGATAACGGACTTCTTGCGGCCAGAAATTGGTGATATGGACCTGGATGATCTATGTATGTGCTTCCAACAGGATGGTGCCACTTGCCACATAGTGGAGACGAGTGTCGTCGCGACGTTAACTGGCCGCCACGATCATGTGATTTGACACCTTTGAAATGCAATGTTTTTCAAACTTCTTAGAAGCTTTTCTTTAAAAAAATTTCATTAAAATCCGTTATGCCGTTGATGAGAAATTGAAAAATTTTTAAAATCCTTCTATGGTAGGTACAGTCAGTAATATCTTGTTTTCAATTTTTTTTTTATTAAATTATAGATCTTAAAAATTAATCGTAAAAACCAAAATTTAAGTAAAATTTTCGGAACCGTTTTCGAGAAAAATACGATTTTTGAGAACCATTTTTTAACATTTGTTTCACTTTTAGGTGAAATAATTTTTTTTTTCTAATATCTTGTAGATTATTTCAGGAAACTTTTATTTTTCAAGTCTTTTCGAAATATTGAGTTTTCAAAAAAAAAAAAAAAATTGAAATTTTTTTTAATAATCAAAAAAAAATTTTTTTTAATTTGAATACACAATAATATTGAAACTGCTTTGAAGCCTTAACATAAAAAAATGATCAAAATCGGTTGTACCATTTTTGAGAAAATCAAAAACAAAAAAAAATGGTTCCAACGGGGGTACCAAAAATAATAATTTTTTGTAATTTTTTTTTTCAACCATTACCTAGGTTTAACTAAATAAAATTTTATGAATGTTTTTTTTTTTTTTTGTTAAATCTGTGCGACAGTTTTTGAGAAAAAAAATATTTACAAGCTTTTGAAAAAAATCGTATGGCAGGTACCGTTATTTTTAGTCTTTAAAAAAAAAAAGAAAAAAACGTCTGGGGGAAAAAATTAAAACCCATATCTACCCTACACCAGTGAATCAGAAATAGCAATCTATACTGATGGCTCCAAAATGGACACAGGTGTTGGTGCAGGCTTTTTCTCAGAACCTCTTGAGCTAAACAACTCACTTAGGCTCCCAGATCATAGCAGTGTCTTCCAAGCGGAGGTCCTGGCAGTGACAACAGCTGCTAGACAGGTATCAATGATGGCGATACCACGGGCTGATATCACCTTTTACATTGACAGCCAAGCGGCAATAAAAGCGATTTCTGACACTGTGATAAAATCGAAGCTTGTCTCCTGCTGCCGCGAAGAGCTTAAGGTTCTTGGCACGCAGCACAATATTAGACTCTGCTGGGTACCGGGACACAGCGGCATACCAGGTAATGAAAATGCCGATGAGTTGGCAAGACAGGGATCAGCGCTCGACGCTAGTCAAGCAGAGATGGTAAACATCCCACTCTGTAACATTAAACAGAAAATTTCAAACATAATCCTAAGGAAATCCAATGAAAGGTGGAATCTACTTGACACCTGTGATACTACTAGGAAAATATGGCCCTGCTTTAACAAGCAGAGAACTGACAAAATTATACAACTTAGTAAGAAGTCCCTTCGCTCTCTTACGAGCATAATCACCGGACATAATTTATTAAAATACCATAAATTTAAAATGAAACTAAGTACAGATGACCTATGCAGAGGATGTGGTGATGAGGAGGTACATGAAGACACCTCACACTTTCTCTGTCATTGCCCGTCACTATGCCACCAGAGAAGGAAATGGCTTGGTAGCTACTTCTTTGATAATCTAGAAGATATTTCTAATATTTCAGGAATACACATATTGAACTTCGTCAATGCCTCAAAATGGCTTGACTGATTAATAGAATACATAGGTTTTATCAGGAAAGAGTGATAACACTCACGGGTAACACAATGGATCTACATTGATCTAAGTGTGACAATAGCAACATCAATTGTCAGCCCAACAACCTACCAAGTTTGATGAAAATTGGCCGAGCCATTTATCTGTAGTCGAACAGACAGACAGACAGAATTGCGAGACCCACTTTTGGGCTTCGCTATCATCGTAATGACAACTTTGATCAAAATCTCGTGTTCGATTTTTTTACCGAATGCATAACTGGCCTTATAGTATCTATAAGTCGCAAGCAAAATTATTAAGATAATTCTCTGAAAACGTTTTGCTTTATTTACAATTAACATCGTGAGTTTTCGTTGGGCCACTCGTTAGACGACTGCCATTTTGGAAAAAAATCATTCAGAGTAACGATACATATTTGGAATTGGCTGACTTTGTTAATAAACAGAATAGCGGATATTGGGGCACTGAAAAACCCTCGAGTAATATACCTAAAACCACTAAACTCTCGCAAAATATCTGTATGGTTCGCCATTTGGGTCTGCCATCATAGGGCCTTGTTCTGTTCAAGAAGCCATTGAAAACGCTGTAACAGTTTATTAGTTGGAAAAATTTCTTGTGTCCAAATTGGAGTAAATAAGTTTTCAGAACATGTTGTTCTAACAATATGGTATCATATCATACACAGCTCTTGGTACGATGAGAATTTAACAGGAATCGACATTACGATGATTTTGGAGAAGAAAAAGCTTGGTCTTTCCACAACATCCTAAACGGCTCGGTGGATTTTAACTGTAGAAAGCATTTTTTTAATTATTTTCTCAACAATATTTAAAAATAAAAAGATATTCTTTTAATAAAAAGTGGTTAAAAAATAAATCGAAAAATTATTCTCATAACGGTGAAACTAGGTTTGATCAATTATGTACACTTAAGCTCTTAAAATGTGTGTGTAATTCGAAAAACATAAAATGCTCGAATAATTTGAAGTGAAGCGTTTTAATTTTTGATTATTTTTTTTCCAACAATTACACAGTTAATTTTTATCAATTTTGTTTCTACTTAAGCTTATAGGAAGTTTAAAAATAGATTTTTATTAATGTTTCAACACAAAAAAAATTGGGATTTCAAAAATAATTTATTTTGAAAAACCATGCACTCTTGACAACTCTTCCAGACAGTATTTTTTTTTTTATTTAACAGGTCTCATGAAAAGTATATACAAACTATCAGACCTGTATATGGGTAAGGTAAAGTGGCTTTTAGTTCTTAGATTTAAAATTAGTGTTCGTCATACCGTATGTGTGGTACCTATTTGCGTCTTTCTAAACAAAAGATGGATAGATTTTCTGCCTGTAAGCAAAATTGAAATTTCGGTCTAGTAATTTTTGGTAAAAGTTAAGACTTGAAATCTCCAACAAATATCATAAATAAGAGGCGGAAACCTAGTTACTTACTTCTCTCAGGCATTCTTGTGTGCATGTAAGCAGGACCTACCGTTTTCTGCAGATTACGAAAGCCTAATTAGCAGCACTTTTCATGACAAGACATACTCTTGGAGGATTAGTCACTTTCTCGCAGAGGCAGAACATCCCTGAAAAACTTCTCTTTGTTACAAAATATATTGAAAATAAAAAAAAAACATCAATGGATGTTGTCATTTTTGTTGTTGCTAAAGTAGCCATACTATTTTTTTTTTTTTTTGTGGTTGAAAGTTGAGCAGGATATATTCAATACATACATTTTAGAAATATATTTTTACTTACATATTAAAAAAAAAAGAGTATAACATGGAATCCTTGATAAATAATCAGCTCAAAAAAATATCTCGTAGATCGAAAGCTTCTTAATGACCGGCAATACGGCTTTCGCAGCAATCTTTTGGTGATCTTATGGCTTATCTTACCGTAGAGTGGAACAGATCTTTACGCATTATTTTCATAGAATCTTGTGCCAGTTTCTTGTACCGAAAATGCGTGCGTTTTGTATCAACGAAACCCTTATTCTTTGGATTTTAACTTACCTTTTAGATCGTTCAATATTATGTTGTATTAGACGGTTTCAAGTCTAATCTTCAAAAAATAAATGCTGGTGTTCCCCAAGGCTCCGTTTTGTCTCCGAATCTCTTCCTCATTATTATAAATGATCTCTTGTCTGAAACCTCTAGTCCACTTCATTGTTTTGACAAAAACTCTACCCTCAGCTTCTCATAATTGTTTTTAAATTCACGTCGGATGTGAAATTGCAAGGGTATCATGTGATTAGCTCGTTAAACTCCGATCTTTACAGTATTGTTAAATGGGGTGTAAAAAATCGTGTGGAGCTTAATACTTCAAAAACTCAATGCTGTCTATTGTACACCTAATGCCATTGTCCCTGAATGACAATTGCATCAAAAAAAAAACCGAAAAGCTCTCAGTACTCGATATGTGTATCAAAGACGATCTTCGTTAGAATGACCAAACTACCGAGTTCACCAAAAACGCTTCTAAGTTTATCGACGGTTAACTATGAATACCTCCTATGTCGCATTTTGTAAACTTTAAAGGGGACACAAAAAACTGATTATAGTCTCAAAATTAAAACGCATAATAATAAAATTTTATACATAATTATCAGTTTTGAATATCTGTGATGTGAAATAGTTTAAATTTTAAAAATTCAGCGAAGCAGATGGAAATTATTAACGAAACTACATCAAAAAGTGAATTTCACAAAAAATTATGTTACGAGATATTCATAGTTAACCGTCGATATAGGATTTCTAAATCGATGCAAGATATTTTTTCAGCCAATCTGATCTGGCTACAAATTATAAGGCGTTAATACATCGAGTACAGTTCACACTTTTGGGTAGGTGCAGCACCAACTTTTCTCCATTTAGTGGATAGAATTAAAAAAGGGCGTATATACTAATCAGAAACTGAGCTATCATGGAATCATTCCCATTTCTTTCATAATTAATGCTCATTCGAAGTTGCTAGATGCATACAAGCAGCTCACCCTCGAGCCTTATTTTGGTTGTACCGTCAAATATAAAAATTCGTTTTTTAGTTGCCCAACACTATGGAATAATATACTCGTACCATGCACGGTTTTCCCTTTGTAATTTCAATATACAAACATTCAAGACCAAAGTTCGGCGACACCTCCTTCCTCTCCTGCCCAAATTTCCCCATTGGCCGTGCTGTGTTTAACATTATAATCGTCTTTTAATAAACCCCTGAGCGCGTTTGAATTATACAAAAAAAAAACGAACAAATAAACACATCTAAGGTTTAGCAATAAACACATCAACACTCCAAGCTGACATTCTCGCCACTCACTTTCGATCTTTGTTGACAGCTAGTAGTGAACGTCAATCCTTACTACGCCTTGCCCAATCCAGTTGTCGAGGAGCTTGATTTGCCAATACTTATAGATGAACTACAAATTGCACTATCTTCAATGAAAAACAATAAATCACCTGGAAATGATGGTATCCCTCTCGAGTTTTTTAAGCATTCAACATCGGAATTCAAACATTATCTATTATCTTTCTACAATCATTTATTTGAAAATGCATGCGTCCCACAAAGCTTTAATAAAGCTAATATTATTTCGATTTTTAAAAAGGGTGATGCTAACTTGCCTGAAAATTACAGGGGTATATCAATACTGAATTCAATTCGGAAGGTATTTGCTACAATTTTGTATATGAGACTTTCAAACTGGATAGAGTCAAATCAACGTTTGAGCATATTTCAAGATGGTTTTCGCGCTAGATTTTGAACTGCTGACCACATCTTTGCCTTGTCAAGCATAGCCAATAAATTTACCCAAAGGAAAAAAAATTGTATGCCTGCTTCGTTGACTTCAAAGCAGCCTTTGATACTGTCAATCGTCAAGCTCTTATATACAAAATGGCTTCCATTGGTATTTCTAGGAAATTTTTGGCAATGTATGAAACTTTGCTGAATGGAACAAGTGCGGCAGTTTGGGATGGCTCGGAAACTTCGAATTGGTTTGAAACTACTGCTGGGGTCCCACAGGGATGTATCCTGAGCCTAATATTCTTTGCTCTTTTTATCGACGACATTAGTGACTGCTTGCCTGGGGGAGTCAGTATTGTCGACACTCATATCAAAGTGCTACTCTACGCGGATGACCTGGTTATGTTGGCGGACAACCCTTCCTCTCTTCAGCTCCAAATAAATAAGCTTCAGAGGTACTGTAACACCTGGGATTTGAAGATAAACGCTATGAAAACAAAAATTATGGTGTTTGAAGCTCGGAAATGTAGGAGATCAAGAGAGGAAAGCTGGTTTTTGGATGGCGAACGTATAGAGGTAGTACAAGAATTTAAGTATTTGGGAGTGTTGATGTCTTCAAACGTTAGCTTTGCTAATCATGTGCAGGGTAAGTGTAAGGAAGCCAAAATTGCACTAAGCGTTATGTGGCCAAATCTTTTTGCCAATCAAAATATTGATCTAGGGTAAAAATACCGGGTGTTTGAAGCCACTATAAATTCTTGTATGTGTTACGGAGTCCAAGCTTTTGGTTACAAGTATTTCGAAGAATTTGAATTGATTCAAAGGTTTTTCTTCAAACGATTATTTCGTCTACCGAATTCCACTCCAACGCATGCTATACACATCGAGTCAGGTACTACCCCAATTTATATTAGAAACTTAAAAGCCAATTCTGATTTTTTGCTAAAGACCATGAACAAGCCTGGCATTAGTCTCCACAAGACTGTTTTGGTGAACCTTTTGTGAACGACTTCGACACCATTCAAAGAATGGAGTGATCTCGCAAACTCTCATGGCCTCAGGTTAGACCTTACAGAATTTAATTTAGATAGCTGGAGTGAACTATTTGCTAATGTAATATCGAAGGTTGACGAACAAATATACATTCAACATCCAAATCGTGCGGCGGCATCGTCAACTAGACTTATATACAGAGATCTAAATCATCGACTTCAAGCTGATAATTACTTTAAAATCGAACTCTCTGTGATGGTTATAAGCACCATTTTTCGAGCAAGAGTTGAAATACTTAGCTTTAAGTATGTTCCCCATCGCTCAGACCTACCAATCTTGTGTAATTTCTGCAACAGATTCGAACGTGATGATGTTTATCACTTCATAGCAGTGTGCCCAATTTTGCAGGAAATTAGAAGGCTTTACTTCCATCAAAGTGTCCTCTCTAGAATAGAACTGATAGAAATTTTGAACGGTTCGACAGGGTGGACAAATCTCTACGGGTTTTGTGATCAAGCTCTTAACTATCGTAACTATTTCTTGTAAATCTTGTGTATAATTCTTATTCAACCTTTTAATTAATTATTTTTTCAATATTCTGTTACAATGCCACCTAACATTATTTAAACTTATTTATAAACGTTTGTACTTCAACTCATTTTAAAATTGAAAAATGTTTGTAAAATCTTATTTTTTTAAATTGATCTTCTTTTTTTGTGTTACAAATCACTGCAAAATTGTTTAAAGTTTGTTTTTTTTTTATTTTTCTGCTAAAATTTAAACTTTTCATTATTTATTTTGAAATGTTATTTCAGACAGACGGCAGAATTGCCATGTCTTAATTCTTGAGCAACAAATAATGTAAAATTTTTATTATGAAAAAATAAGGAATATATCTATCTATCTATCTATCTATCTATCTATCTATCTATCTATCTATCTATCTATCTATCTATCTATCTATCTATCTATCTATCTATCTATCTATCTATCTATCTATCTATCTATCTATCTATCTATCTATCTATCTATCTATCTATCTATCTATCTATCTATCTATCTATCTATCTATCTATCTATCTATCTATCTATCTATCTATCTATCTATCTATCTATCTATCTATCTATCTATCTATCTATCTATCTATCTATCTATCTATCTATCTATCTATCTATCTATCTATCTATCTATCTATCTATCTATCTATCTATCTATCTATCTATCTATCTATCTATCTATCTATCTATCTATCTATCTATCTATCTATCTATCTATCTATCTATCTATCTATCTATCTATCTATCTATCTATCTATCTATCTATCTATCTATCTATCTATCTATCTATCTATCTATCTATCTATCTATCTATCTATCTATCTATCTATCTATCTATCTATCTATCTATCTATCTATCTATCTATCTATCTATCTATCTATCTATCTATCTATCTATCTATCTATCTATCTATCTATCTATCTATCTATCTATCTATCTATCTATCTATCTATCTATCTATCTATCTATCTATCTATCTATCTATCTATCTATCTATCTATCTATCTATCTATCTATCTATCTATCTATCTATCTATCTATCTATCTATCTATCTATCTATCTATCTATCTATCTATCTATCTATCTATCTATCTATCTATCTATCTATCTATCTATCTATCTATCTATCTATCTATCTATCTATCTATCTATCTATCTATCTATCTATCTATCTATCTATCTATCTATCTATCTATCTATCTATCTATCTATCTATCTATCTATCTATCTATCTATCTATCTATCTATCTATCTATCTATCTATCTATCTATCTATCTATCTATCTATCTATCTATCTATCTATCTATCTATCTATCTATCTATCTATCTATCTATCTATCTATCTATCTATCTATCTATCTATCTATCTATCTATCTATCTATCTATCTATCTATCTATCTATCTATCTATCTATCTATCTATCTATCTATCTATCTATCTATCTATCTATCTATCTATCTATCTATCTATCTATCTATCTATCTATCTATCTATCTATCTATCTATCTATCTATCTATCTATCTATCTATCTATCTATCTATCTATCTATCTATCTATCTATCTATCTATCTATCTATCTATCTATCTATCTATCTATCTATCTATCTATCTATCTATCTATCTATCTATCTATCTATCTATCTATCTATCTATCTATCTATCTATCTATCTATCTATCTATCTATCTATCTATCTATCTATCTATCTATCTATCTATCTATCTATCTATCTATCTATCTATCTATCTATCTATCTATCTATCTATCTATCTATCTATCTATCTATCTATCTATCTATCTATCTATCTATCTATCTATCTATCTATCTATCTATCTATCTATCTATCTATCTATCTATCTATCTATCTATCTATCTATCTATCTATCTATCTATCTATCTATCTATCTATCTATCTATCTATCTATCTATCTATCTATCTATCTATCTATCTATCTATCTATCTATCTATCTATCTATCTATCTATCTATCTATCTATCTATCTATCTATCTATCTATCTATCTATCTATCTATCTATCTATCTATCTATCTATCTATCTATCTATCTATCTATCTATCTATCTATCTATCTATCTATCTATCTATCTATCTATCTATCTATCTATCTATCTATCTATCTATCTATCTATCTATCTATCTATCTATCTATCTATCTATCTATCTATCTATCTATCTATCTATCTATCTATCTATCTATCTATCTATCTATCTATCTATCTATCTATCTATCTATCTATCTATCTATCTATCTATCTATCTATCTATCTATCTATCTATCTATCTATCTATCTATCTATCTATCTATCTATCTATCTATCTATCTATCTATCTATCTATCTATCTATCTATCTATCTATCTATCTATCTATCTATCTATCTATCTATCTATCTATCTATCTATCTATCTATCTATCTATCTATCTATCTATCTATCTATCTATCTATCTATCTATCTATCTATCTATCTATCTATCTATCTATCTATCTATCTATCTATCTATCTATCTATCTATCTATCTATCTATCTATCTATCTATCTATCTATCTATCTATCTATCTATCTATCTATCTATCTATCTATCTATCTATCTATCTATCTATCTATCTATCTATCTATCTATCTATCTATCTATCTATCTATCTATCTATCTATCTATCTATCTATCTATCTATCTATCTATCTATCTATCTATCTATCTATCTATCTATCTATCTATCTATCTATCTATCTATCTATCTATCTATCTATCTATCTATCTATCTATCTATCTATCTATCTATCTATCTATCTATCTATCTATCTATCTATCTATCTATCTATCTATCTATCTATCTATCTATCTATCTATCTATCTATCTATCTATCTATCTATCTATCTATCTATCTATCTATCTATCTATCTATCTATCTATCTATCTATCTATCTATCTATCTATCTATCTATCTATCTATCTATCTATCTATCTATCTATCTATCTATCTATCTATCTATCTATCTATCTATCTATCTATCTATCTATCTATCTATCTATCTATCTATCTATCTATCTATCTATCTATCTATCTATCTATCTATCTATCTATCTATCTATCTATCTATCTATCTATCTATCTATCTATCTATCTATCTATCTATCTATCTATCTATCTATCTATCTATCTATCTATCTATCTATCTATCTATCTATCTATCTATCTATCTATCTATCTATCTATCTATCTATCTATCTATCTATCTATCTATCTATCTATCTATCTATCTATCTATCTATCTATCTATCTATCTATCTATCTATCTATCTATCTATCTATCTATCTATCTATCTATCTATCTATCTATCTATCTATCTATCTATCTATCTATCTATCTATCTATCTATCTATCTATCTATCTATCTATCTATCTATCTATCTATCTATCTATCTATCTATCTATCTATCTATCTATCTATCTATCTATCTATCTATCTATCTATCTATCTATCTATCTATCTATCTATCTATCTATCTATCTATCTATCTATCTATCTATCTATCTATCTATCTATCTATCTATCTATCTATCTATCTATCTATCTATCTATCTATCTATCTATCTATCTATCTATCTATCTATCTATCTATCTATCTATCTATCTATCTATCTATCTATCTATCTATCTATCTATCTATCTATCTATCTATCTATCTATCTATCTATCTATCTATCTATCTATCTATCTATCTATCTATCTATCTATCTATCTATCTATCTATCTATCTATCTATCTATCTATCTATCTATCTATCTATCTATCTATCTATCTATCTATCTATCTATCTATCTATCTATCTATCTATCTATCTATCTATCTATCTATCTATCTATCTATCTATCTATCTATCTATCTATCTATCTATCTATCTATCTATCTATCTATCTATCTATCTATCTATCTATCTATCTATCTATCTATCTATCTATCTATCTATCTATCTATCTATCTATCTATCTATCTATCTATCTATCTATCTATCTATCTATCTATCTATCTATCTATCTATCTATCTATCTATCTATCTATCTATCTATCTATCTATCTATCTATCTATCTATCTATCTATCTATCTATCTATCTATCTATCTATCTATCTATCTATCTATCTATCTATCTATCTATCTATCTATCTATCTATCTATCTATCTATCTATCTATCTATCTATCTATCTATCTATCTATCTATCTATCTATCTATCTATCTATCTATCTATCTATCTATCTATCTATCTATCTATCTATCTATCTATCTATCTATCTATCTATCTATCTATCAGGCACGAGGCGTGATTTTTTCGATAGCGGAAGCACTGAACATAAAACCAAAAATGAAAGACCTTTGAGATCCAACCTTTTAAATTCCACTTTATGGTAATACACATAAAATAATATACATAAATAATATATTACAGTAAAGTCTTATTAAAAAAAAAAGCTTGATGCCTTGCGCAAAGATTTATCCTTTTTCTCTTAAGGCAAAATTATCTAAGTACGATTTGATAAGAACTAAGCTACGAGTAAATAACCTTTCTTGTCCACATTTAGGTATTTCTAAAAAAAATATTTAATTCTCTTAAAACATGAATATAATCTCTCTACAGATGCAATTATTAAGGGATATTAAAAATCTTAAGATTCTTTGAATTTTTTTTTGATTTAAAATTCTCATAATTGAAAATAACCTTTAGTTATATTTCTGCTGGAATGTCAAGGAACCTCAGATATGATATGAATATAAGAAATACTATTCTTGACCACTTTTTTTATAATAACAAAAAATAAACAGAAAACAGGTGGATTGTATTTATTGCACCTAAATTTGCACACACATTATGTTAAAATAAAACTCTTCTACCCCTTTTGACCACGAAATTAAACTCATTATCAGTTTGAGACAATAAGCAACTCAATAGATACATTTTTGTTTTTCTATATCTCTTGTAGGAAATTCTCGTAATGCATTCACTCAACTCATTCTTCACACATTGTGCAAAAGGCAAGAAACGAGACAAAATTATTTTGACTTTGGGTTGAGATCTAAGTTATGTATGCAAAATAATGGAATGCCAGCTGTTGTGCATTCTATATTGTTTGAGAATCATTTTTGTTTGAGCATTTTGTGAATATTGGTGAGTGATGTTGTAGGTATATTTTCAGTTGACTTGGAGTGGAAGGGTATTTTTAAATTGAGTTATGGAGACGATAATAATGCATAGCTGTTAAGCATTTTAGTAAGAACTTTTATGAGATTGAGCATTATAAATAATGGAGTGATGTTGAGCATTCTCAGTTGGTTTGCAGTGTGGCATTTTAAGTTGTAATAACCAGAGAGATCTTGATTTCCTTTAGTAATTTTAGTAAAAGATGATAATGTTGTCATAATGATGTTGGAATGTATTTTACAGAGTAAATGAAGATTCATTAATAGACACAAACAAAATAATAAAAATATTAATACAATTTGGAATTTTGAATTTAATTCCTTGCTAGGTACGATTTTTTCAAATGGTTTAACGGAAGCACTCATTCCACTCAATATATGGACGCTTCGTCCCTGCTATCTATCTATCTATCTATCTATCTATCTATCTATCTATCTATCTATCTATCTATCTATCTATCTATCTATCTATCTATCTATCTATCTATCTATCTATCTATCTATCTATCTATCTATCTATCTATCTATCTATCTATCTATCTATCTATCTATCTATCTATCTATCTATCTATCTATCTATCTATCTATCTATCTATCTATCTATCTATCTATCTATCTATCTATCTATCTATCTATCTATCTATCTATCTATCTATCTATCTATCTATCTATCTATCTATCTATCTATCTATCTATCTATCTATCTATCTATCTATCTATCTATCTATCTATCTATCTATCTATCTATCTATCTATCTATCTATCTATCTATCTATCTATCTATCTATCTATCTATCTATCTATCTATCTATCTATCTATCTATCTATCTATCTATCTATCTATCTATCTATCTATCTATCTATCTATCTATCTATCTATCTATCTATCTATCTATCTATCTATCTATCTATCTATCTATCTATCTATCTATCTATCTATCTATCTATCTATCTATCTATCTATCTATCTATCTATCTATCTATCTATCTATCTATCTATCTATCTATCTATCTATCTATCTATCTATCTATCTATCTATCTATCTATCTATCTATCTATCTATCTATCTATCTATCTATCTATCTATCTATCTATCTATCTATCTATCTATCTATCTATCTATCTATCTATCTATCTATCTATCTATCTATCTATCTATCTATCTATCTATCTATCTATCTATCTATCTATCTATCTATCTATCTATCTATCTATCTATCTATCTATCTATCTATCTATCTATCTATCTATCTATCTATCTATCTATCTATCTATCTATCTATCTATCTATCTATCTATCTATCTATCTATCTATCTATCTATCTATCTATCTATCTATCTATCTATCTATCTATCTATCTATCTATCTATCTATCTATCTATCTATCTATCTATCTATCTATCTATCTATCTATCTATCTATCTATCTATCTATCTATCTATCTATCTATCTATCTATCTATCTATCTATCTATCTATCTATCTATCTATCTATCTATCTATCTATCTATCTATCTATCTATCTATCTATCTATCTATCTATCTATCTATCTATCTATCTATCTATCTATCTATCTATCTATCTATCTATCTATCTATCTATCTATCTATCTATCTATCTATCTATCTATCTATCTATCTATCTATCTATCTATCTATCTATCTATCTATCTATCTATCTATCTATCTATCTATCTATCTATCTATCTATCTATCTATCTATCTATCTATCTATCTATCTATCTATCTATCTATCTATCTATCTATCTATCTATCTATCTATCTATCTATCTATCTATCTATCTATCTATCTATCTATCTATCTATCTATCTATCTATCTATCTATCTATCTATCTATCTATCTATCTATCTATCTATCTATCTATCTATCTATCTATCTATCTATCTATCTATCTATCTATCTATCTATCTATCTATCTATCTATCTATCTATCTATCTATCTATCTATCTATCTATCTATCTATCTATCTATCTATCTATCTATCTATCTATCTATCTATCTATCTATCTATCTATCTATCTATCTATCTATCTATCTATCTATCTATCTATCTATCTATCTATCTATCTATCTATCTATCTATCTATCTATCTATCTATCTATCTATCTATCTATCTATCTATCTATCTATCTATCTATCTATCTATCTATCTATCTATCTATCTATCTATCTATCTATCTATCTATCTATCTATCTATCTATCTATCTATCTATCTATCTATCTATCTATCTATCTATCTATCTATCTATCTATCTATCTATCTATCTATCTATCTATCTATCTATCTATCTATCTATCTATCTATCTATCTATCTATCTATCTATCTATCTATCTATCTATCTATCTATCTATCTATCTATCTATCTATCTATCTATCTATCTATCTATCTATCTATCTATCTATCTATCTATCTATCTATCTATCTATCTATCTATCTATCTATCTATCTATCTATCTATCTATCTATCTATCTATCTATCTATCTATCTATCTATCTATCTATCTATCTATCTATCTATCTATCTATCTATCTATCTATCTATCTATCTATCTATCTATCTATCTATCTATCTATCTATCTATCTATCTATCTATCTATCTATCTATCTATCTATCTATCTATCTATCTATCTATCTATCTATCTATCTATCTATCTATCTATCTATCTATCTATCTATCTATCTATCTATCTATCTATCTATCTATCTATCTATCTATCTATCTATCTATCTATCTATCTATCTATCTATCTATCTATCTATCTATCTATCTATCTATCTATCTATCTATCTATCTATCTATCTATCTATCTATCTATCTATCTATCTATCTATCTATCTATCTATCTATCTATCTATCTATCTATCTATCTATCTATCTATCTATCTATCTATCTATCTATCTATCTATCTATCTATCTATCTATCTATCTATCTATCTATCTATCTATCTATCTATCTATCTATCTATCTATCTATCTATCTATCTATCTATCTATCTATCTATCTATCTATCTATCTATCTATCTATCTATCTATCTATCTATCTATCTATCTATCTATCTATCTATCTATCTATCTATCTATCTATCTATCTATCTATCTATCTATCTATCTATCTATCTATCTATCTATCTATCTATCTATCTATCTATCTATCTATCTATCTATCTATCTATCTATCTATCTATCTATCTATCTATCTATCTATCTATCTATCTATCTATCTATCTATCTATCTATCTATCTATCTATCTATCTATCTATCTATCTATCTATCTATCTATCTATCTATCTATCTATCTATCTATCTATCTATCTATCTATCTATCTATCTATCTATCTATCTATCTATCTATCTATCTATCTATCTATCTATCTATCTATCTATCTATCTATCTATCTATCTATCTATCTATCTATCTATCTATCTATCTATCTATCTATCTATCTATCTATCTATCTATCTATCTATCTATCTATCTATCTATCTATCTATCTATCTATCTATCTATCTATCTATCTATCTATCTATCTATCTATCTATCTATCTATCTATCTATCTATCTATCTATCTATCTATCTATCTATCTATCTATCTATCTATCTATCTATCTATCTATCTATCTATCTATCTATCTATCTATCTATCTATCTATCTATCTATCTATCTATCTATCTATCTATCTATCTATCTATCTATCTATCTATCTATCTATCTATCTATCTATCTATCTATCTATCTATCTATCTATCTATCTATCTATCTATCTATCTTCTATCTATCTATCTATCTATCTATCTATCTATCTATCTATCTATCTATCTATCTATCTATCTATCTATCTATCTATCTATCTATCTATCTATCTATCTATCTATCTATCTATCTATCTATCTATCTATCTATCTATCTATCTATCTATCTATCTATCTATCTATCTATCTATCTATCTATCTATCTATCTATCTATCTATCTATCTATCTATCTATCTATCTATCTATCTATCTATCTATCTATCTATCTATCTATCTATCTATCTATCTATCTATCTATCTATCTATCTATCTATCTATCTATCTATCTATCTATCTATCTATCTATCTATCTATCTATCTATCTATCTATCTATCTATCTATCTATCTATCTATCTATCTATCTATCTATCTATCTATCTATCTATCTATCTATCTATCTATCTATCTATCTATCTATCTATCTATCTATCTATCTATCTATCTATCTATCTATCTATCTATCTATCTATCTATCTATCTATCTATCTATCTATCTATCTATCTATCTATCTATCTATCTATCTATCTATCTATCTATCTATCTATCTATCTATCTATCTATCTATCTATCTATCTATCTATCTATCTATCTATCTATCTATCTATCTATCTATCTATCTATCTATCTATCTATCTATCTATCTATCTATCTATCTATCTATCTATCTATCTATCTATCTATCTATCTATCTATCTATCTATCTATCTATCTATCTATCTATCTATCTATCTATCTATCTATCTATCTATCTATCTATCTATCTATCTATCTATCTATCTATCTATCTATCTATCTATCTATCTATCTATCTATCTATCTATCTATCTATCTATCTATCTATCTATCTATCTATCTATCTATCTATCTATCTATCTATCTATCTATCTATCTATCTATCTATCTATCTATCTATCTATCTATCTATCTATCTATCTATCTATCTATCTATCTATCTATCTATCTATCTATCTATCTATCTATCTATCTATCTATCTATCTATCTATCTATCTATCTATCTATCTATCTATCTATCTATCTATCTATCTATCTATCTATCTATCTATCTATCTATCTATCTATCTATCTATCTATCTATCTATCTATCTATCTATCTATCTATCTATCTATCTATCTATCTATCTATCTATCTATCTATCTATCTATCTATCTATCTATCTATCTATCTATCTATCTATCTATCTATCTATCTATCTATCTATCTATCTATCTATCTATCTATCTATCTATCTATCTATCTATCTATCTATCTATCTATCTATCTATCTATCTATCTATCTATCTATCTATCTATCTATCTATCTATCTATCTATCTATCTATCTATCTATCTATCTATCTATCTATCTATCTATCTATCTATCTATCTATCTATCTATCTATCTATCTATCTATCTATCTATCTATCTATCTATCTATCTATCTATCTATCTATCTATCTATCTATCTATCTATCTATCTATCTATCTATCTATCTATCTATCTATCTATCTATCTATCTATCTATCTATCTATCTATCTATCTATCTATCTATCTATCTATCTATCTATCTATCTATCTATCTATCTATCTATCTATCTATCTATCTATCTATCTATCTATCTATCTATCTATCTATCTATCTATCTATCTATCTATCTATCTATCTATCTATCTATCTATCTATCTATCTATCTATCTATCTATCTATCTATCTATCTATCTATCTATCTATCTATCTATCTATCTATCTATCTATCTATCTATCTATCTATCTATCTATCTATCTATCTATCTATCTATCTATCTATCTATCTATCTATCTATCTATCTATCTATCTATCTATCTATCTATCTATCTATCTATCTATCTATCTATCTATCTATCTATCTATCTATCTATCTATCTATCTATCTATCTATCTATCTATCTATCTATCTATCTATCTATCTATCTATCTATCTATCTATCTATCTATCTATCTATCTATCTATCTATCTATCTATCTATCTATCTATCTATCTATCTATCTATCTATCTATCTATCTATCTATCTATCTATCTATCTATCTATCTATCTATCTATCTATCTATCTATCTATCTATCTATCTATCTATCTATCTATCTATCTATCTATCTATCTATCTATCTATCTATCTATCTATCTATCTATCTATCTATCTATCTATCTATCTATCTATCTATCTATCTATCTATCTATCTATCTATCTATCTATCTATCTATCTATCTATCTATCTATCTATCTATCTATCTATCTATCTATCTATCTATCTATCTATCTATCTATCTATCTATCTATCTATCTATCTATCTATCTATCTATCTATCTATCTATCTATCTATCTATCTATCTATCTATCTATCTATCTATCTATCTATCTATCTATCTATCTATCTATCTATCTATCTATCTATCTATCTATCTATCTATCTATCTATCTATCTATCTATCTATCTATCTATCTATCTATCTATCTATCTATCTATCTATCTATCTATCTATCTATCTATCTATCTATCTATCTATCTATCTATCTATCTATCTATCTATCTATCTATCTATCTATCTATCTATCTATCTATCTATCTATCTATCTATCTATCTATCTATCTATCTATCTATCTATCTATCTATCTATCTATCTATCTATCTATCTATCTATCTATCTATCTATCTATCTATCTATCTATCTATCTATCTATCTATCTATCTATCTATCTATCTATCTATCTATCTATCTATCTATCTATCTATCTATCTATCTATCTATCTATCTATCTATCTATCTATCTATCTATCTATCTATCTATCTATCTATCTATCTATCTATCTATCTATCTATCTATCTATCTATCTATCTATCTATCTATCTATCTATCTATCTATCTATCTATCTATCTATCTATCTATCTATCTATCTATCTATCTATCTATCTATCTATCTATCTATCTATCTATCTATCTATCTATCTATCTATCTATCTATCTATCTATCTATCTATCTATCTATCTATCTATCTATCTATCTATCTATCTATCTATCTATCTATCTATCTATCTATCTATCTATCTATCTATCTATCTATCTATCTATCTATCTATCTATCTATCTATCTATCTATCTATCTATCTATCTATCTATCTATCTATCTATCTATCTATCTATCTATCTATCTATCTATCTATCTATCTATCTATCTATCTATCTATCTATCTATCTATCTATCTATCTATCTATCTATCTATCTATCTATCTATCTATCTATCTATCTATCTATCTATCTATCTATCTATCTATCTATCTATCTATCTATCTATCTATCTATCTATCTATCTATCTATCTATCTATCTATCTATCTATCTATCTATCTATCTATCTATCTATCTATCTATCTATCTATCTATCTATCTATCTATCTATCTATCTATCTATCTATCTATCTATCTATCTATCTATCTATCTATCTATCTATCTATCTATCTATCTATCTATCTATCTATCTATCTATCTATCTATCTATCTATCTATCTATCTATCTATCTATCTATCTATCTATCTATCTATCTATCTATCTATCTATCTATCTATCTATCTATCTATCTATCTATCTATCTATCTATCTATCTATCTATCTATCTATCTATCTATCTATCTATCTATCTATCTATCTATCTATCTATCTATCTATCTATCTATCTATCTATCTATCTATCTATCTATCTATCTATCTATCTATCTATCTATCTATCTATCTATCTATCTATCTATCTATCTATCTATCTATCTATCTATCTATCTATCTATCTATCTATCTATCTATCTATCTATCTATCTATCTATCTATCTATCTATCTATCTATCTATCTATCTATCTATCTATCTATCTATCTATCTATCTATCTATCTATCTATCTATCTATCTATCTATCTATCTATCTATCTATCTATCTATCTATCTATCTATCTATCTATCTATCTATCTATCTATCTATCTATCTATCTATCTATCTATCTATCTATCTATCTATCTATCTATCTATCTATCTATCTATCTATCTATCTATCTATCTATCTATCTATCTATCTATCTATCTATCTATCTATCTATCTATCTATCTATCTATCTATCTATCTATCTATCTATCTATCTATCTATCTATCTATCTATCTATCTATCTATCTATCTATCTATCTATCTATCTATCTATCTATCTATCTATCTATCTATCTATCTATCTATCTATCTATCTATCTATCTATCTATCTATCTATCTATCTATCTATCTATCTATCTATCTATCTATCTATCTATCTATCTATCTATCTATCTATCTATCTATCTATCTATCTATCTATCTATCTATCTATCTATCTATCTATCTATCTATCTATCTATCTATCTATCTATCTATCTATCTATCTATCTATCTATCTATCTATCTATCTATCTATCTATCTATCTATCTATCTATCTATCTATCTATCTATCTATCTATCTATCTATCTATCTATCTATCTATCTATCTATCTATCTATCTATCTATCTATCTATCTATCTATCTATCTATCTATCTATCTATCTATCTATCTATCTATCTATCTATCTATCTATCTATCTATCTATCTATCTATCTATCTATCTATCTATCTATCTATCTATCTATCTATCTATCTATCTATCTATCTATCTATCTATCTATCTATCTATCTATCTATCTATCTATCTATCTATCTATCTATCTATCTATCTATCTATCTATCTATCTATCTATCTATCTATCTATCTATCTATCTATCTATCTATCTATCTATCTATCTATCTATCTATCTATCTATCTATCTATCTATCTATCTATCTATCTATCTATCTATCTATCTATCTATCTATCTATCTATCTATCTATCTATCTATCTATCTATCTATCTATCTATCTATCTATCTATCTATCTATCTATCTATCTATCTATCTATCTATCTATCTATCTATCTATCTATCTATCTATCTATCTATCTATCTATCTATCTATCTATCTATCTATCTATCTATCTATCTATCTATCTATCTATCTATCTATCTATCTATCTATCTATCTATCTATCTATCTATCTATCTATCTATCTATCTATCTATCTATCTATCTATCTATCTATCTATCTATCTATCTATCTATCTATCTATCTATCTATCTATCTATCTATCTATCTATCTATCTATCTATCTATCTATCTATCTATCTATCTATCTATCTATCTATCTATCTATCTATCTATCTATCTATCTATCTATCTATCTATCTATCTATCTATCTATCTATCTATCTATCTATCTA
This sequence comes from Philhelius festivus, assembly GCA_963931855.1. NCBI lineage: Eukaryota > Metazoa > Arthropoda > Insecta > Diptera > Syrphidae > Philhelius > Philhelius festivus. The sequence goes on along the minus strand of OZ007556.1, from coordinate 55,253,012 downwards.
TCTATCTATCTATCTATCTATCTATCTATCTATCTATCTATCTATCTATCTATCTATCTATCTATCTATCTATCTATCTATCTATCTATCTATCTATCTATCTATCTATCTATCTATCTATCTATCTATCTATCTATCTATCTATCTATCTATCTATCTATCTATCTATCTATCTATCTATCTATCTATCTATCTATCTATCTATCTATCTATCTATCTATCTATCTATCTATCTATCTATCTATCTATCTATCTATCTATCTATCTATCTATCTATCTATCTATCTATCTATCTATCTATCTATCTATCTATCTATCTATCTATCTATCTATCTATCTATCTATCTATCTATCTATCTATCTATCTATCTATCTATCTATCTATCTATCTATCTATCTATCTATCTATCTATCTATCTATCTATCTATCTATCTATCTATCTATCTATCTATCTATCTATCTATCTATCTATCTATCTATCTATCTATCTATCTATCTATCTATCTATCTATCTATCTATCTATCTATCTATCTATCTATCTATCTATCTATCTATCTATCTATCTATCTATCTATCTATCTATCTATCACTCCAAGAAACACCAAAACAAAAACACACTTACCCGCTGACATACCGCTACAACACACCAATAAACCAATAGGCAAACACACCAATTACTAACTACATCAACACTTTGCACTATTCTTAAAAATTTTCTCACCACCATGTCAACGTACTAAGCCATTACGCTACACCTTTAATGCTTAGTCACCAAATTCGTGAAATGCAATCAGTGGTTAATTGCACACGTCAGTTAAATATTGACATTTTTTTTAAAAAACAAATTAACTTTTAAACTTTAAATATTCCAGAACAATCAAGCTGGTGAAATTTACAATACGAATTTGATTAAAACGGGAAACAAATAGGTTCCTCAAGTCAAACTTTCTTTCCTTTCCCAAGTTAAAGTTATCTCCGACAAGGAGTAAATAAAAACCGAAATGTCACAACAATTTTAAACAACATTCGAAATTTGAAAAGTTTTCCCTCATTTCCGGCCAAGTTA